>JABSTQ010011411.1:247500-815000 GCA_013358835.2 Ixodes persulcatus | reverse complement strand
GCTGCAAATACCTTGACTGAAAAAAAAAAAAAAAAAACTTGCACAGCCACGTGATTTTCGGTATCTTTCTCCTCTATATTTCTTCTTCTTCCCCAGTCTAACTTCAATTTCGGTTTTTACTTTATTAAAAATATACGTGACACTGTAGCAAAATATTGTATGGGTATAATCTTCTCACACCATAATAAATCACCTGGCAAAATAAATTTAAAATCATTTTGGGGGTGTTCCTTTAAGGGAAGCGTGTCTCAACGACGAAAGAGGGCTCTGCTGCCGTTGGCGACAGGTGAAGACCAACTTCAGGACGGTGACATGGAAGGCCGTCGCAACAGCGTCTGGTGTATCAGCTGTAGATGAGAAATTTAGCCAGTACAGTACAACTGCTAGCCTGGGGTCCTTAATGTGCATCACGCAGTAGTGGTACACGACCCCATGCCGGTACGACGCTCATCCAGATCGAAACGGGCAGGGGTGGGGATTGAACCCAGGATCTCTAGGTTCTGCAACGCGAGCTTTAGCTACACGTGCTCCGAGCTGGTGTGCGCTAGCCCCCTCGGTCTCCGATTCATCATTACAATACTGCCGGTGATTAGTAAGATATAGAAATCAAGTCCACGTAGCACATTTTTATTACTGACGTACAGGTCGATCAAAACGGGCAAGATTGGGAATTTTTTTAATACTGATGTCCACGGGGCATGTTTGGGGATTGAACACAAGATCTCTGGGCTCTGGAGCGCCAGCTTATGTCCTAAGGCGCGGTGCGTTAGCACGCTCGGCCACCGACCCGTAAAGCCGATGTCACACTGCTAATGCATCATACAAAAGACAGTCTCCAGACAATGTCCGAGGCGTGTCTTATATGACAGTCCTGTCGGACTGGTTATGCGGAGAGCAAGTTCGTCTGCTTCTTGCACAGGGGTTG
The DNA here is from genome assembly GCA_013358835.2 of Ixodes persulcatus. Taxonomy (NCBI): domain Eukaryota; kingdom Metazoa; phylum Arthropoda; class Arachnida; order Ixodida; family Ixodidae; genus Ixodes; species Ixodes persulcatus. The sequence continues at coordinate 814,075 of JABSTQ010011411.1, read as the reverse complement.
CGATAATGTCAGAACGCCAAGCTCTGATTGCCTTTGATTGAACGGATAGTGGGTAGACCTCAATGCTAGATGCCTTGTGGTCTACCCACTATCTTTTCAATCAAAGGCAATCAGAGCTTGGCGTTCTGACATTATCGCAACCCCTGTGCAAGAAGCAGACGAACTTGCGCTCCGCATACGGAAGACATCTTTAGACATTTTCTAAGCATACATGTGCATCAAGTAAACATCCTTCGACAATGCGTGAGCCGTCTCCGCAGATAATTCTGTTATCTCTACAGCGAACAGAACACCGTGTTTCTTTATGATGTACGAACAGTGTGACGGTGGTTTCAAACGAACAGTAGTTTTCTTGACACGTTTGGATCCTGGCGGCCGCCGTGGCCATTACCCCGATCGGATATTTCTTGGTCGTATTTCGAGAACCTTATTTCCAAGAGGTTTCAGCCCACAATAATATATTAATCTTTATATCTCCTATTGAAAAACCTAATTTGTATGAGAAATTTCGGTGTCGAATGAACGCATATGAATCATACAAGTTATATAAGAACCATATAAGAACTATATAAGATATTAAGAACATATAAGAACCATATAAGAACCATATAAGAAACTTATAGGAAGTTTCTAATGTTTCTTATATGGTTCTTACATCGTATCATATATCTTATACAGTTCTTATATAGTAGTTCTTATTTGGTTCTTATATATCTTGTATGATGCATATGTGTTTATTAGACAAAACATTTCTCATACAAATGGCTTTTTCACTAGGCTCTCTACCCAGTGACAGATTAAGAGTTCACGGGAAGCTCATCCAAACTCTTTCCACTTTAGCAGAGCAAACGCAAGAGAGGACGCGACCTCCTTTCCAGCGTTCGCTCTGCTAAATTAGAAAGGTACCTTTAGAAAGGTACCTTTAGCTAAGGGACCTTTATTCTCTGCGGCCAATCAATTAACGATCTTCAAAGCGTGTCGTGTGCTCGCGACCCAAGAGCACCGGCTGATTCGCCGATAGCAAAGGGACGTATGTTAAAGGTACCTTTATGCTGACCGTGTGAATGGGGTATTATAGCCTCCTTCGTAGGTAGGAAGCCTGGCACTTCACTGTGAGAACAATGGATTGTGCGGCCCCGATAAGAGAGAGAGAGAGAGAAGAGAGGCGGAGCGAACGGCAGACGAGAATTAGAGAGCCTGTATTAGAGAGTTTGCAAATGCTCGAACCAAGTCACGTGGTTTACGAGCCGCGTTTGAAATACGTGTTGCGAAGAGGTGCCGAAAGCGTTGGTCTTCTGCAAACGTCTTCGCTTTTTCGCCTGCTTTCCTCCTCGCCACGCGAAAACACTCAGTCGGGAAATTCACCCATGAAACCCGGGCCGCTCGCGTCCACCGAGACCAAACTAAATACGATCACAGCGCCGCCCTTTAGTGACGAGTCACACCATGAAAGATTATTTATTATATAGCTACTGCGAAATGACCCTGCGAGATGGCGCCCTTGGCCCGCCCGCGACTTGACCTGAATCAACACCTGCAGCCAGAAAGTGCTCGGAGTGGCCGCTGCGGAAAAAATGGCGGCGTTGCGATCGCCATTAGTTCGGTTTTCGAGTACGGATCGGAGCCATTTTTTCAAAGCAGGATATATGGCACTTTCCCAACTAAGTTGTTCTAGTACCGTTGGAAGGAGCCGTCCGCCATAATTAAGTTGATAACGCTCCCTATGCTTTGAGGTGGACCCTCTTTTCAATCTAGGTTCTTTGACGAGAATCTAACGAGAATCTCCGATAGCTGTGCCACACGCTACTGCAGCGGCCATCCTCCGAAACGCGTTTCGCCGTCGCGAACTGTGTTCCGCAATATATAGTTCGGAGAGTGGCCGCAGATTTGTCACGGCTCTGATATCGGAGGTTATATTCTGTAGTTCACTCCTTTTTCTCCTTCGTAGCAATGACCACCCATCTGCCGGGCTTGAAGTATTGTATATTGGCAATACTGTATGGTAACTTGGTTTTCTTTTGCGTTGTATGTTTCAGGTGTAAGAAGCCTCCAGCACACCAAGATCGACTTTGCGTGTACCTTACGAAGGGCCTCGGTACCTATCCTGAATGCTGTGAAATTTACGAATTGTGTAATTGAGAATTACAGTTCATTCGACATTGGATTTTGAGGATTTTAAATAGCGTCAACAGGTTTCTCGAAGTAAATGTTGAATACCATAAAAGCTGCCTCGGTTGTGTTTCCTTTCAATTTACCTCTGTATTCTATTTTCTAGTACCTTATATGACGCTCGAAAAGAATTCGTCTGTTTAAGAACATAGATACGTCATTCCAGGTCAAACAACTCATATTGTGTTGAAACGTCGTTCAGGAAGGCAGACGTGATAATAATAAAACAAGTCTAAAAATTTTAAAGCATTAGATTTCAATGTCGACATTATGAATTTCTCTGGAACTAGCACAAATGTAATTTAGTAATGTGAGTACTGAGGTTAGTGCAGCAATTTAGTGTAATAAAACTTGTTATTTTCATGGAAATTGTGTTCACTGAATTGTGTGCACCATAGCTACGGGAAAGCCTGCGCTTTTAGCGCCAGAACGATAGACCGCGAGGTCGCCCTAAGAGGGCGGAGTAACGGTGAGCGAGAAGGGGAATATTGTCGCGGATGGAAAAAGACCGACGAGCATAGAACTGAAAGTAAATGTTTCATTGGCGAGCTTGTGCCAGAAACAAAAGAAAGAACGAGCGTCTCGAAAGCAGCAGTGGGTGTCGAAGGCGGCAGAATCGAGCGTCAAGGTGTCAGTGTGACAGCTGGCTAGGGGGAGAGCCCCAGAGTGCGTCGACAAGGTCGCGCTGGAATCCTTATTTATAACCGTCGGTATCTCGAGCATTCGGTCTGGACTGTTCAAACGTCGAACATTCGGAACACTGACCCAGCAAGGCAAGGAGACTGATTGGGCAAGGCACTCGGAGTAAGAGTAAACTTGAATATTCTAGAAGTACGGAGAAGCGTTTCCTCTCGGTCATACACGTGGCACTATTTTCCCCCTAAAAAAGAGCATCGTCGCGATGCAACTTTAAATCAAATAACACAAAGCTAAATCAAACGCACACAGTGGGCTGCAGGGTCGTCTGAACCATGACGAGTACTCACTCCTATCGAGCATAGCATGGCTTAGGAGTCAGTTCGAAGGACGTGTACCACTTCGGGTCGCGACTGGAGGCATCTTTATGGTCGGGTTCCGTCGGAGAGCACCTCGTAATTCAAGTCCCCAAGACGGCGAATAATCTTGTAGGGCCCGAAGTACCGTTTTAGCAGTCTCTCACTAAGGTCGCAATGGCGAATGGACGTCCACACCAACACCCTGTCTCCGAGCTTGAAGCGGACATCGCGACGGCGAAGGTTGTGCCGGCCGGCGTCGAGACGTTGTTGGGCCTGGATCTGAAGGCGGGATAACTAGCGTACCTCTTCTGCCCACCGAATGACCAGCTGGGCGTCGTCGGCGCTGTCGTCTGCGGGGCTGTGGGGCAGCATCGCATCCACAATCGTCGTCACCTTTCTGCCGTGAAATGGGGTCAATCCGATGGTTTCTTGAACCGCTATGTAGGCAAACGTAATGTAAGGCAACACCTGGTCCCACGTCTTGTATTCGACGTCCATGTACAATGGCGACGAGGATGCGTTAGAACATCGCAAGAATCGCCCAACAGGGATTTTGAACCGCACGGACCCCTCCACACCCTACAACGGACATCTTGTTTGACGGGGTGGAGCGCACCACGCTCCCCACGTTTTCCTACTTTAACGTGTGCCACTGACGCCAATAACGTCGGCATCGAGTGGTTAAAGTAGGTGAGACGCTTTGATAACTTCGTGGTGGCCTGCGGCATCACAAGCGACGCCCGTAAGACCGCTTTGCTGCTACACTACATCGGGGAGAAAGTCCATGACACCTACTGCACGCTCCCCGAACCTCCTGCGACCGCACCTGCGGCAACAGCGTCAAATGTCTCAAGCACCGCTGCGAAAGCCCCCTCTACACCGCAGCACGCAAGAAGCTGGACGCCTACTTCGCTTAAAGGGTCAACACAACCTTCGAGGTCTACCGTTTTCGGGCAAGCCAAGTAAGTAGAAGGAGACTCCCTTGACTCATTTTACGCCAAACTACGACAGCTAGCGCGACACTGCGCCGTCGCCGATCCAGACACGGAAATCAAAAATCAGATCCTGCTGTCTACAACATCTTCACGCCTTCGCCGCTATGCCATGCAGCATGACCTTGATTTGGAGAGAATCCTCAAAAAGGGCAGGTTAATTGAAGAAGTGGAGCACAACGTCACCTTGATGGAACAAGGAAGCCAGCAGCAGCCCAAAGAGAACACAGTGGCAGCGATAGCAGCGAACGCCAAGCCGTCTTCGCACCACCATCCGTCCAAGCGCCACCAGAAAGCCCCATCACAGCCTCGTGATAATTCACGTCGTCAACACCCGGGTGCAACATGCTACAACTGTGGAGGATCGTGGCCGCATGACGGTGGTCGATCCAGCTGCCCAGCCAGAGGCCAAGTCCTGCAGGTCATGCCAGAAGGTTGGCCACTTCTCCAAAGTATATCGGTCGGCTCCAGCCACCGTCCGTGCTATATGCAAGAACGCTGGCTCGGACAGCGACGAGTACACTTTCGCAACTGACACTTCACGTGGCATCTCGAGGTCACCGCGAGTGATCGTGGAGTTCAACGGCACGCCAGCAGTATTCACCCTCGATACAGGAGCTACTGTGTCAACCGTGGGATCAAGCGACCTGACGAAACTCGGGCTCCGCCACAGCTTGCAGCAAACAGGTGTAAAACTTTTCGCATACGGTGCAACGTCCCCACTGACAGTGCTTGGCAAACTGTCCGTGACCATGAAAACAAAGCTCAGGAAGGCACATACGAAATCTTCGTTGTCAACGGTGACCATCCAGGCCTGTTGAGTTTTTCTGCAGCCTCACGTCTGGGTTTAGTCCACATCACCTACAACGTTGAAGACCCCCTGACGGAAAACAATATTCAGCTACAGTACCCCCAGCTTTTGAAGGGAGGTGGGTGCCTTCGAGACCAACAGGTGCGCCTGCATGTGGATGACAGTGTGCCACCTGTCGCACAACTACACCGTCGCATCCCTTTTGCCATGAGGAAACCACTGGAGGCAGAACTGACTAGACTGCTAGCACTCGACATCATTGAGAAAACTGAAGGGCCAACACCGTGTGTGTCTCCAGTTGTTCCAGTGCCCAAGCCACACGACCAGGAAGCTTTGCGGATGTGCGTAGATATTCGATGCGCCAACAAGGCGATCTGCCGCGAGCGGCGCGTCACGCCAACAGTTGACGACATCCTCACAGCACTCAATGGAGCAACGGTGTTCTCCAAACTCGACCTCAAGGAAGAGTACCACCAGCTTGAGTTGCACGAAGACTCCCGGCCATTTACAACTTTCTCGACACACGCCGGCCCCTTCAGGTACAAACGTCTGAATTTCGGTATCAACTCAGCAGCAGAAGTATTTCAAGACACCATACGACAACTCCTCGGCAGCATTCCCAACTTGCTTAACGTCAGTGATGATATCCTGGTTTACGGCACAACCAAGGAAGACCACGAAAAAGCCCTTGAGGCAACATTGGAACGTCTGAGCATGGGTGGGCTCACGCTAAATCCCAAGAAATGTAGCTTCTTTCAAGAGCAGCTCACGTTTTTTGGACACGTCTTCTCGTGTGCTGGAGCACAACCAGATACGATGAAAATGTCGGCTCTCCAAAACGCTGCCCCACCAACAAATGCCAATGAAGTCCGGAGTCTCCTAGGGATGTTCAACTACTGCTGACGTTTCCTCCCCAACTTCGCAAACCTGACTCAACCGTTGCGCCGGCTGGCCATCAAAGGAACTCCATGGACTTGGACCAACGTTGAACAAAGAGCATTCGACGAGCTCAAAGGCATGCTCTCGAACTCTACTACACTCTAAGAAAAAATGGAGGAAAAAGGTAGCAACGGCGCGTCTTCCTCCCTTCTACTGGCGCGCCCCCAAGCGGACACGAGAAGAAGGGAGAAACGAGACGTTTTTCTCCTTCTCCAGGCACTCGGGAGAAAGCTTTCGCCCTCCCGACTAATCTTCTTTCGGTTTCGTTTTTCGAGCACGTCGCGCACGTTGTTTAATAAATGTTGTTGAGTTGATTGAGCTTCAACGGCAGCGAAGGCGGCCTGTAATTCCGTCTTCTAGTTCAAACGTGCAGAAAATTTCGGTTGCATTGACGTTTTTATCGTTAATTTTATCACACGAGCAAACGAAATCGCTAGAAACAGCGAAGTTCCGGAGCAGTGCCAGCAGCACTACGTACACTGGGCAAGATGGCCGTTTCCGGATCTCGCAGGGCGGATTGCGGGACCCACGCGTAACTACAGTAGCGGAACCACGCGGAACTGTGTCGACGTTTTCGACGTTATGGAAATCGCAGGAACTGCGTCCAAGACAGGCAGGTTTTGCTCCCGGCTGCCTGGGTGCCTTCCGTGCTGAGTTCGGTTCTGTTTTCCGATGCCGAGTGCCAACCAGCGTTCAAAGTGGTTCTGTATTTCTGCGTGTCAGCAACACAGCAGCAACATCGTGATGGCAGTGTTGTGGGTTGTGAACTGAAGGCTGGAATTATCGCCCATGTGACCGTGTGTTCGCGTATCAGTGGTGTAACAACAAGATGAGATGACGTAAACGGCCGGGCATTGATGCCGCTTGTCGGGCCGTGATCGGAGGCGGAGAAGTGTCGCAGGTTGACATTCCGGGTGCAATCGATCGACGTGCGGATAGTCATGTTGGAACGCTGGTCTGAACAGTAAGCTCCTATCGTACAGTGGCCAATGTGACTGGCGTGTTGTGGATTGCAAGGGACCACTGGTAGTGCAAGGAAGAAAAAAAGGAAGATACGACATCGTCAGAGGCACGAGAGGAACGGGTCGGTGGCGCGAGACGGAGCTCGGCTGTTGATCTGCAGGATCAGTGCTTCCCTTGACTGTATTGTACATATGTAAATATCTCGCTCAGTAAATAAGGGGTTTGTTACCGTTGAACTGTCTTGAACGACGTATTTCGCTAAAAACACAACATGGTGCCGAAACCCGGGAACTGAAGACAGCAGAACGTAAGCGGAATTCAGAACATTACCTAACGCCCAGACTGCTGCTGCGGGATACCAGACCGATACATGGAGCGTCTTAAGGGGAAGCGAGCCGTCCGAAGATCGCAGAACACTCGCATCATCAACGAGGCCACTGCAATTCTCGAAACTGCAGATTCGGCAACGCTAACATCGCTGCTGGAACGACTGACGACAAGCAACAGCGAGCTACGTCAAAAAAACTCCGAGATGGAAGACTGCATTACCGATGGTGACCTCGTTGCAGAATACACCAGCCGTAGTCGAGTACGACGACTTGGCTACCAAAATGATCTCTTTGCTGGGTAGCAAAGCGTCATCCCTCCGGCTAAACGAAGTCCAACCGCCGCCACCACCGGTGTCGTCGCAGTCCACAATATCGGACCGAGAAAGAGCCCAAAATAACCGCACTGGCATCAAGCTTCCAAAGCTACAGCTCCAGACGTTCAACGGCGACATCGGTGAGTGGCAGAGCTTCTGGGAGCAATTCCGCAGCGCAGTGCATGAGAACGAGAGTGTCCCACGTCACCACAAATTTCACTATCTGCGGACCCTTCTCGCCGGATCAGCAGCTGCAGCGATCGCAGGGCTACAAGCCACGGACGCCTGCTACAATCACGCGGTCGACATCCTTTGTGCTAGATTCGGAGACAGGCGACGCATTGAGCAAGATCATCTGGCAAAACTGCGGACGCTGCCTCAAGTCATTTCATCTAACGACACCAGAGGTCTACGCCGGATGTACGATCACCTTCAACTAAACATCCGAGGTCTGAAGGCTCTTGGAATTGGATCAGAGTCATACTCCACAATGGTGTGTGACATCATACTAAAGGCATTGCCAAAAGATCTGGTCCTGGAGTACTACCGACGAACTAGCTCCACGAACCCAACGACGTCATCTGAAGCCATACAAGAAAGACCCGAGAACGAAGGCGCTTCAAGCGGCGCCTCGACTGTCCTAGTCAACAACCCATTGACAACTGAGCTAGTTGGAGGAGAGCTCTCAAAGGTCTTGAGCTTCCTTCGGAGCGAAGTTGAAAGTCGAGAACGAGCTGGGATAGTTGAGACAACGAGCACAGAAGCTAGAAAAAATCAGACCGACCACACACGACGATCGGCGAACTCTGCAGCGGCAGTGTTACAGACAAACACAGAACCCGGTTGCTTCTTCTGCAAATTGAGTAGGCACTCAACTGACACCTGCTCTAATGACTTACCACATGAGGAAAAAAGAAAGCTACTGTCGGGTGACATGCGGTGTTTTCGATGCACTAAAAAAGGACATCGAGCAAAAGACTGTAGAGGAAAGGTTTCATGCTCTACGTGCTCAGGAAGACACGTCACGTCAATGTGTGACCCGAACTGGAAGCCGCGTTCAAAGAGTCCTGGTCAAGAAACCGTGATTACCAGTGTACAAAACGCCAGCTCTGGAAGTCTGGAAAGATGTAGCTTTGACAACGAGGTCCTCCTCCAAACGTTCCGGGCCTGGGCTGTCTCAGAGGACCAAAGCTGCTACTTCCGAGCCATCATCGACGGAGGGAGCCAGCGGACATTTATTCGCACAGATATGTCCCGCCTACTCAATCTCCAAGTTCTTGGAGAGATCAGCCTCCGTTTGAACACGTTCGGAAACGCAAACGCCCAACCTCAGCAACTACGACTAGTCCAAGTGCGCCTTCGCAGTCAGTTTGACAGCACAGAGTGCTCACTTGAAGCAGTAGAAATTCCCTTTATTTGCAAGGATATTCCGCAAGTACCAACCGACAGCGAATTTCCAATTAGTGTCAAAGAAAAGGGAGGGCATGTAGCAGACGAGTTCTGGTTCCCAGGTGTAGCGTCAGTACCTGGCATAGGTATGCTTGTCGGGTCTGAGCAACTTTGGAAGATCACAAAAGACCAGGTACATCGATGCCCCAACCACGAAAGAATGATAGCACTCAACACAACTTTTGGGTGGACTTTTCAAGGTCCTACATCACTTCAGAGTTCCTTAACCTGCAGTACAACCAAGGAGGGCTCTATTATAAAAGACGACGACACCGAGAAAACCACCGCCAAGACGAAGTATAACGTTCCGTCGGAACCCCGATTTCCGTAAACCTGCCGTGGCAAGAGAACGACCACGAGTACGAAGACCAAATGCAAGGAGACATCACTTCCGCCGAAAAGTACACTTACAAGCATATAGGCGGCAGCCCCGAGTTTAGTCACTCGCCGCGTTCGCAGCACTCCCCGAAATTAACCGATCAGAGGAACTACCGGCAGTATCAGCTGTCTTCGTCAAAACGCTCTGAAGTCATCAATGGGGGCCAGAGGATGGATGTTGCAGGCGAATCTGACAGTGTCGGGCCCGAGGTTGAAACCCGACTGGATGAGACGTCCAAGAGCCGCTCGAAACTAAAGTCGAGAGTATCCGACGCGTGGCAAACTCCGAACATGATTGTGTCGTACGCTCACAATGATTTCGAGAAGGCGAGTGTCGGCGAAGAAGAAAACTACGACGAGCGCATTTTGCAGTCCGACATGATGTATTACAATCAGGCGTCGACGAGGAAGTCGCTCAAAGGAAAGGGAACAAACCAAAGAATGGCCGACAAAGAGATCTTCGCTTACTCCGTGGTGGTGGTAGTTGCCGTCGTCTCACTTATGCTGGTCGTCGCCCTGAGCAGTCGAGAGATACATGGGTCAGGAATGGAACACCCTCCCGTCTTCAACCATTCCAACCTGAAGGCTATGAAAGAAGATCCCAGCTTTCGGCATGCAACACCCACGAGATGCAGGGACGCACGTTGCTTGATCAGAGGGCGAATGTTTCTAAAAATTCTCGGACGGAACTACTTCCGTCGCGCGTGGCGCAATTTCTACAAGTTTGTCGGCAAGCATCTCAAGTTACCGGCCTGCCCGGCGACTGCATTGCAAGACGACCTGATAGAAGGGCTGGTTGCTGTCATCAAATCAGAAGAAAGATACCCGGAGCTGATTCAGGCAGCGGAAATTGTACAAGGAAAGTCTTCAGAAAGATGCGATCGCGGAACAGGGCGGGGACACGCTGGCAGAGCTTCAGACTGACCCCGGAATCCGCGCCTGGCCCTTCACAGACTCCGTCCTACAGCCGCTCGTCTGGAAGGCCGCTCATACACACTTGCTGACAAGTAACAGCCTCACTTCTCTTCATATGTCACATGAATCGAGTTCACAGGTCCGTACCAAAGAGGATGTCACGTGCCTGTGGAAACATCATCCATTGCATCTTGATCACTTTTAAAGAAGGTGGCGTCACGAATGCCTCCTCGAGTTGCGATCTGCGCACGAGTATCCAAGCCGCCAGCTGAGCACTCTACGAGGAGGAGACTTAGTGCTTGTTGAAGAATGCAAGACTCCGCTACTCATGTGGCGTACTGGAACTGCTGAAGAACTCTTTTACGGCAGGGATAAAATCGTAAGATCATGCTCTGTGAATTTACCGAATGCACAATGCCCAAGCGACCTGTGCAACTTTTATACCCCATAGAACTTGTAAGATGAATGAGCGTTTCTGAATCCGCTCATTGCGGGGGGAGAGTGTTGTGGATTGCAAGAGACCACTGGTAGTGCAAGGAAGAAAAAAAGGAAGAGATACGAGATCGGCAGAGGCACGAGAGGAACGGGTCGGTGGCGCGAGACGGAGCTCGGCTGTTGAGCTGCATGATCAGTGCTTCCCGTGACTGTATTGTACATATGTAAATATCTCGCTCAGTAAATAAGTGGTTTGTTACCGTTGAACTGTCTTGAACGACGTATTTCGCTAAAAACACAACATGGCGGTGGTCTCCTCCCCGAGAGCGATTGCGCTCTGGGGAAAGGACTGAACAGTACGAAATTATGACGGAAAGTACGTGTATTTACAGTGTGGAATTTTAGCATTAAAAAAGAATAGTATGCAAAATCGAAAAGAAAAAGCTACCCTTTATTTTGCTGTTTAAAGGAGCTGTGCAACGATATTCAATTGGAATGTTTTTCACTTTACACGAGCTTACTGGCACTAGTGGGACTCAAGGATACTCGCATGCAATGCCACTGGCCAAGAAACTCCTTTGTTGCGGTGTAATTTCAAGGACAAAAGCGATCATTTTCATTCAATCTCTCCCTTGCAAAATTCGATGACGTAACGCGGGGATCGCAGTACACCCGTATGACGATATTTGAATGCGGTTCATAGATTGGACCCGAGCATTGCGTGGGCACTCGATTTAGGCTCGTGATTATTGATAGCTCGAGAAGCATTCGAGTAGTGGCCCGTGTCCAATCGCTGCAACGACGACAATAGCCGAGCCATAACAATGTCTGGAACTCAGCGCGTGTCCTGTGCTTTGCCAACCCCAGCGCGTGGCTATGATCAACATTGGCGGCATATAATCGGCTCCAGATCACGTGGCCGCTTGTTCTGGCTGCGAGTTGAGGGCGTGAACGCTGCTCGTTGTTTTTTAATTTTTTTCTGGGACTTCTAATGCGTCGGGTGAAAAACGAAGGCGTGTTTCATAGGTCATTAACGTCAGGGATCCGTTCTAAGCGGTATTTGCGCAAAGTAAAAAAATTTTTGCATAGCCCCTTTAAATATACTACGGTTCCTGGAGAAACTGCCCTCCAACAAAGCCGTAAATGTAAAGAGTTTGGCCATTCGTTGGGAAGTATAGGAGACAAATGAGGGGGCGCCATTGGCCGAAAGCGGGCTGGGCGTGTTCCAGGGCGTCTTCAGAAATTCGAATGTGACGAACCAGAAGCCGGAAATAATACCCTGGCGGTGGTTGCGAGAAACAAACCTGATAACTGCTTTGGAGTAACTCTCGATGACTGAAAATATGTTACACCTGATGTTTCAATCCTGCTCATCCGAAATGATGGTGGAAGAGTGCGACTAACGGAACGATCGACATAATCCGTACGCCAAGCGCCAAGGGCCGGGAATCTGCCGTCCGAGCGGTCACACTCTGTCCGAGCAAAACAGAGTTGAGCGGCGCATTCGTTTCTTACATCTTTCTGCATGATCATGATCAAAACATCACGTGCACCCAATGTTCAACCACGAAGAGTCACTACACTTCACTCTTACGCGCTTATTAAAACCATTTACGAACATAGACCTTTGATCAGAACTGTTTCTCGCTCACCGCTAGGGGATTTTTTTCGGCGTCTGGTTGGTCAAGAGAGCATGCCAAGCCCTCTTTCCGAGTCTGCCGCACGCCCTGGCTCTGCCCGCGCCTCCCATTGACCAAACTCTCTACATATACTGCTCTGCCCTCCAAGTGGCGCGCTGGGATGAGCACTAGAAGTTTTCGAGCTCTCCACGGCGTAGCTCCGTACACTTAACACCTGCCGTAAGTCGCGGCTTTGACTGCATTCAAGTTGATCGAAAAGCGATTTCTCTGCCCGTGAAGCATCACTTCCAGTCGAGTGAATATCCGCTCTACAGAGATTAATTCAAGACGGAAATTGCAGCCGTGCGCGAACAGCACAAATAGAAAAACAAACACTACAATAGAAATACAGACTACGACGTGCCGTGCGGGGAAACAAACTCATGGCTTCGAACCGCATTGGAGCAGCTTGATTTATTGACTTTCAAATAATTACGGCATGATCGAGCGTTTACTTTTTAATAAGAGATTCATCCCCTGAGCCATTAAAATACTCTCAGAGGTATGACAGAGCTGGAAAAAAAATCAACATGCTGGGAATATTTTTTATTGCTTATGCAGTCACCGAGAAATTCCGTACGTTCAAAATGACCAGTATAAAAGACGGAAACGCAGCGCTCGGGTGTAGTGTTCGGTTTAGTATGCCGTTGTATTGACGCTTGTATGAGCATGTATGTGTATGCGCTCAATGCACTGATCTCAATGACAATTGCTGGATCGCGTTTGCCCGCTCCGCGAATGCGGTCACTGGCGGCCATCTTTAGGTAGAGTTATATCACCTCTAGCCAAGACACAGCTGCTGAAGCCACTTGGCAGCCACCATCGTCCATCCATGGCAGACGGCGTTTTGGCAGTTGTGGTCACCGTTACTAGATCAACTCAGTTATGGAACTTCCCATAGACGCTGTACATTGGAGGGGGTCCGAAACCGTGTCCGATTTTTTTGCAGCTAGGTGGCGCTGCCGGCGCATTAATCCACGCGTTTTCGCCTGCTACTGCTCCGCGGCTGCTTTTGAGTCCCGACTCCTCTCGAGGTTCAACATGGTTTTGGGTTAGTTTTTGCCCTTTCGCCAGTAAAAAGTAAAAATGTGACTACCAACAGCAGCAGAAACAATTTGAAAGTTGTCTGCTGCTGTTATCCGTAAGAAAAGCCAGAACCGCGCCGTCAATGATGATGATAGCGAGTATTAATGCGGAGCGCACGCCCTCTAACAGGCGCCACGCAAAGGGACCCCCCTCCGGAGCGGAGTTCCAGAACTGAGTTGTTCTAATAACGTTGGTTGTGGTGGCAGGCTGCCATTAAAATAGCGTGGGTGATATTCCGTGATTGATTGAAATTGTTTGACGAAACATCTTTTTAAAACCCGGCGTGAACGGTAGCCCGGTCTTTGAGGACCCAGTGAAAGTTTCACGAAATCGCGCAGCACCGGGGAAAAGCAGCACAGCACGCATCGAAAGTCGCATCGAAAGAAGCATCGAAAGCAGACGCCGGTACGTAGTCTGCCCACTGATCTCTATGACAATTGCTGGATCGCGTTTGACCAGCTCTGCCTATGGACCGGAATGCGGCCACGGTCGGCCATCTTTAGGTCGAGTTATATCATCTCTAGCCATCATAGTAATATGGCGGACAACGCAATGGCGGCAGGCTGCCATAAAATAGCCGTAGATCTAGTACACTGTACCGTTGGTGACATTTCGTGCTTGATTGAAGTTGTTCGACGAAGCAGGTTCTTGAAACACGGCGTGAACGGTAGCCTCGTCTTTGAGGACCCGGCGAAAGTTCTACGAAAGCGCAGCACCGGGGGAAAGCAGCGCAGCTCGCATCGAAAGCAGACTACGTACCGGCGTCTGCTTTCGATGCTTCTTTCGATGCGACTTTCGATGCGTGCTGTGCTGCTTTTCCCCGGTGCTGCGCGATTTCGTGAAAATTTCACCGGATCCTCAAAGACAGGCTACCGTTCACGCCGGGTTTTAAAAACATGTTTCGTCAAACAATTTCAATCAATCACGGAATATCACCCACGCTATTTTGATGGCAGCCTGCCACCACAACCAACGTTACCACAACTGCCAAAACGCCGTCTGCCATGGATGAATGATGGTGGCTGCCAGTGGCTTCAGCACCTGTATCTTGGCTAGAGGTGATATAACTCTACCTAAAGATGGCCGCCAGTGACCGCATTCGCGGAGCGGGCAAACGCGATCCAGCAATTGTCATTGAGATCAGTGGGCGCAACGCAAAGGGACCCCCCTTCGGAGCGGAGTTCCAGAACTGAGTTGATTCTAATAACGTTGATTGAAACATCACCAAATTTTCAGTCACCGAGAGTTACTTCGACGCACCTATTAAGTTCGTGTATCTTGTGTACCTCTTGGCTAATTTCGGTTTCGGTTTGCCAACCTCACTTCATGACATCCCGTCCTTCTCTTCTATTTTCTTTCGGTAGAGAAATACTGCTTGCTGCGATTTAAATATTATATAGGCAGTTTTGCTTGTTCCAGACAAACAAGATTTGTTTTACTTCAAATTTCGCTATAACTGGTGCCTATTTTGTGAGGTTTGTTCTTGTATTGGCCACACTGTGTCGTCTGTTTACTTTTTAGAGCATGTGGCGTTGGACCATGTGGACGAAGTCCCACTCAAATTTCCTTTGCTTGTGTGCTTTCAAAAAACGATGTACTCTTGTTCCAGCCCCAAAAGTGAGTATTTTGTCCGAAACGCGGCGCAGTTTGTGTTTCCTGATCGTAAGCTTTTGCAGGTGATGTCTTGTGCCGACTCTATCTGAGAAGTCTCGATGGCTGTTGTGGCCGGCACCCGTTGACCGCCGTCGTGTTTACATTAGTAACAATCAACACTGGCGGCCGTATTCTTGATCAGTTAGGATAGACGGAACGCTGCTGATAGGCAACCAGGTCATTTCCACATCGGCCTGCGGTCTCGTGTGTCCCGGTGGTACGAAGCACGCAATTTTTGAAAATGATTTCCTTTTTTTATTGGCTGTGCTTTGAGTGCCGTCCGACGGCACTCAAAGCACTAAAGCCGCCCATGTCTCGGCAGTGGTTATTAGAGGGTGACCGTTCAAGTGCCATCCGAAAGGAAGTCGGACGGCGCGTGTATCACCGGTCGTTCATAATTAGGAGACGTGATAGATTAGGGGAATGACAGATCATGTTAATAAGGATTCCTGTATGATATGAGCTTCTTCACGTGCTAGTGAAATGGGCATTTTTCGAGGTGTGCCGTGTAGGATGATATCTTTGGGTGCAGAATATGCAATGGGTGCGGACTATGCGTTGACTTCTTTTGTAGTCGAAATTTGCTCCTGCAGACTGTACACTATGTGCAAACTAAAGGCTATAAAATATGGTAAACTTCCGACAACATGTATGAACCCAACTCGAAGAAGCACAAAGTCCTCATTGTTTCCACAGTAGCATTCCGATTTCTTTGAGGCTCTTGCTCACCGTCTTGCAGTAGTACAATTGGAAAACTGAGCTGACCAATGTGTTGTTCCTTACAGAAGCACCACTGTGCAACACAGCCTGTAACAAAGCTGCCGAAAGGTAAGGCGCTGCACGGCTGATTGCCCTCTTTGGCGCTCTGAGACCCATTTTCTCTCGGCAGATGTCTCTGGTGCATTCCCGGCAGTCTACAACTCTGAACTGGTGGAGTCCGGCTGGTTTGAGTGGTGGGAACAGAGCGGACTGTTCCGGCCTGAAAACGCCCAGGTTGGTTTCAACATGTCTGAGAGAGATGACTTACCACTCCTTGGCTGCGTTACCTTCTATATAGCTCTTAATCTGGCACGTCTGGTTTCGTAAAGAGTAGCCGCACCTTATCTGACTGCATCGTCGGCATTTGAGGGCTGAACCTAATTCAGCTTGGCGGCCGGGCTTAGCGAGGCTTAAGACTGGGCCACTGGCACGCGACGACTAGTGAGGTTCGTCTGGCATTCACATCTCCTATTTCGTGCGTTCTGAAAGAGCCCGGTTTTCTTATTCACACTTCATGTCTTTATCCCAACTCCATCAATCAAGACATTTGTAATGGACTTTTCTGTTTCCTGGATCCTGTGCTTAACTTACCTATGTACCATTGGCTGCCTCAAAACTGCTAGGAAAATCGCTGCCACACTACGGACCCTAGAACTTGTTTTTTTTTTTAGTAAAGTTGTCACTCTCCATCTTTTCTTTGTACGATTTGAGGCATTCCTTTGGCTTGTGCTCTTTTATGTCTTCCTTGTAGGATTCGGTGAAACATGTAAATCTTTTAGTCATGTGCCAATGGGGTATTTTGAGTTCAATAGGAATTCAAAGCGAATAGTAGTGGTTTTGGCCAAATATTTTCTAATGAAATATCGACTAGTTTTTCCCCGCTTTTCACTACCATTGCACCATGCTTTAACGAAAACCCAGCTAAACTTGTGAAGGTTGTCCCCAAGCTACCGCTTGTCCATTTATAAGCTAATTTTAATCTATCTATATTTATGGGCTGTCACCTCAGAAAATCTGATGGCTTGGGATGGCAAATAAACAACGAATTTGACTTAAAATTAATCCAATAAAGAGGCCCATCGATACCCAATTGAGTGAATTTATAAATATTGCTATATGCAAACGTTCTTTCTTCAATCTCAAATTCGGAAAGAAAAAAAAAAAGGAATTATGCATGATAAATGCAGGTTGTTGGGGCATTTCTCTCTAACATATACTCTTGCATAACAGTCAAGGTTTAATCTTGAACATTTTCCTGCAGTGTAGATATCAACATTTACAGAGTTTCCATTTCTTTTGAAATTCTCCAGGCGCGCGCGTGCACCACCCCGCTTTGAAAGTGTGCTTTTCTTCCAAGCACGCAATCGTTATATTCATATTTTTCCAAGGGTTGACTGCGGCGGGTTACCCCAGTGACTGCGCTTCATACCGAGCACCGGTGCACTGCAGAGACGCACCACCCGCGGAGCTCGCTTTCACAGATGTTGCTTTTCCGCAGTGCACCGGTGCTCGGTAAGAAGCGCATTTAGCGGGGCTAACTTGTGCGCAAATCGCTGCGATCGACACTTCGAAAAATACAAATAGTGCAGTTCTTCTCAAAGCAAATATTGAATAGTGTATTACTCAAGACTACTATTCTCAATGTTGAATGTTTGCACAACCCTAAAACCCTAAAGTCTTTGATGTGCGACACCACATTAAAATTAATTCTTTGTTGCTAGTATTTTGCGAACTGAAGGTGAGGAAGGGCTTTCTGCTCACAATGTTAATGACCCCCTACCACAGATCACTTGCACAGTGATGCATAATTGAACATTGTAGATGTTTATGAAGAGAAGAGTCAGTTTTCTCCGAGAAATGGTAGACACTGGTTCAGTGCTCTAGGGGTGAAATTTGCTCAATATAATACAACTGTTAGCATGGGATCTTTAATGTACACCTAGCCCCTTATAAAGTAAAAACACTATTTTCTGTAAAAAATTTTAAAATTATCCTCAGTGTCTCTGCATAGATGTAAGCTAACACAAGTTTACCTGATGCAAATTAACCTGAAGCTGGGGTACGGCTAAAAAAAAAACAAAAAAACATAAAACAAAATTATATATTCTTTTTCTTTTTTTAGTCATTCTCTTGCTTTTTCTTCGTCTGTTTTGATATATGCGGCAGTTCCAGCCTAAGCCGCATTGTGGCAAAAGAGGAGGCATTTTGTGAAACGTTGTTCGCATAGCCAAAAACGGGGGCAGCTAACAATTGCTTTTTCAACATTTATTTATTCATTATATTTTATTTCATTTTATCCAATAACACTACACAATCAGTGGTCAGACCTATAGCCACGAAGGCTAGTCTGGGGTCCAGCAACAAAATGGACTTTTCAATGCGACAAATAACATGAGCGGATCACTAAGTAAACATATCATCACGAAATAACAACGCAACAAATGATCACGCATTTCAGTGATTTTAAAAGCTGGACGGAAAGTCTCTGATCTTAACTCCGATGCCGCGAATCAAGGAAGAGCACTCGTAAAGATACCAAAGAGTTACTTTTTGCTTTGCGTCTCTCTCGGGCTACAGGAGGAAACCAGCGGGTCCTTCAGCATGGTGCTACCTCCGCCCAACATCACGGGAGATCTGCACCTGGGTCACGCCCTCACGGTGGCCATACAGGACACGCTTGTGCGCTGGTGAGCCTGGGGCCTCTTTGACTCTTGACTTGCGTCACACGCAAGTGGCACCTTCGACGAGAGTGAGACTTCCCTGCATCGCGCCTTCAGTCTGAAGAGACTGAGGTGGCCTAGAGTCGCTACATCAGCTATGCTCTGGAGCAGGGGCTTTCAATCTTTTTTAAGTTGAGAAACCCCCCTTTGGCATGACCATGGAGGTAGGAAGCTTGTGGAGGCGACATGACGCCGCCAAGCTAGAAGTGTGGAGGGACACGCCCCCAACAATGACGAAAATCAAGAGACTCTATTTGACGAAAAGGAGAGCTGACTTGGCGCCAACAGCTGTTTAGGTCTCCCTCGGGGCCCCAAGGGTGACCAAAACAGCTGTTGGTCAGCTGCTTGCTGACCAACAGCTGTTTTGGGGGGGCATGTGCCTCCACACTTCTGGCTTCACCTCTGGTGGCGTCATGTCGCCTCCACAAGCTTCCTGCCTCCATGGGCTTGACTGAAAGTCGACAAGCCCCTCCCCATTTCAGCAGGGATGCAAGGAAGCAGTGCAGGAGCCTACAGACTTTGTAAAGAGTAATGCACTAACCAGGGAGCCTCTAGATTATGGTTAAGAATTAATGGATGGCCGAGGTCTGCCGAAATAGCGTTTAAACTGGAAAAATCGCTTTGGTTAGGAGAGAGACAATCGAGGAAATTCGGGAACTCAAGGGGGGGGGGGGGGGGAACATGTGAGGGTGCTCTAAGAGAACCTCTGGGTTTTAGGAACCCGGTTTCAGAACACTTGCTTTAGAGTAACGACGCTCGAGCCATGTTGGTGCGTGGAATCAGTCTTGCTGTTTTTGCGGATGTGCCCGACAGAAGATGCAAGAAGGGCTTTTTGTCGTCTTGCTTGCTAGATCAGTTTGCATAAAAGCAAAACAATACCGTAATGACCTCACTACACTACTTTCTGCTAAGAAAAAAATTCACATTTCAGGACGGTAACTGTTTTAGCGGTGTCCGTCTGAGTCCAAGCACCAAAGTGGCAGTGCATACAAACCGCTGACACAAAAGCAAATGTCACGTGACGCGAATGGGCGAACGGGTTTGCCGGTACTCGGAGCGTAGCTTTGTAGTGATTCCAAGGTGACTTTCTCTCGCAGGCTCGCGCGAATACTCAAAGCTTTCCTGTGTTGAGTTGAGTAAAAGGTTGAATTCGATTCAACACCTAACTAACAAATTGAATGAAACTGGCCGAAAATGTATGTATCCTTTTACTTTTCCAGTGTTGCCAAAAACTTAGTTTTGACATGTTTTGTGCAGCATGTCCGCGCAAGCTTTGAGGTTGAGCTTTTGAAAGAAGATGCCAGAGTACCGTTCGTCGAATGATGAACCAAAACTGCATGTGCGTGCTTTCACCCCCGGTAGGCTTTCGCCCTCGCACAGTCATGACTCTTCGCAAAGCAGGGTCATCCCGATAAAGTCAGACATTCTTTTAATGAAATCCATGGGACCAATGAAAGCATTTGTTGTACAAGTCACTTTGTTTCGCTACTTCAGATAAAACAACCAGACCTGCGAAACTGAAATGGTTGTTTAGTGCATGTAGGTGCTGCTAGAACGTATGACACTAGGATATGTGAAATTTATTCTTTCAGAACGCAAAAGTTTGCTAGTGCGGCCGTTTATACTTTGAGGGACGATGTGTTTACTAATTAATTAAACATAAATATTCATGGAGTGTGAATTTGTTATAGTAGCCAATCTAAGATAACATCATGGTAAATGAGTGCAAGAGCCAATTCTAAAAGTGTTTGACAGTATAGTATTAGTTTAACTTCCACTTTAGCGGGGCAATGTAGAGAAAGCTACAAACTCTTAAGCTTTCTCATTTAGCCAGTGCAGTGTGTCTGCTAGCCCGGGGCCTTTGATGTGCATTACACACACCGGTACAATGCTCATTCAGATTGGGCAGGAGTGGAGGTTGAGCCCAGGATCCCTGGGTTCCGCGGCACAAGCTTACGATCCACGTGCTCCGAGGGGCAGTACATTAGCACACTCAGTCACCAATCCTCCTCTTTTAATACCGGTTATGAAAAATCTCTAATCTGCTTGTCCAGATTGCGGAAGGAAGAACCTAGGAAAGTTTGGGAAATATAGACCATTCCATTTAGCGCTCTCTGGGCGGCACCATTTTGTTCGACCGCAGCGCCCTCTCCATACATCCGGGAAATTCAGCGGGTTCGGCGGAGTAAAACGAGAGAGAGGGCACGCGCCCGACTCCGGGAGGTTGCCGTTCTCTATCTTTGAGCTGTATTGGCGGGCTGTACGGAACATCGAACTCTCGCTCGTGGCTGCCGTTGTGAAGTGGTTCGCGTTCTTAGAATAGTTATGTTTACTCCAAAATCAATCTATAGCTCTCTGTTGTTCTATTTCTGTAAACGATCAACTAGCATATCTTTTTTCCTTTACTTAAATAGCAGTTGAGTCAGCCGGCAGTACTACCCTCAACTACTGCGTGTATTGCGGCAGGAGAGCACGGTTTTATTTATTATTTCAGACTTCCACTCATGGTCGCTAAAGGCCTACACCAGTACGAACTTTGTATAGAAAAAAAAAGGTACAGCAACCGGATTTACTTTTCGCCAGAGAAACCGGCCAATCTGACACAGTTTTCCCTATATTTTTTTATTTGCACGCAGGTAACAGCGCGATTGGACCCTGTGAGTCTTTTTATCTAGCATAGTATTACACGATAACTGGCACACCAAAATCTGCGCATCTGCGCTTAAAAGTTTCAAAATGACGCGATTTTAAACACAGTTTGCACGCCAGCCGGACGCTAGCTACAGCCCACTCGGCGAAGCAGACGACATGCGGGGTGAGAGGGGGAGTGCATTTTTTTCTCTTTTACCCTCTCTGCTATGACCCTAATGGAATGGTCTATAGGGACGTGGTTGCATCACGAAGCCTCGACGACCAGCGTCTTGGGAAACAGAGGGTACCAGCAGTGGCGTCGTCCACTCCTTGGTGCAGGCACCGCATGCAGCAGCGAAAGGTGGTGTGGGTGCCCGGCTGTGACCACGCGGGCATTGCCACCCAGTCGGTGCTGGAGAAGAGGGCCTGGGCACAGAACGGCCTCACCAGGCACCAGATGGGGCGCACGGCGTTCCTCCAAGAGGCCCAAGCCTGGAGGAGGAGGTCGGGACCTTCCCCTTTCTGCCGCTCACTTTTAAGGCCCGTGAACGGGCTTTAAAAGTGATATATACGGAGATATATACGGAAATGCCTGGGATGTGTCTCCGACTGGTCCGTTTACCGCGTCCAAATAAGTGGTCCCTCGATTTCCGCTCGATAATGTCATAGAAGTGTCATGTTGTCGCCTCGTGGCAGTGGTTGTGACGGACACCTGGGGCCTTATGCTACACGGCGGAACCAAGTGGGACAGAGAATCCGGGACGTCGCAGGTGGTGCCAATGTACCGGACTCCCCGTCCCGCTCGGTCCCGCCGTGCAGCATAGGGCCCCCGTTCCACTGCAGACTGCTCTTCAGGGGCCCTAGTCTGGACACTTGGCAGAAAAGTCAGTGTTGGCCGGCGCCAAGGTCAAGTGCGGCGTTGGCCAATCACAGGCGGCCGGATTTTTCGCTGACCTTTTCGCCAAGTGTCCAGATTAGAGCCCCAGCTCGTAAGTCTGCGGAAGCCTCGGCAGCCGGGTGTTGGGATGTTGCTACAGTGGCGACGCAGGCCCTTGCTCGCACTTTTTGCCGTTACGTCTACGACGGACCACTGGGATTGCGGCATTTGACGGCATAACGCTCCGGCTTTTCAGACGTTTTCTGTTGCCACTTTGAGACTGCTTTCGACGTGCGTGTGGAAAAGGACGTGGGGGTCCGAGACTCGTTCCGGGCACCGTAGTTTGCACACTGGCATCTGCTTACAATTGAGCTCTTGCGACGATAGAATGCGGTGTTACACCGGTGCCATCTACGAGGTGAGTCTGGAACTGCATTTTGCCGGAGTGAAGGTTTTGCAATATGTGCGAGTTTGCACGTACCTTATGAGAAATGGTTGATTATAGCAATGTCAAAAGTTTTTAAAAAACAAATATAAAGAATGATACGCAAAACAAAAATAAGAGATATATACGGAAAAGCCAAGTGTTCCTCGGCTACCCGATAGATGGGGCCAGTTTGTGTTCTCTCGTTGTAACAGGTTTTAGAGAGTCTTGAGGCACACGGTCGTAAGCAGTCGCGAGTGTTTGAATCGGCCTTTAGGCTTTGATCGTGAGTAAATTGGGTGGTTCATCGGACTAGGATGCGCTGTATATATTTTCTTTCTTTATTTATTTACCCTCAAGGTCATACGACATTACAGAGGGACGTGGTACAATAAAACGCAGAAAATGTAAGGGCAGAGTAAATGCGCAGTCTCAATTGCACAGGTTGACAGAGGTCTGTCTGGTTAGGATGAAAGTAGACAAAAAAGTAATTACCTTAACTTATATAGAGGGAGAGCAGATCAATGCAGATGGCCATCCTTGTATTTTCTCTTAATAAACTTAGTCAGATAGAGATTGAGTTACTAACACTTCACAAAGAGCTGAACTCTTATCTGTGATTTTTGAGGTAAAGAAATAAACTATGCGGAGCGTAAGTTTGTCCGCTTCTTGCGAAGGGGTTGCGGTGACGTCAGAACGACAAGCTGAGCTCCGATTTTTTGTGATTGGAAGGATCGTGGGTAGACCTCAGTGCTAGCTGCCTTGAGGTCTACCCACTATCCTTCCAATCACAAAAATCGGAGCTTGTCGTTCTGACGTCACCGCAACCCCTTTGCAAGAAGCGGACAAACTCGCACTCCACATAGATACTATGCACAAAATTCACAAACAAAATAGAAATTAAGGTTTTTAGAGCGCAGCTCTTGGGCGCCTGTTTCCGGCTTAAGCGGCGTCGGCGTAACCGCGCGGTGCTTTATGGGTAAATTTCCCCGCTAGATTTAGCAGAAAAATTTCCCCGCTCAATCTGGCAGAAATATTTCCTCGCTAAATCTAGCGGAAAATTTTCCTCACTAAATTTAGCGGAAAAATTTCCCCGCTAAATCTAGCGGAAAATGTTCGCCGCTAAATCTAGCGGAAAAAATTCCCCGGTAAATCTAGCAGAAATTTTTCCCCTAAATTTAGCGAAAAATTTTTCTTTGATTGGGCGCGAGCAGGAGAGGAGCAGGGGCATAGCCCTCTCTCCGTACCTTCCCTCCTCCTCCTCAAGAGCTGCGCTCTGATTCGGCGTTACAGGGAGCTGTAAACGGCTTTCATTTTTTTACTCGCACTTTCAAAGGCTGTTTTATTAATCTTTGCCTCACCTTTAATTGGAAGTGCTGGGTACTCTTATGCTTTGGTCTAATTGATGTAGCATATCAGTGTCTCGATACTGTCACAATTATTTTCTCCAATTGGGCATTGTTCATGATACCCGAATCCGAATTCTGCTCTGATTTACTGAACATAAAGTGAGGCACAGAAAAGTCCCGTTTATTAGTATGTCTCTTTTCCCTCCCTTGCATCGGAAAAGCTGGCATGATTGATGAACTATCTCATTTTTTCTTATTACTCAGCTGGCTGCAGCATGCATAATATGCATTCGGACATTGTGGGTTTGATTCACCTCGTAGGAAGCCATGTTCAGTTGGGATCATACCTAACTGGAGCAAATGCTGAGCCTAATCTTGACGTGTTTTGCTCTTTTTTTATGCGCTCCCACATGCTTTTCTGCTAGTGTCTAGTCATTTTTCTCTCGTATGTCCCATTGCATCCATGCTATGTCAATTCACATACATGTGCTCGAGGGCTATTAGGCTTTAGTTTTACCTTTGCTTTAAAATTCCCTCCTGTGCTCCAGTCAAGTGTGACCATGACTGTGTCTTCGTGGAACTCCATTTTCAGGCTTCTAAATTGGAAGCAAGTGTCCATGGAGCACAGAATGAAGCTACAAAATAACTGCTTATGCAGTCATTGTTTGCATATTGCTTGGTGCATGCATAGGCTTGGGAAGATAGAATACAGTGAAACCCATTTAGAATGAACCCACGTACAGCGAATTATTGTCAATATCGAACTCACGGAAGATTTAAATAAAAATGCATGTAAAAAGTATGTTTTATAACAAACAACATATTGGCTATATCGAACTTTTTTCCTGCGGGAAGGCTTCAAAAAAGCGCGAACAATCGTCTCCTAGCCTGTACCTTCCCCAAAAAATGAAGTAGGAAAGAAAGAAAATTCCAAAAGCTCAAGTTGCAAACAAAATTGAGCTAAGAGAGGCGATTCAGAAGCGGAGAAAGCTAAGGATACACTCTGCACGCACGCACAGAAAAAAAAACTTTTCATTCGAAAGCGTTTGCCCACAAAGAGAAGCGATTCAGAAGGGGAGATAAGCTGAAAGAACAAACACTGCAGGCATGCAGAAAAAAAAGGAAAGAGCTTTCTAGCGCTTTGTTACAAGGCGGAAGTGTAGAGATGAGAAAGAAAGAGAAGCTCTTGCCTTACAACGAACTCATAGTGGAAGTTCGTTGTAAGTGTTTTTTGCTATATCGAACTACTTGCTATATCGAACTGATCGTGGCGTTTCTTACTGTTCGTTATAAACGGGTTTGACTGTATAACAAACAATATATTGGTTATATCAAACTTTTCCCCCCCGGGAAGGCTTCCAAAAATGCGCAAACAATCGTCCTCTAGCCTGTCCCTTCCCCCCAAAAAGAAGTAAAAAAGAAAGAAAATTCCAAAAGCTCGGGTCGCGAACAAAATTGAGCGATTCAGAAGGGGAGAAAGCTAAAAAAAAATACGCTCTGCACGCACGCACAGAAAAAAAAAGAACTTTTTTATCCCAAAGCGTTTGCCTACGAAGAGAAGCAATTCAGAAGGGGGGATAAGCCAAAAAAAAAAAAAAAAAACTCTGCACGCAGAAAAAAAAAAAAAAACCTTTCCAGCGCGTTGTTACAAGGCGGAAGTGAAGAGATGAGAAAGAGAAACTCTCGCCTTACAACGAACGCATCGTGGAAGTTCGTTGTAAATGGCTTTTGCTACATCGAACTACTTGCTATATCAAACTGATCGTAGTGTTTCCTGCTGTTCATTATAAACGGGTTTCACTGTATTTGGAATTAAACTATTATACTTTACAACAACCAACTTAGATCTCCTTGTTTTTGTGTTAAGATTTTAGCAAAGTTGTCTTTTAATTATTCCAAATTACAGCCCTAATCTTTTTCCAGCAAGGAAGCCAACATTCTGAGGCAGCTTAGGCGTCTGGGGGCTTCCCTGGATTACACTAGAAGCACCTTCACCATGGATGAGGTGAGACAGTCATCCACCATGTGCACTCACTCATTTTAGAGCTCAGCTCTTAGGCGCCCGTTTCCGGCTTGAGCGGAGTCGCCGTCGCCGTCGGCGTAACCGCGCGGTGCATGATGGGTAAATTTCCCCGCTAAATTTAGCGAAAAATTTTCTCCGCCCCCCCCCCCCCCCCCCCCCCCCCCCCGTGCCTTCCCCTCCTCCTCAAGAGCTGCGCTCTAATTCGGCGTTACAGGGAGTTGTAAACGGCTTTCTTTTTTTTTTTCTTCACTCCCTCCCTCCCCTCTAAATAGAATATGGGATTGAGAACCCACATGTTCTGTTTGGTTACTTTCTTTTGCCTGCTCACTTTCCAACATGCGATTTTTCTGCTCTTCCACCCACATTTTTGGCATATTTTGGCGATTAAAGGAGTCTCATACGAGGAAGTATGAAACGGTATACGGTAGATTTTTTTTCAACATTTTTATTACAAGGCCTATTAGAAGTAACATTGCAGCAAAGCCAGTATGCTGGAGCTGGAGGTTAAGGCACTGGACTAATGGAACTTGTTTTTTTTAACTGGCAGTCACAAGCAGTTCTATAAGAAAGGGAAGGGGCTAAAAATCATTAATAGTACTTACTGTAAAATACCGAGCACGTGCCCATGTCGGAATAAGTGCCCAAGTGCCACTTTTAAAACATTCGAAAACCAGGCAAAGGACGTATCAAGGGCCCACCGCACACTTTTGAACCCACCTAGCTAATCGAGATGCTCCTTCACATTGGCCGCTTCTCCAAGCACGCCGACACGAAGCAGTGCAGCTTACCCTATCATGTCTCCCTTCTGCATTTTTGCTTTTAGTTTTAACAAGTGCCCAGCCTCCAGTTTGCCACAATTATATCCAAATTTTATCTGGCTGCTTGCTCAATATTTTGTGGTTGCTACTCTACTACTGTATGAGCATGGTTGGCGATTCAGAGTTTTGCTCTTGACAGTTGTCTGTCTTCCCAACGCAGTCCATGAGCCACGCAGTGAAGTGGGCGTTCTGTCGCCTCTTTGACGACGGCCTAGTGTACAGGGAGAAAAGGATGGTCAACTGGTGCTGCTGGCTGCAGTCGGCCATCTCTGACAGTGAGGTCAGTCGGCTTCAGATCGGCCGTTGGATTTCATTGCGCCAATGTCGTAAGGAGCTATGCCATAGCTCTCCAAGCCCGTTGAGAAAGGTCTAAATCTGAAACAATGCTGCCAATTCAACATGCTGTGGTGTCTCCACTGTCAGCTAGAGGAATGCAAATATTCCCGTAACCTGCAAATACTGTGTGCTAATTCATTCACTCTGCAGCGTACACTTGCAATGTTAGAAATATTACAGGTTTCTTAAAATAGGAAAATGTTTTTATTAATGTTTGCAGAATTCCTAATTATTTGCACACCCAGGTTGCTTTCGGATGTCAAAAGTTCCCTGCCTGATTGCTTAGTAAGATTTCGTGCTGTCTAATTTGGGGCCCACTTTTTGGAGGGGGAAGAGGTCATTTTATAGATTTCAGAACATTGCCAATACATTAATACAGTCAAACCCACTTATAACGAACGTGATAGTTCCGCGAAAAGTGGTAGTTTTATCAGTAGTTTGTTATATCTGGACTTCCCTTGAAAACGTTATAAATAAGGATATTGAAGCTGGTATTGGTAGTTTCACACTGCCAACTCTTTATTTAAAGAAACTGTTTGCACGATTGTAACGGGCAGCCAATTCTAACCGATTGCAGATTTAGCTTTTAGATAAATAAAAAGTAAATTGCTGCCGATCCTACCGCGCAAGTAAAATAATGAAGATTGACCACATACCTCATAGAACAGACTTTATGAAACGCACGCCACCACAAAAATAAATGCCGTGCACTAGTCCGACGATGGTTCTTCGCTGTCCACAGAGATAATTAATACTTGCTTTGGTCTAAAGCGTTTTAAGTGCCGCGCTTCCTGCGGATGTACGAGTGCGCGGCCGTTGCCTCTGGCAGGGTCGTCTTTCAAACAACACTTTGCGAGCTCGTCGGGTGGCTGGGATCGCGAACCACGCAGTGCTGCTCCGTTGTTATCTTTTTCCGCCAGCGTGATGACCTTTCGTTTAAATAAAGCCTCTTAGTGGATTTTTTTCCCCATCTTAAAACGACAGACACGATGCTATAATAACTACCGGCACATATTCCAAGAAAATTACCGCCGTTTTTTTAAATAACTTTGTAGTCCGTGGACACGAAAGAATGTGCGTGATACGTGATACCAAAACGGCGAACGTAAACAAACTGTCACGATGGCGATGGGGCTAGCCAACTTGTACCAAGCATTGAGCTCTTCTCGAGTTGCATACAGGGTTTGTTTGCAAACATAGAACGAACGAACGCAGCACGGCATGAGAGTTGACTTTCTCCTCCTCTTCTCCTTCCCGCGCACGCACAATGAGCAGACTACGCGACCCGGGAGGGCGTTTTTGCTTTTGTAGTTTTGTTTTCTCCCCTGCCGCGATGCCGTGAAAATGACCTTGAGCGTCTCGCGGACCGCCGCGCCCGAAATGTAGCTCTTTTAATTTTTTGTTTTGTTTCTTGCGCGCGGGATTTTTTTTTTTTTTTCGAAAGCGGACTTTGTGTTTGTTGTAACAGTATGATGCTTTGAAAAACGGTCGTTTTATCTGGACCAATTTTAATGGGTATGGCTTTGAATTCATATATTTTCTGAAAGTTGGTCGTTATAACCGATAGGTCGTTATATGTGGGATCGTTATAAGTGGGTTCGACTGTATGGATGTTTTTTTATGGTCCGGCATAGTTCAAATCAGCAAGGTTTCATTGCACTACTGTTTGACACATTCCTCTTCAGCAGATCTGGAGGTTTAAGCACATCCCCACACTCAACAAATTCAAGGAACTGTTGAATTGCCGTATGCCGGTTCAGCAGCAGAGGAAGAATAACTAATGCAGCAGAATGGATATTTGGGCCGGTTGGTTCATGTCGATGTGTAGAAAAAGCACAGAAAGTGACAAGTAGGGGACAAGTTGCACGAAACAAGGCGCTAAAACAATGCACCTTGTTTTGTTCAACTACGGCCGGACTAGAGTAAAAAGGCTTCACAGGAGGGTAGTTTCTTCCTGGCACTGCAACTTGGTGGGGTTGCTGCAACCTCATCCTTTCTACAGCATTTTAACGCCTCAGGAAAAGCCCCAACATCGCCGTGTGGGCCTTTTTCGTTTTGGGGTCGAATTGGAGGCATTTGTTAAAGAATTACATAAGACCAGAAATCCTGGAGAATATAGTTACTGTGCTCATTTCGTTTGAGTTCTCGAGACAAACTTAATAAATTATGAAGACGGCCGTTATGTGAAAACCTGATAATGGAACGTTACAGAGCTTTCCGCTACGTATTTTCTCTCTTTTTGACTTCCCACATGAACGAAACACCGCAAAATTAATTGATCAGTCTTGCCCAGGAACGAAAAAAGAATTATTTTGGTCGGGTTTAACTCCGTTTTGCGCGAAAATAATTTTTTCGTTGCATTTTTTTTTGCTTATTTTTTAGGTTCCTGTGTTTTTTCGCCGCGCATTTTTGACGTGACCTGCCTTCACGTATGAACCGAAAACCGCATGTAAAATATAGCGGTTCCGCTCCGGAGCGAGAAAAGTATTTCGTTCCGGTTCAACTCCGGTTCGTGCGAAAATAACTGTTTTTTTCCGGTTTTCGGTTCACGGTTCGGGTTCGGTTCAATACCCTGATTGGCACGCATTTTCAATTACCATGGTCGGAACAGATGTCCAGGGTGGTTCAGGGAGTACTGAAACGGGTAACATGGTTGTGCCCCACGTGGCTAGGAAAAACCCCATTGCTTCTAAACAAGAGCAAAGCTCGTAAAGAAATTGAAAGCCGCTTTCTAGCCTGGCCATGTGTAAACATGTCCCATCCTTGTCTGTTTTGGTGCTTTTTCTACACATCAATAACTTGTGGTTGTGGCTTTTCCCCAGGTGAAGCATGTGCAAGTGTCCCCAGGAACTCTGCTGAGGGTGCCCGGCTGTCCAGAGGCTGTAGAAGTTGGCTACCTGGACAGGCTGGCCTTTCCTGTTGGAGACACAGGTAGGGCTTGCTCCTCGACGGGCTGCAGTGCGCAGACGCACGGCAAAATAGATGCTTTACCTACAAGGTGATGGAAGGAGAGGAGGATTTGCAGGAAATACTCCAGTCTACGTCTAAAATTTGTACAGGCGCTCCTGAATTATTTGATAACATTTGTGGTCCCCAATTGACTTAGCATTGGGTTCATAGGGCTTGCCATTGAAATGCAGCTTGCAATCAGAACAAATGCAGGAAGTGAATTCAGGGAAAGACACTTGGAGGGGATGAAGACATCTCGAAATTGATGCGCCAAAATAATTCAAAAGTCCTTGAGCTCCTTGCAGAACTGAACATGACATGCAACCCAAAAGTATGTTCCCTACTTGACGGAAAGCATGGAAGAAAAATTTATGGTGAAGATTGTCAGACCATAAAAAGAAACTTCCTTACGCTGGTATCTTCACAACAATTAAGACTGAATTTGACTAAACACGATTTTACAAATTTTTGATTTGACAAACAAATTATAGTTTTACCATAGTTGTCAATAGG
The DNA here is from genome assembly GCA_013358835.2 of Ixodes persulcatus. Lineage (NCBI taxonomy): Eukaryota > Metazoa > Arthropoda > Arachnida > Ixodida > Ixodidae > Ixodes > Ixodes persulcatus. The sequence continues at coordinate 783,569 of JABSTQ010011411.1, read as the reverse complement.
GCTCTGGGCTTTTTGTGAGTTGGAAGACCTGTAACCCATTTAAAGAAGCATTCACCAGAAAAATAGGTGAAAGAAGAAGTTACAGTGAAATGTCCTTATAATGAACTTCTATGGAATGCCCCCTTAACAAAGTACGAGGGGAAGTAAAAAATTATCCGCACCTTAGCCATAACACATCTTTAGGTTTTTCACGCTGCCTTTTGCGCATGCATCCTTGGAGTTGATACTAGCCCCGTAGTCATGCTATCGAAGTTTGATCTTGATAGCATAATTTTTTTTTTGCTTCTGTTTTAGTGTAAACATGGCCGCTCTGCTAGCATTGTGCACTAATGAGCAATAAGGAGCAGTGATCCAATTTCTCTGGTCAGAAGGTGTGCCAAAGGTAGAAATTCATCAGAGGCTGACAGTCAAAACGGGGACAGTGCTGTGCCACGTCGAAGTGTTTATGAGTGGATTGAGAAGCTTAGAAATGATCGGACAAGCGTGATGCATGAAGAAAGAGCAGGACGCCCGTCAGTGTGGGAGGCCAACCGAAAACTTTTAGGGGCGAAGCTCCTTAGGTGCTAGCCATGTCCGTATGTCCGTCCGCCGTAGGCCGGCGTCGGGTGCTCGTGCTTCTGCTCGTGAGATCACGTGCTCACGAGCACGTGAGCACATGCTCACGTGCTCGTGTAGGGAAAACAAAAAAAAAACTTGAAAAAAAGAAAAGATTAAAAAAATTATGAAAAAAGAAAAAGGAGAAAAAAAAGAGTAGGGGTTCTGAGATGCCATCCCATCTGTCTGCTTAAAAAAAGAAAAAGAAGAAAACCACACATTCTCCTACTGCCATGAATGAGACCAGGGCGCGAGAAGCTGCTGCACAGCGTCAAAAACGCCTAGCGGGCCCGGAGTTGAGAGCTCGGGAAGCGGCGGCAAAGCGTCAACGCCGACAGCAAGCAGCAATACCTATGACCAAAATCAGTATCATCAGCACCACCCGAGCTTCGCCCCAATCAACATCATTCACCACGTGGAGATGCGGTCATTTTTCTTAGAGGGAAAACGCAAGCTTGTTGGACCACTGGACCAAATGCATCGAAAAGAAAGGGACTATCGTAAAATACCCGTTGAGGTGTCTACTCGTACACTCGGGCCTGAGCCCCTGAAGCCTCCCACTGAGGATACCTTTCGGGTTTGACCCCCCCACCCTTTCCACAAGGCTTCCCGCTGAGGTGCCGACTCAAACATTCGGGCCTGAGCCCCCCGAAGCCTCCCACTAAAGTGCAGCTTCATACCTATTGGGTCGAAACACCCCGAGACTTTCCGCTGAGGTGCCGACTCATACATTTGGACCTTAGCCCTAGGAGCCTCCCACTGAGGATACCTTTGAGTCTGACCCCCCCCACCCTTTCCACAAGGCTGCCCGCTGAGGTGCCGACTCAAACATTCGGGCCTGAGCCCCCCGAAGCCTCCCACTAAAGTGCAGCTTCATACCTATTGGGTCGAAACACCCCGAGACTTCCCGCTGAGGTGCCGACTCATACATTTGGACCTTAGCCCTAGGAGCCTCCCACTGAGGATACCTTTGAGTCTGACCCCCCCCACCCTTTCCACAAGGCTGCCCGCTGAGGTGCCGACTCAAACATTCGGGCCTGAGCCCCCCGAAGCCTCCCACTAAAGTGCAGCTTCATACCTATTGGGTCGAAACACCCCGAGACTTCCCGCTGAGGTGCCGACTCATACATTTGGACCTTAGCCCTAGGAGCCTCCCACTGAGGATACCTTTGAGTCTGACCCCCCCCACCCTTTCCACAAGGCTGCCCGCTGAGGTGCCGACTCAAACATTCGGGCCTGAGCCCCCCGATGTGTTTTTCGCCGCGCATTTTTGACGTGACCTGCCTTCACGTATGAACCGAAAACCGCATGTAAAATAGCGGTTCGCTCCGGAGCGAGAAAAAGTATTTCGTTCCGGTTCAACTCCGGTTCGTGCGAAAATAACTGTTTTTTCCGGTTTTCGGTTCACGGTTCGGGTTCGGTTCAATACCCTGATTGGCACGCATTTTCAATTACCATGGTCGGAACAGATGTCCAGGGTGGTTCAGGGAGTACTGAAACGGGTAACATGGTTGTGCCCCACGTGGCTAGGAAAAACCCCAGTTCTAAACAAGAGCAAAGCTCGTAAAGAAATGAAAGCCGCTTTCTAGCCTGGCCATGTGTAAACATGTCCCATCCTTGTCTGTTTTGGTGCTTTTTCTACACATCAATAACTTGTGGTTGTGGCTTTTCCCCAGGTGAAGCATGTGCAAGTGTCCCCAGGAACTCTGCTGAGGGTGCCCGGCTGTCCAGAGGCTGTAGAAGTTGGCTACCTGGACAGGCTGGCCTTTCCTGTTGGAGACACAGGTAGGGCTTGCTCCTCGACGGGCTGCAGGTGCGCAGACGCACGGCAAAATAGATGCTTTACCTACAAGGTGATGGAAGGAGAGGAGGATTTGCAGGAAATACTCCAGTCTACGTCTAAAATTTGTACAGGGCGCTCCTGAATTATTTGATAACATTTGTGGTCCCCAATTGACTTAGCATTGGGTTCATAGGGCTTGCCATTGAAATGCAGCTTGCAATCAGAACAAATGCAGGAAGTGAATCAGGGAAAGACACTTGGAGGGGATGAAGACATCTCGAAATTGATGCGCAGAAAATAATTCAAAAGTCCTTGAGCTCCTTGCAGAACTGAACATGACATGCAACCCAAAAGTATGTTCCCTACTTGACGGAAAGCATGGAAGAAAAATTTATGGTGAAGATTGTCAGACCATAAAAAGAAAACTTCCTTACGCTGGTATCTTCACAACAATTAAGACTGAATTTGACTAAACACGATTTTACAAATTTTTGATTTGACAAACAAATTATAGTTTTACCATAGTTGTCAATAGGGCTCTGGGCTTTTTGTGAGTTGGAAGACCTGTAACCCAATTTAAAGAAGCATTCACCAGAAAAATAGGTGAAAGAAGAAGTTACAGTGAAATGTCTTATAATGAACTTCTATGGGAATGCCCCTTAACAAAGTACGAGGGGAAGTAAAAAATTATCCGCACCTTAGCCATAACACATCTTTAGGTTTCCACGCTGCCTTCCGCGCATGCATGCTTAAAGTTGATACTAACCCTGTAGTCATGCTATCGAAGTTTGATCTTGATAGCATAATTTTTTTTTTGCTTCTGTTTTAGTGTAAACATGGCCGCTCTGCTAGCATTGTGCACTAATGAGCAATAAGGAGCAGTGATCCAATTTCTCTGGTCAGAAGGTGTGCCAAAGGTAGAAATCATCAGAGGCTGACAGTCAAAACGGGGACAGTGCTGTGCCACGTCGAAGTGTTTATGAGTGGATTGAGAAGCTTAGAAATGATCGGACAAGCGTGATGCATGAAGAAAGAGCAGGACGCCCGTCAGTGTGGGAGGCCAACCGAAAACTTTTAGGGGCGAAGCTCCTTAGGTGCTAGCCATGTCCGTATGTCCGTCCGCCGTAGGCCGGCGTCGGGTGCTCGTGCTTCTGCTCGTGAGATCACGTGCTCACGAGCACGTGAGCACATGCTCACGTGCTCGTGTAGGGAAAACAAAAAAAAAACTTGAAAAAAAGAAAAGATTAAAAAAATTATGAAAAAAGAAAAAGGAGAAAAAAAAGAGTAGGGGTTCTGAGATGCCATCCCATCTGTCTGCTTAAAAAAAGAAAAAGAAGAAAACCACACATTCTCCTACTGCCATGAATGAGACCAGGGCGCGAGAAGCTGCTGCACAGCGTCAAAAACGCCTAGCGGGCCCGGAGTTGAGAGCTCGGGAAGCGGCGGCAAAGCGTCAACGCCGACAGCAAGCAGCAATACCTATGACCAAAATCAGTATCATCAGCACCACCCGAGCTTCGCCCCAATCAACATCATTCACCACGTGGAGATGCGGTCATTTTTCTTAGAGGGAAAACGCAAGCTTGTTGGACCACTGGACCAAATGCATCGAAAAGAAAGGGACTATCGTAAAATACCCGTTGAGGTGTCTACTCGTACACTCGGGCCTGAGCCCCTGAAGCCTCCCACTGAGGATACCTTTCGGGTTTGACCCCCCCACCCTTTCCACAAGGCTTCCCGCTGAGGTGCCGACTCAAACATTCGGGCCTGAGCCCCCCGAAGCCTCCCCTAAAGTGCAGCTTCATACCTATTGGGTCGAAACACCCCGAGACTTTCCGCTGAGGTGCCGACTCATACATTTGGACCTTAGCCCTAGGAGCCTCCCACTGAGGATACTTTGAGTCTGACCCCCCCCACCCTTTCCACAAGGCTGCCGCTGAGGTGCCGACTCAAACATTCGGGCCTGAGCCCCCCGAAGCCTCCCACTAAAGTGCAGCTTCATACCTATTGGGTCGAAACACCCCGAGACTTCCCGCTGAGGTGCCGACTCATACATTTGGACCTTAGCCCTAGGAGCCTCCCACTGAGGATACCTTTGAGTCTGACCCCCCCCCCCCCCCCCCCCCCCCCCCACCCTTTCCACAAGGCTGCCCGCTGAGGTGCCGACTCAAACATTCGGGCCTGAGCCCCCCGAAGCCTCCCACTAAAGTGCAGCTTCATACCTATTGGGTCGAAACACCCCGAGACTTCCCGCTGAGGTGCCGACTCATACATTTGGACCTTAGCCTAGGAGCCTCCCACTGAGGATACCTTTGAGTCTGACCCCCCCCCCACCCTTTCCACAAGGCTGCCCGCTGAGGGTGCCGACTCAAACATTCGGGCCTGAGCCCCCCGAAGCCTCCCACTAAAGTGCAGCTTCATACCTATTGGTCGAAACACCCCGAGACTTCCCGCTGAGGTGCCGACTCATACATTTTGGACCTTAGCCCTAGGAGCCTCCCACTGAGGATACCTTTGAGTCTGACCCCCCCCCACCCTTTCCACAAGGCTGCCCGCTGAGGTGCCGACTCAAACATTCGGGCCTGAGCCCCCCGAAGCCTCCCACTAAAGTGCAGCTTCATACCTATTGGGTCGAAACACCCCGAGACTTCCCGCTGAGGTGCCGACTCATACATTTGGACCTTAGCCCTAGGAGCCTCCCACTGAGGATACCTTTGAGTCTGACCCCCCCCCCCCCCCCCCCACCACCCTTTCCACAAGGCTGCCCGCTGAGGTGCCGACTCAAACATTCGGGCCTGAGCCCCCCGAAGCCTCCCACTAAAGTGCAGCTTCATACCTATGGGGTCGAAACACCCCGAGACTTCCCGCTGAGGTGCCCGAACTCATACATTTGGACCTTAGCGCTAGGAGCTCCACTGAGGATACCTTTGAGTCTGACCCCCCCCCCCACCCTTTCCACAAGGCTGCCCGCTGAGGTGCCGACTCAAACATTCGGGCCTGAGCCCCCCGAAGCCTCCCACTAAAGTGCAGCTTCATACCATTGGGTCGAAACACACCGAGACTTCCCGACGAGGTGCCGACTCATACATTTGGACCTTAGCCCTAGGAGCCTCCCACTGGGATACCTTTGAGTCTGACCCCCCCCCCCCACCCTTTCACAAGGCTGCCCGTGAGGTGCCGACTCAAACATTCGGGCCTGAGCCCCCCGAAGCCTCCCACTAAAGTGCAGCTTCATAACCTATTGGTCGAAACACCCCGAGACTTTCCGCTGAGGTGCCGACTCCTACATTTGGACCTTAGCCCTAGGAGCCTCCCACTGAGGATACCTTTGAGTCTGACCCCCCCCCCCCCACCTTTCCACAAGGCTGCCCGCTGAGGTGCCGACTCAAACATTCGGGCCTGAGCCCCCCGAAGCCTCCCACTAAAGCGCAGCTTCATACCTATTGGGTCGAAACACCCGAGACTTCCCGCTGAGGTGCCGACTCATACATTTGGACCTTAGCCCTAGGAGCCTTCCGCTGAGGTGCCGCTTCGCACCTTTCGGGTTGAAATGCAATCAATATTTGCCCGCTTGAGACAAGCGGCCTGGTGACGAACACGTTGCAAAGTGACGTCTCGTTGGAACTTCCAGACTTAAGGAGGTTTATTTAGCGTAGCACATTCCAGCAGTCAGGCGGGGTCGAATGTTCCTACCCGGAACTCTGCGTTTCTCGTCAACCACCTCCTAACCTCTTAGTGCGTACCCAAAATCCAAAGTCCCCCTCCGGGTCACTCGTTTACCTCCCCTAATAGAGCGGAACCTCGGTTCCCACTCTCACTCGCCTTAACCAATCAGCAGAGACTCTGGCGTCATTTTCTCTTTCTCGAACTTGTCGGCTGTATAATTGAACAACTTGAAAAGCAAATGCGTGCTCTAACCCGGCGAACAATAAAGTATAGAAAGCAACAGGCTCCTCCCGGCAGACTGTATACATTCCTCAGACGCTGGGAAGATGGATATCATGACCTTCTCACGGGCCGATGTGGCCACCTGCACGAAATCCGAAACACTGCCATCTATTCCTGCGGTTCCCGACACTCTAGCTGAGACACAGCAGCTCATGTTTACACTGACTCCTTGCTCCGGCAGGACAGTGGCAGTTCCCGGTGCCCCAAGCATACCATTTCAAAATGCAGCCTCTTGCCGGGAGTAGTATGTGTATGCCGTTCCATTTGCCCCTGTAACTTAAAACCGCCTTCCACCCTTCTCCGCCATTAAATGCAGACCCACCATAAAAACAAATATGTAGCAATATGCCCTTACCGAACTAACGCCCACCCCTCAATTTTTTAATATTTGGAAAATACACAAAGGACATACCTTTACATATTGTTGACCTAAGGAACACCCATCCTTCGGTTTTACATGATTATCTCCAAATTTTGTGTGGGTGCTTGCTCAGGATTTTATGGCATGTAGAAAAATTACATACTTGTTCAAACCCCTTCATTTGTGTAAATAATCAAAAAAAAAAAAAAGTGTGGATAATATTCTACTTACCCCGTCGAACGAAGTCCTGGCCCATTTTTTATGCGTTCAATGTGTTCTATGCCTGCTACAATGAATTCCTGTTTAGTTGATAGACGTGCTGCGCTGCGAAGTTAAACGCGTGAACAAAAAATTCAAAGGAAAAGGATGATGTTACATTGAGATGAGGCGAAACACGACGAACAACGAATGGGCGCAGACTAACAACTGTTTATTCTTTTCTTTTCTCCTTTCAATGTATGAGATTCCCCATGCGTGAGTTTGGAAAAGAACGATAGCTATGAAATAATGATAAATGTCTTCATAAAGATGTGTGGACTTGCATTGTTGTGGTGTTTTTTTCTTTTTCTGATAACGTTCGGTTTTTGTGGTGTGAAAGGGAACCTTGAAGCTGGTGCTGGTGTCCGCCTCGTTATGCTATGTGGTGTCTCAGCATTTCAATTTCCTTTTCATTCAGTGCAATGGATGGAGCACTTACACACGTGCCGTGCTTCCCTGAGGCCATGTGCCGTGCTTCCCTGAGGCCTGTTTAGTGACTAAAGTACATGTTCCCCCGCAAAGTATAAACAACCTCAATTATGAATTGTCCCGATAAAAGTAACTTATTCATGTAAAAGTGCACGAAAAATGACTGACACAGACAGCTGTCGTTTTTCTTTTCCCCAGAGGTGGAGGTGTGCACCACCCGGCTGGAGACTATGTTGGCTGACACCGCTCTAGCCGTGCATCCTGAGGACACCGCTACCAGCACCTGATCGGTCGCATGGCTTGCCACCCGATCACGGGGATATCTTTGCCGATCATTGCCAATTCTCAAGTGGACAGGGCCTTTGGCACAGGTGGGTAGACATTTGCACATGATCGGGCTTTGGGACTACCACCTGTGACACTGAAATAGTTGTGGTTTAATTTCTGCCTGCAGTTTTAAGGGCGAAGCTCCTTGGGTCTAGCCTTGTCCGTCCGTCCGTCCGGCGTCCGTGCTCACAAAAAAAAAAGAAAAAATGTTTGCGCAGTCAACAGGATTCGAACCTGTGCGGGGAGACCCCAATGGATTTTTAGTCCATCGCCTTAACCACTCGGCCACGACTGCGGGACGAGTAGGGGCTCTGAGATGGGGTAGTAACTCAGAGCTGGGGATGTCATGGGGATGTCAAGGAGTGGGCGCTGCGGTCAAATGCGTATATAATCGTGTAAACTTTACATGCATGACTCTGCATTTCACCGACCATAAAGCAGTAATAATGAAGTCGAAACGCAACCTGGAACTCAGCACTACCTATGAGCAATAAAAAAAAAATCGGCACCATCAGCACTTCCTATGAACAATAAAATCAGTATCATCAGCACCACCAGAGCTTCGCCCCAATCAACATCATTCACCACGTGGAGATGCGGTCATTTCTTTGCTCTAGAAACATCCCCGATGAAGCTACGAAATGTTGCAATTGGGGAACGCTGAAAGGTTCTTGCAGTGACTGTGCCTGGTGGCATGCTCCTGTGCAGGAGCCATGAAAGTGACCCCTGGCTACAGCAGGGTGGACCACCAGCTTGCCAAGGAGCATGGCCTTCCCGTGGTGGAGTGCTTTGACGACCAAGGCCGGGTGGTGGGAGGGCACGGTACCTTCTCTGTGAGTACTGTCTCTTCCTCACCCTTGAGTTCAATCCTGCACAACTGAGGCTGATCATCATCATTAGGTGGTTCGATAATGATGGTGTGCAGAGGATGTGGTATCATAATAATTGGGTGATTTGATGATGATGATGTGCAGGGGACGTAGTGTCGGGGATAGCCCAGTGGGTACTCTTGTGCAGACAAGGGCCCTCTGTCAGCGCCATCAGCTGGTGATTTGATAAGGATGGTGTGCAGAGGATATGGTGACTGAATGGCCTAGCAGGTAACTCCTGTGGAAACAAGGACTGTCTGTCATCATCAGGGGATTTGATGATAGTGATGACGTGCAGCAGATGGGGTACTCTCTGGAGATAGCCCAATGGGTCCTTCTTGTGCAAACAATGGCTCTCTTTCATTATTGTCATCGGCTTGTGATTTGGTAATGATATGCAGAGGACACGTGCAGACTAGGGCTGTCGCCTGTGTTTGTCTTGCAGGGACTTTCGAGGATGGAGGCCAAGGCAGCTGTGTTGGCCCTGCTCAAGGAGAAGGGCCTGTACAGGGGCAGGGTGGGGCACGAGTCCACTGTGCCCGTCTGCAGCCGAACGGGCGACCTGATCGACGTCCGGCTTAAACCACAGTTCTTCCTCGACTTCTCCAAACTTGCTCGGCAAGCACTAGCCGTAGGTCCTTCGCTGTTTTGGCTAATATTGCTGCGTGCATGGCCGAGTTGGCATCGAGTGCGGCTCTTACACGGAGGCATAAGATTCAAACCCCATTAGCCTTATCCTTTATATTACGTTTCGTGGCTCTTCTAGAACACTCTAGCAGCATCTTGTAATGTATCGCTTGTTCCTATGCAGAATGCTCTAGACTATGTAGTTTCTGTAAAAGAAGCTGAGACTAGCAACACAGAGTCGGTCGCTCTTTTGTCGTCTCGCATAATGTGAAGTGGTGGAAAGAGCCAACGAAGCCACAGGAGCGTGCTGTCTCGAGGTACACGCATGCGTCTTGCTGGCAGCAAGAGGAACCACACAAGCCGGGTGCCAGCCGGTTGCGAGATTAGCGGCTATCAACATCCGACTATCCGGCCTTGCTTTTTGTGGCGATGACCTATGGCGAGTGGTTTAAAGTAGGTCAGCGCTATCAAGCATAGCAAGACCGGACAGCCGTATGGTGATAGCGGCTAATCTCGCAACTGGACAGCGCCTGGCTTGCGTGGTTCCTCACCTTACCAGCGTGACGCGCACGTTGTTAAGAATGGAACCTTCGGCAACCTTTTTCGAGTTTCAACGCTGCGGAAACGAGTCCTGAAACGAGTCCCGACGTGTTCTGGACTGTCGCCCACCTGTCGAAGTCTGCCCGAAACGAGTCCCGACGTGTTCAAGACCGTCGCCCAGCTGTCGTGGTCTGCCCGAAACGAGTCTCAACGCGTCCGTGACGTCAACGGGACGTGTGTGTGTGTGCGTGTGGGTTTGTGCGCTCCGGAAGGGGAGAGAGGCCTGGCCTAACTGCGGAGAACCATGGCTATGACGCATTTCTGGCTACGACGCGGCGGACTTTTCTGCTACGCACTTGGCGGTCGCACCTGCTGCCCTGGCGGAGAGTGAGGGAGAAAAACGGACCCCTATATAAGGCGGGCGTGAGGCTGCTGAGTGGTTCTCTTGGATTTGACGACTGTATCGCTACCATGTAATTAAACCGTTCGTTACGTTACCAATTCTCCCACCTCCACTGGACCCCTGGGTTCTTCACTTCGGGGAATGGTCGTCGTCACGAGCCAGGAAGCCTCCGGACGTGCGGCCTAAGCCCCGCCTCGAACAACGTGTAGCATGTGACCGCATGCGACCGCATGCTCCTGTGGCTTCATTTGCTCTCTCAACAACTGTACAGTTCCCTTTACAGTAGTAGCAGTTAGTGCCCCCTTCCCGGCAAAAAATTTTCGTCTATGAATGCAAAACCCCACCCTGGCAGTAGTTGTGTGAATTTTTGAACCGAATGAGAAATGACAGAAAACTGTGCAAAGACCGGTGTCTACCTTTATGCATCCTTTAACTCGTCTTTTTATTTTTTGGGAATGGATCTTGTCGATATCTATTGTTCGGTTCAGCAACTCTCCTGGACAATTGATAACAAAATATGCAGTGGCTATAGAGATCTATTTCATGATGCAAAACATTTCCAATGAAGTACAAATTTCAAAACGTTTGAAGTATGTTTGTCCAAGTCGCAATATATGCCTTCCTTAAACCTCTCACAACGAGACATACAGTAATTCCTCATTATAACAAAGTCAGCGGGACGGCAAACAAATTCGATATAAGCGGTAACTTGATAAAGCAATAGAGCTAAATAGAACAGCTCCAACATCCTTGAAGATGGACGGGAACACTGCGGAACACTCTCACCGTATATTGAATCAAACAAACCTTGGTTATGAACATCTCGTGGCAGCTTTACCGAGTAAAAAAAATAATTAATTGGAGTTTGCCGATAATTTCTTCCGGGCATCAGTTCTCCTTAAACTGCTCCAGGCATCGCAAGGGCACCTGTCACTGCCGCACCGACGCTGCGCTCCGCTTTGTTTCGAAGCTGCCGTAGGACGTTTTGCCTCTTCGCAGTTGTCGGCATTTCCCGAGGTGCCTCCAATGTCCGCTCGTGTTTACCCTGGCCGCACGCAAGGCCTACGATTGCAGCACCCCTGACAGGAGAAACAATGGGAGCGTCCGCACCGACAAGCGCGAACGCGATGGCTTCGCCAGCATGTTTTGACATACCATATTTTCTGGTGTATAAGACGCACCCCCCACTTTTCGCAAGTTTCTAAGTAAAAATGAGTATATAAGACGCACTGCCGACAAGTGTTGAAAAAAAGTGTGTCTTATGTATGAGACGCATCGTTGTATAAGACGCACCCCCCACTTTTCCCAAGTTTCTAAGTAAAAATCAGTATATAAGACACACCACCGAAAATTTTGGGAAAGAAAGTGTGTCTTATACACCGGAAAATACAGTACTCCTATAGAGATTGTTGCAGATCTGGGAATCATGCACCAACTCTGCAAGCATGCTCGCCAGAGAAAATCGGACGTGCACTAAGCAGTTGGTGATCTGTGATCTTTAGGTCGCGGGCACGCTTTCTCTTTCATGAGAAACTTCTCAAACCCGTCCAGTATGCCTTGCTTGTTCTGCAGAAGTGTTTACAGTATCGGACAGCCAATGCCGGAATGTCGAATTCTTTGGCGATTTCGCACTTGGGCCCGCCACTTTTTTAAACCTCGCAGATCTAGGCGACTTTCAGTAACCGCAGGTAAACACACCCACTCTCATACGACGCACGTGGGCGTGTAGTACGCCACAGGTGCATGTGTTGGGGGCTCCCGAAGTAATGATCTCCTCCAGGCTCCATAGCTCTTTCGACCTGATCCTGACAAGAGTCGGGCAGCTTTGGCCACGGGTGCCGTGAGTAGTGTTGGAATGTGGACGCTGCTCCCGCTGCCCCCTGGCCGCATTGACACAGCGGAATCGTAAGCGGCGCTTGGTGCGTTCTGCCCTCCATCACCCATTTGCTCTGTTTTCTTGTTTGCCACTTTCCCTGTTTGCCGTTTTCCTCTGTGGAGAAGGGGGAGGGAACGCAGGGTCTCCGTGCACCGCCATGTAGGCTTGCGTGCTTTTGGCACCTTGGCCTTCGTAATGAGCATGGTCGGGTGCCGATACATTTTGAATAATTCAAGATGCGTGCATTTCGGTCGGGACCACGTTGAACTTCGATAAGAGCGATAATTCGAAAGAAGTAGGGATGTGCAAATATTCGGAACTTCGAATACTTCGCGAATAATGCTTGCTATTCGATTCTCTTCGCATTTCCGCTCTTCAAAGTATTCTAGTTCTTTGAATACTTCAAAAACGACAAATAATGCGGAACTCGCTGATCACTGTCAACTCGCAGTCGAGTTCCCTGTTTTGTTTTTGGTCTGGGCAGTATGGTTTCAAGCTTGGCAAACCGAAAAAGCCAACTTAAGTGCCTTTTTTTTTGTATGAACCACTGGAAAGTTATTTGCACGTGGTAGTGCAATCTGTCCTTTGCTTGCTATGATGTCTGGATTGCGGAGTTGGCAAAGTGGTTGTGGCGCAAACGCTGCGATAGATTTGATGAACTACGATTTGCAACCGCACGTGCATCGTCGTGAGCACAATTGTGACGTTCCACGCTCACTACAGTGCTTCTTACAGTCACTACAGTAGTCAAGGTGCTATGGATTCGGATATGGATTTACGGCTAACCTCGGCTATCGGCGATATCTGGCTCGTGTTATTTTCCGCTTGATTTTCCGGTTCATCAATTTGCCAGTATTGCTTCTGTTATTTATTTCTACCCGTCTTCATTGGTAAAAGGGAGACTCGCTCACCCCGCCACAAAAAAAAAAGTATTCTTAATTTATTGCTTTTTTGTGGCGCCCTCTATCGGCAGAACTGTTACACATGGAAAGAAATGGTGCAAAGTCAGTGTGGCTGCGTGGCGCGATCGCACGATATCCAACTCTGTTGTGGCCTGCCGAACCGCCGTTGCTTGTGCATTTTCATTTATGTTCACATGGTTGCGTTCACCCGCGTCAAAAGAGGTTGCGCAAAGTCAGTGCAGCTGCGCCACGCGATCTTGGACTTTGTATTGCGGCCTGCCAACTCGCAACCGCTTGTGTACTTCCATTTGCGCTCACGTGGTTGTGTTCATCCGCGACGCAATCTCCGACTGTGTTGTGGCCGACCCCCCTCCACTTGTGTACTTTCATTTACGTTCTGTAACTTCACTCCTTGAATGGTGTTTTACTGACTGATCTTTTATTTCATCTTTTTTTTATCAGTCACATGTGTGACATTTTTTTTATTGCAATAAAAGTAACCTTTTCATATATGTTTGTTGAAAACAAAAATTCCAGTTGTGTTTTGATTGAGCATTCTTCTTTAATTGACGTCAAATAGAAAATATTTGTTTCCAAAAATGTTTTTATTCGAAACTACTATTCATATTCGAAAATATTCTATTTGATTCGATTCATAACCTTTATTATTCGATTTGATTCGCTTCGAAAGATTTCAATATTCACGCACCTCTAGAAAGAAGCAATTTTGTTTTAACGAGGGATTACTGTGCTAAGCGTCATCATCAGCACTCTTCAACACCATACTTCGCTCTTACTAATATGTTGGAATTTTCCCTTTTCTCGCACAATCAATGAAGGGAATTCTCTCCCCTGCAATATTATATCATTAAGTAATTTTGCATCATCACTTGATCTTTTCCCCTTCTGTGCATGCTTCAGCCCTGTAATCAATTTAGGATTATAGTAATGGTGCGTGTGTTTGTATTTTTTTCATAATCTTGCTGGCTTGCAAATTTTTGTATACTGTTCATTGCTGATTTGTTTGTGGCACTGTATTACTGTTTTCTTTTTTTATATGTTTACTGCCCTTCCTGCTTGGAATGTCCCAAGGTCCGCAGTATGTGATAAATAAATAGATAAATAATTATGTGGAAGTGCCAGGGTTGGGCAGTATCGCGATACAAATGTATCGCGATAGTATTTCAGAAATACATTTCTGATCTGTATTTCTGTATCGCGATCCCTTTTTTTTCACCACTGTATTCCTGTATTGAAATACATTTTGAATGTTCCTTTGTATCGTGATACAATCAGGGTGAAATGTATTTCGTTACATTTCTTGTGAAATACCCCCCCCCCCCCCCTCAAAAAAAAAAAAAAAAAAAAATCCAAACACATTTTTTTACTTCTGAGTGAGGGCATCAGGGTCAAGAAGGTGCTGGGGCATTGTTACCATGCTGACCAAGGTTCCTTCCGATTCTCCAAACTATTTTTCTATGCGTCCCCTTCTCTCTTCTGAGAACTGTTGCATAGTCGGGGACTCGAACCAGGTGGCGTGCCAGGAGTGGAGTCAGAGCATCTTGTGCCGCAGGTCCTTAGGTAGGGGTTTCTTGAGTCATTGTTTGCCGGCATCTAAAGCCCGCTGCTAACCGTCTCTCTTGCCTTAGCGCACACTGTAAACCCAGCCGGCAGAGCTGATTCACAGTCCGTTGCAGCACGAGCCTGGCGGTGGTTGACTTGAAATAGTAGGATGACTCACGCAGTGAAGTTTAACACATATTCGAATGCGTGTGCGGCTGCGCCCGTAATATTGCACGGCTCAAGGGTACGTCATCAGGCGACGTGAAAGTGACCCGCTGCTCTGGTGATCCGAAACCCAGGAAGGAGGACAGACGTGGCCTCGCTGTGCCGACCCAGACTTCGTACACCTGCGACTCGTCTCGAGCGCGCTGTTTCTCGGAGAGCTTGCATCTGTGCCGGCAATATCAGGTCGCAATCCACGAGGTCTCTATTTGGAGTAGGCAAAACGAAACTTGAGGACTGCAATCCATGCGTCAGTGGCAGAGGGTCGGCAGGAAGGACCTTCACGACAGGGATGCCACCGTATCGTTTTTTCAACCGTAACAGAAGATAAGGCATGTGTTCCAGGATGCTTCAGGTGGTCCACTATTCTCGAAAATTCCAAATGACACTGCCTGTACGATCTTCAACGAGGTAACCTACAACGAAAGTATGTATTGTCCTCTCATGCAGCAGCGTGGTAAAGTTTCATGTTCAAGGCCACACCTACAGACAAAGAATACCAATTCATTCCATCGTGACGTCATGTGATAAATGTTGAGAGGGGCGTCCTTATTGGACAGGGACATGGTGAGATTTTGATGGGATTTAGGATGACATAGAATTTATTTAGAGGTCGAAGTCTTTTCGCATCCCTCGTCAGACTGACAAGATGTCAGGGAAGGGACCGCGGTCAGTCCTTGATGGAACATTTCTTTTGAGCCCATTGAAGACTCCTCGTCGTCCGACCGACCACAGGCAAAGTGCCAAGCCTACAGGAAAGTAATTTCAGGATCAAAAACTTCCACTTCCAACTTCAAGCTTCATCTCATTTGGTGTCTCAAACAAATTTGAAAAATGTATTGCAGTATTAGTATTTATGTATTTGTATTTCTGCCCTTTCTAAAATGTATTCCTGTATTTGTTTTTCCAAATACTTTTTGCCTCTGTTTAAAATGTATTTCCGATACGTGCCGCGATACACCTTTACAGATATATTTCAGTATCGGTATTTTAGCTACTATTTTAATATATCCCAGTATTTGTATTTCCAAATACGTTTTTGAGTATTTCTGCCCAACCCTGGGAAGTGCCCCGTTGAACTGCACACTCATTATGGACACTTTCTCGTAGTGCATGGAGGAGGGTCATCTCAGCATCACCCCGGCCTACTGGAGAAAAGCTTGGAATGAGTGGCTCTCGAAGCCAGAGTGAGTCCCCAGAGTGAGTCCCCATTTCTTTATTGGTGCAGGGTTGAAAATAGGAACCGACAGAAAGCTGTCTGTCTTGGTATTCATTGTTGCCTGCAAAGACCGGTTCTCTCCGCTTAATGTAAGAATGCAGGCGCACTGATGTTGGTCTAACTAACGGATACCAACACATACTTTTCTTACTGAATTTGAGCATCTGCAGGAGTTTGAGCTGAAGGTTTACTGAATAATTCGGCTCTGCAATGTCACAAAATGCTCGTCTGCAAAAAAAAGACTTACCCCTTTTCCACACTGTCACGGCAAAGGCAGTGGTAACACAGCATGTGTTGTCTGTTGCTTCGCAATGATTCTGCGCTGATGAATTCGGTATGCAATTTATTCCTCAAAGGTGTAAACGTTGTTGCGCATAGAAGGAACGCCCTGCCAAAGCTAGCGCTGCGGCGGGAGTAGAACGTGAAGTTTGTGTCTTTTGCAGTCGCGCGCCCAAGCTTTGGCACCGCTATTTCGCATCCCCCCATTTTCTCAAAGCATGTGTTTGTTCTCTCCTCCTTCGCTCTCTGCACACTCCCCCGCCACTAATGCAAGCACTCTCGCTGCTTTGTGACAACATTTGAAGCTCACTTTTACCACACGTGTATTTGGCAGTTGGTTGAGCATCTGACTCTCAACCCAAAGAACGCTTTCTGGAGCTTTTTTATACTGGCGAATTTTAGGGTAATTCCCCTGCTTTGCACTAAGTTTTTTTACAGGAATCTGAGTTACATTATGACGTGCACTGTGTAGTACAGCTAAAAATGTAAACTTGTGACCCTTGGCTGGTGACCTCCAATGCCACAGTGTCTCTGCTCGAAACTCCAAATGTGCCTCAGTTCCCCCAGCCCTTCTCAAAGTATTTTACATTTTTTTGTTTCATTTTGTGTTCATGGCAGTACAGTTTAAGCTCGTTATAACAGACCTTGATTTTGACCAAGAGTTTGGTCTATTGTAAAAGGAGTATCTTGTTAGCAATGATCCTGCCTTTCTCGTTGCTTCGTCTTTTGGTAGGTCTTTTCGGTCTATACAAGGTTATTGTATAAAAGTGTTGTTTGTATTTTGGGATTCTTTCTTTTGTGGCTTCATGTTTTTCGACATAGTTTTGTCAGGTTATATCTCGTTTGGACTTGTGTGGAACTGTTGTGGTCTAGACTTTTGGATCATGCCGCGTATATGTATCTGGTGCTCATCTGTTTTGGTATGTCAAGGCTAGTAAACTGTATATCTGGCAGTGTTAAGATTTGGCTATTGACCTTATATGAATTTGATGTATATGTACTTAATAAGTATGATATATTATATGTGTACGATGTATTATATGCGTATGGTGTATTATATGTGTATGATGTATTATGTGTGTATGATGTATTATATGTATATGATGTAGTGCATGTGTATGTTTGATGCTCGCTGCATGCCAAGAGGGGGTTAAGGCCTTGTCAGGCATTCGTGCCTTTAGCCTTAGACCCCCTCTGCGGAACATGTATCCGCAGACACAAATAAATAAAAAAAAAAAAAAAAAAAGTTGAGTCAATGGTATATAGAGCAAAGCCAACCGAACTTCACAAATCGGTGTGGTATATCCAAATGTCTTTTATAACCAGGTCTGTTTTAATGAGCTTATACTGTATAAGACATTGCTCTTAAAGGGCAGCTCTAGCCGGAAACTGACATTTCTTTTTGCCTCGAGAATCAGTATTATTATCGATGCTCATAAAAAATTGACCGCATCTCCACGTGGTGAATGATGTTGATTGGGGCGAAGCTCTAGTGGTGCTTGTCTGCGTAGATGCTGAGCTGCAGCATGCCGATCCTTTCGTTCATTTTCATCCATGTCAGAAAGAGAATGTGTGGTATGGAACGTGGTTATATACGCATTTGAGCATTTGACCGCAGCACCCTCTCGTCTATAAACGTTGAGCCAATGCATGCCAAATTTAACACGATTATATACGTATTTGACCGTAGCGCCCTCTCCTGGATAGACATTGAGCAGCTACATGCAACGTTTCATCCATGACATCCCCAGCTCTTGAGTTACTACCACATCTCAGATCCCCCTACTCGTCCCGCAGTCGTGACCGAGTGGTTAAGGCGATGGACTAGAAATCCATTGGGGTCTCCCCGCACAGGTTCGAATCCTGTCGACGGCGCAAACATATTTTCATCATTTTTTCATCATCATCATTTTTTCATCTTTTTTTTTTTTTTTTCCCTACACGAGCATGTGCTCACGTGCTCGTGAGCACGTGAGCTCACGAGCAGGAGCATGAGCACCGGATGCACAAAGAAAGTACTCTCCCAGTGTGTCCAATACAAGACACTCTCACGCCCCGCTCGTGCCATCGGCTTGGTTCTCGCAGGGATTGGTGCATATCGCGGCAGCTCTGGTGGGGTCATCGTATACCAGCCTACAGGGTTCTCAATGCTGAGGTATGTTTGTTCATCGACACAACTCATCGTGGATTTTTCGATTGTCAAAGTTCCCGCTTAAGCACCACATTCACTTGAGTCCAAGACAATCTGGCATCAGGGTGTTTCCTGTTGGACACAGTCGCAGTGCTGCTTAATTGCATGAGAACTTGAATGCAATTATGATGTTATCAGTCGGGCTGCCATACGCAGACATTGTCAGGCTCATGCGCTGGCCCAGCCCCCTACCCTCATTGAGAAGAGTGTGCCAAAAGCTGGACTTGAAAACATTGATGCACCTCTTTGTATTTTGTAGGGGCAGACCCTTAACCAACGTTGCCAAGTATTCTCGTGGGCAAACAAAATGTTTGCAAAAATACAAAAAAATAAGTTGAAGGTGCGTGACGAATTGTGGGAACGTCTTCTATGCTCCTGGCAAATCTTAAACCCGTAGCAGCTTCCATGTGAAACAGGATAAAGAAAGAGATTGGCGCAGTGGCTTGTCCACCATCGTCCACCCTCTTTGTTGCCTTCGTCGTCTGCTACCCAAATACCCCACAGGACTGAGAAACTCTCGGCAAGGGCCGAGAGCTCTGGGCTGCAAACATTCTTGTAGGGGGCGACAAACATCCTTATGGGCAGTCGCAGTAGCTGATTTGATTGTGAGAGCACAGCAGCAGATGTCTGCTCTGGGATCTGTACAACCCAGACAACCCTTCAACACTGGTGGAGAGCACTACTTGTTTTACAAAGGGCCCATTGCATAGACACCTGCTTTGCAGGAACTGATTCCACCTCTATCCCGAACTCTTAAACTCCTCAGAATTGAAGCGCAGCCACTTTTGCGTAAAGTAGTCTATTCGGGTTATTTCAAGGCATGGTAATGATATGAGGTTGGCAGTCACATTCTCTTGTCAGATTTAAATAGACCCTTCTGGAATCTCCCATAAGGATTCTCGACGACCCCACGTCACACCGTGCTGCGCTGGAAATTGTGGGGTTGTTCCAAGGCTCGCTCCTTACATCCTGGAAGCAGTGTGATCCTTTCTGTCTTACATTGTAAGTCCAGAACGCAAAAAAAATAAAAAAGAGTCATAACAAACACATTACAAAGTCATTACATACCCTGTTTTGGTTTTGTCATACCATCTCTGCATTTTAAAATTGCAGAATATTAAACCTACATGAGCAGCTCCTTCTATTCGTGAGTACTCTTTCGCACGCCATACATTGGATTGTCGTAATGCTTTCAGAAAACAGAGGGTTCTGTATATTTCCGAAAGGGTCTCTCGCGCCTTTTTTCGTGGGAAAAGAGAGCCTAAAATACCTTTCTGTTGTATAAACACTGCTGTAGGCAAGGTCTTCTGAATCAGTCAGCGTCAGCTGAGTCAGTGAACAGAGCATAAGCTACTTTGGCATTTTTCCGCTATGAACCATGATTGTTCTGTCTTTGTAAAGGTTTGGTTGCCAATGTTTGCACCGCCAGAGTTTGCGCAGTCTTTCTGACTGTTGTGGTCTTGCAGGAGGAGACTTGGGTGAGCGGAATGACAGAAGAGGAGGCGGCTAGCAAGGCCGCGGCACGGTTGGGAATCTCTCGAGAGGATGTTTGCCTGAAACAAGGTGGCCTTTCCCTCTGCTCCTATATGTTGCATGTATTCTCACTTGTAGCAGTCACGGGCGTGTGTTACTGCAGTTCAGTGGAACAACTGGAGGAGGGCTTTGAACAGTTGTTCCCATGAAACCCAGCGATTACATGCTTCAACACAAATTTGGTTTCCTTCTTTTAGTAAACCTTTCCAGAAAATCCCGCAATGCCTTTCTTCAATTCCTCTTTGCACTGCCTGGTGCGAGAAATATTGGGGCCATTCCAGCCTACGCTTGGGCCAGTGTGTATGCTGTGTACGTCCTGGAAGTGGCTAAAATGCTTCTCTCATATTGCTGCAAGCTAAAACCCCCCCCCCCCCCCCAAAAAAAAAAAAAAAATCTGAGGGAACACGTTTTAAACTTGATATGTACCCTGCGTTGTTATCGTCCTGCTTTCTTTGGATTCTGAAGTCGCAAAATGCTAAACAAACATGAACCACTTATTCTATTCATGGTACTCCTCCATGCGCCATACATTGAATTGCAATAGTGCTTAAAAGAGACGATGGGAGGCGCTAAATATTTCCAGAATGGTCTATTGTATGCAACCTTGGGAAACTATAGTTGCATTCCTTTATATTTGCAACTACGAGTGTTGCAACTTTGTACAGTCATGAATTTTGTTGATTGAACGACAGTCCTCAACGAAAAGTGTACTGAGAAGTATCGTGAGTTTTAGGAAGACAAACCTTCATGGTGCATAAGAAGGGGGTTTATTTTGTCACACAGATTCTGTGTTTTTACAGCGGAGCTGTTAAGGGCTAGGTTCCTTAGGATTGTGTCCGGTATGTCAACACTAACTACCTGGACAGTTACCGCCATCTATAAGCAACGGCAGCAAGCACACAACCAGTATGGTTTCCGCCGTCGCTCATAGATGGCGGCAACCTTTCCAGTTATCATAGAAGAATTGATAGTTGGGCGCGTTGGTGGGAATTCATCGTAGGAAACAGCGCAAAAAAAAGACGATGACGAAGAAGAAGCACACGTAACGAGCGCAGCGCTCGTCACGTTTGTTTCTTCGTCCTCGTCTGTTTTGCGCACTGTTTCCTTCGCTCTTATCAGTTTCGGTTTGGACTCACGATGGGTCGGCCGCGCGCCCTTTCGGGGAAAGGAGACAGGTTGCGGAAGGAGCGGCGACGTACGCAGCAGCGCGAATGGGTCCGCAACCGCCGCAAAGCCGCTTTCGCCTCGATTTTTACTGCGTCCAGCGCTTCAGATTCCCTTGCCAAAAAGCACATCACTCGCCTGGAAAGCCGCCGCCGAGAGCAGAACCAGCGATGTAAAGGGCGCCGGCGGGCCAACGCCACGGGCGACGATCGTGCCACGGAGGCCAAGCGCAAGCGCGAGGCCCGGCGACGACTGCACTCCACGCCGGCTGAACAGTTCCCGGGTGCGACGGCGAGGTTCTGGAGGGAGTTCGTGGAGAACCCGTTTGGCGTCACGTGCGCCGTGTGCGACCGACTCTGGTTTGCCGGAGACGTATCCACGATCGGCGGCGTGTCAGACAAGAAGAAGCGGGAATCGGGCGCGTGCGTGTTGCGGCAGTGTATCGAGTACAGCTCCGCTGGTCTTCCTTCTTCATGAGAATAGAAAGGCTGAACGTTTTTTGTGTTTTTTTTACAGCGGAGCTGTTAAGGGCAAGGCTCCCCAGACTGCTAACGAGCAATGGCAATAATCTGCCATTCTTGAAGCCTGAGTGCCTTTCAAAACACCTTGCACGCCTCACTGCTTTTTTGCCATAACCCTGCCGAATCATTTCCAAGGTTTTTTGTTTTTTTTTTCAGATTTGTTGAGTTTGACACAGCATTGACGTTCGCTGTGCGTCTGGTTTGCAGTATATGCTGAAATCACCATTGTTTTCGCACACGGGGTCACAAAGACTCGTGTAGCACAGCTTCAAATGTTCACAGAACGGTGCCCTTTGGCATGTAACAAGACATAAAGGTCCCTGCCTTTGAGAGCTGCGTGCGGATCACCACGCTGCCTTCTCTTTTCATGCTACAAAACTAGTTTTGTTAATTTTTGGATTGCACCTTATATAAAGCATATAGGCCCACAGTGCCCATTTGAAAATGAACTCAAGAAAACACTCCCGTCAGGGATTGAACTTTTGACCAAGTGATTGTCAGCCAGATACTAAGCCGACTGAGCTACGCAGTGCAACTGCGTGAAGAGTAGCTACTTCAGAAGCAGGTGCATAGGGGAGCAGCTAACAGTTGGCTTTGCGTCATAACTCATGAAAGATCACCTCATCTGGCGTAAAACTATGTCACATATTACGTTGCAGCCAGGGGTGGACGCAGGTATTTCCAGGGGGGAGGGGTTCAGCCTATCATTAGTTTGAGAACCCCCACTCCCTCCCCCTTTCCCCCCCCCCCTAAATTTTTACACACGCAGAGTTCAAGAGGGGGGTCAGGACATCCGGACACCCGGCCCCTCTGAATCTGCCACTGTTTACAACCATATGAGGAGAAGTGCCTATATAAGCACAGAGTTTGCTCTCCTCAATCCACTGGCAACAGATTCTGCGCTTTCTCTCTTTGTTACCATGATCGAGCTCGCGGAAATATTTTTATGAGCTGCCGAGATTAAATGCTGCGTGACACGTTGCTTGACTTCGGTGTGGTTTGGGATTTTTCGAGTCGGAAGTTGTTGTCGGATCTGACGACGTCTTTCCTCTCTCGACAGACGAGGACGTCTTGGACACGTGGTTTTCCTCGGCCCTGTTTCCTCTGGCAGTTTCTGGCTGGCCGGAGAAGGTACGCTTCGCAGGTGACCCCAGTCGCACCAGGGCGGTGAAAACGAAAGCAGTGCACGGCAAATTTAAAGTTCCGATGTCGCTGGTCTTGAGACAAACAACAACAAAAAAGAAAAAAGAAAGCAGGCAATACGTTGGGCATCCTTACTTCTGGTACGAGGCACTCAAGTCGTTTGAGTGCTTGTCAACTTTATTTTTCTTTTTGTGCAAAGCACTACGCCGGTGTTTTCTTGGAAAGTAAAGCGGAGAAGAACTCTAGTCACTGACAGTATGAGAGCGGCAGGGAGGTCTTTAAGTTGTCCTAGCTCCAGTGCCTTTGATGGTGCTTCCGTGCCTTGTGTGCTCCGAGTGTGCACACGCAGCCAAAGCACAATAGAAGGCAGCGGGAGCGTGCTGGAAGCCGGGAGTCAAAAGGGGATGCCCTGCCATTCTCATTGTGTCTGTGACCGTAGTAGTACCAACCTCATTTATTTATGTATTTATTTTATTTTTAGACACTGGTGGGCCGTGGCAGGGAGGGACATACATTTAACAAAACAGTAAAGTTCATATCTCCAATAAAGCCTCAAACAATATCATCTTTACAGGGTATGCAGCGAATCTTTCTCTGGTTCAAGTAACGCTGCACTTTGCAGCACGAGTACGGTGTCGTGCGTGATGGTTGGCTGCCGCACCAAGATGCAGTCGAAACAAAAGGAAGGAAAGTGAAGTTGCGAATTCTCGTTTTCTGAAAGTCCCGAGAGTACTGTAGGAACCGTGGTTCCGAACACTTGGCGTGGCACGTGCATCTGTTTGCTTCTATGCTACCACGAAGGGGCGCCAGCGAGTGGGCAGTACCATATCCCGATGGGACGCCCCCCCCCCCCCCCCCCTCTCCTCCTACGGGTGGGCATCTTCGAACCCCCGAACAATAGGAGCACGTGACTTTGCATCTATTGGCCACTTAGCCCCGGAAATGCATCTTGGGTTTGGGACTCCTGGAGCAGCGGCTTTGGCTCATTGCGTGGTAGTCGGGAGCGCGCTGGAAGAATTGTTTGGGGTGACACTATTGGCTATCCGGTGAGTGAACACCCCGTAATTAAGCTCCTCCTTGATCGACCATTCGACCATCAGATGTTTCAAACTTTGATGGTGGTTGCCAGCATTTAGCACTGTTGGTATTATGTATTACTTTCATGTCAGAATTAACATTGCTACTGTTATCAGCATGTCTGGCGTTTGACCTGTACTTTAAGAACATGCCGTATTTACTCGCATAATGAACACACCCCCCCACAACAGGGACAAATAGTTTGGCTTTTTTTTTCCCCTCGCGTAATCAATGCGCTTTCGATTTTCGGCTTCGCGAGTCTCGAATCGCGTCGAATTTAGCTAGTCACCATGCCAATTTTCTTTTGCCGCCAAGTCAAGCCAAGCCAATCCGCTCGTAACGGCTGCAAGCTGCTGAAAGTGCCTAGTTGTGGTAATTGCGGAAGTGATGAAATGTGAAACTGAGCGGCACGCACACTTGACGCAGCTTGGGTCGAGGAATGTGGAGCTTGAGTTCGTCTGCTTGTTTTGCTTGGGCTGTGCTGACGTCAGAACACGGATCTCTGATTGGCTCTCATTGAAGGATAGTGGGTAGACCTCAAGGCAGCTTGCTTTGATCTCCCCATTCCTTCAATCAAAGCCAATCGGAGCTCGGCGTTCTGACGTCATCACAACCCCTGAAAAAGAAGCAGACGAACTTGCGCTCCGCATTGCCCAGCCCCGGACATTCTTTGCCTATCGGATGCATTGATATCAACAAACACGCTGTTGTCTGTGGTCCGCTTTTGGACAGCGAAATTGTGAAAGTGGTTAGGCCTAATTTCACATACTCTGGGTAAGTGTGTTTATTTAATCCGTAACAGAACTGCGCAGCAAGCTGCATGCTGCGTCATAGGTTGAGAGTGTCTGGTAGCCCCTGGTAACAGCCGTCTCCATAAACGTAAAACTTGATCCGTGTGAGTGGGCCACGGCGGTCGGTGGTTTGATTTCAAACGAGTTCTTGTACGGATAGTCGCGGTTTATACCTGAGTGTGCCACCAAATACTAGCAATGTATATCGCCTAAGAATGGTCGCATTGCTTTCCGTGCTAGGTGAGGTTCATAGGGCGCTTTTCTTTTGGCAAAAGGCATGCCGAAAGTGCCCTAAAAAGGTTTGCAATTTATAAAGCATGGTTACTGTGGCCCGCCCCTGACCAGCCGTGGGTGCGCCTTCATCAGTGGAGACGTGCCACAGTACCTTGCCGTGTCATATTGGCACCTAATAAGACATTTGCACAAAGTGTGTAAATGCAAATATTTTACTCTGCGTATTGAACAACCCCCAAATAGGTGTCAGTTTTTCAAAAAAAGAAGTGTGCTTATTATGCGAGTAAATACGGTAGCTAGCGTCGCAACGACGAACCCGCTTCCGTGGTCGAACGTCGTGCCATAGGATTTGGAACTCCCGAGGCTTAATAGGAGAATCCAACAGCACGAGCACATGAGTGCAAGGAGCCAGCCGTTTTGCCGCTCTCAGCTTGTGAGAACGCGAACAGCTCGTGTGCATCAAAGGCCTCAGACTCTCGGGTAAGTGTCAGCACAGGTTGCTTTTGTTCGACATGTCGCGTCAGCAAGCTAAGCCAACTGGAATGCGAGCTTCTTCCCGCAAGAGCTGCATCGGAAGAAACCTCTGTTCATGAGCACATGTTTCTACGCATCGCAGCAATCCCAAAGCTTTTCATTGCCAAAGTTTTTTGGTGTTGAAAAACTTTGGGGTTGCTTCGAGGTGAAACAATGTCACCGCCGTTAGCTGCCAGCTCACGTCGATTGTTGGAACTTTGGCCACGAGTAGGCCTAGCCTGCTGCTGTGGCACATTAAAGCAAATATAGTCGGATAAAATGAAACTGCGCCGACACTTCCCTCATACAGAGTGTCTCGAACATAGTTGGTACTTGTCGAAATCTACGTCGGTATTTCCTGTCGTTGGGCCATTACCGTTCTCACAGAAAGCGGCCAAGTGTGTTCGCACTAGCGTGTTAGTTTCTTCACAAGATTGAGAGAAAAAAAAAAAAAACTGGGAGTCTGCAATTTTGCTTTCCTCCTTCTTTTTAGACCCCATCTTGGTGCAGGCAGCCGACCATCATGCGCGTCACCAGCAACAAACCCAGAATGCACTGTTTGCGTGCTGCGGGTGTGTACATCCTATAGCATCAAGGAAAGGGTTGGGGGCTGTATAATAAATTGCTGTGCAAGAGTCGTCTTCTGTCTGATCCATAGGCCGCTACAGTCGAACCCCGGATATATCGAATTCAAAGGGGATCGTAAAATAATTCGATATATCGATAATTTGATATACAAAAATATGTTAACTTAAGCTCCAGTTGAAATTTCCGCGCGTCTCTGCTAATACCAAAGGCCGCGACAAACCGGACCTTACAAAATAGAGCCTCTAAGAGCCGCTAAATACAGTAGAGCTTAGTTGGTAAAGATCACTAACACCACGGCGTTTACGCGACGGTGTTTGCGATCGAGCACCGGCAACAAAACACGAAAATAATTTTAAAAAAATTAAAGAATGGAAAAAGCGAGCCGCATAAGAAAGAACTCTCGATTCATAGAATAAAGTTAAACAAGCAAGAAAAAGAAACCTCACTAAATTCAGGCAGCAAAAAAAAGAAAGGCAAAAAAAGAAGAAAAAAAATCAGGCAACGCAAAAACGGCGAAAGAAAAAGGTAAACACAGATTAGGCGTTCAAGGTGGGATTGCTCAACAGTTGTGAACACACTCAACTTGACAAAGACTTTTTTTTTTTTTTTTTTGCTTATATAATTTTGGGGTTAAGGAGTCGCGCAGCGACAGCGGTGTTCGGGGAAAGAGCGCACGCTACTGTTCAAACACTCCTGCCCTCCCTACGCGCGCGTGGGCTTGCCCTTCCCTTTATTTTTGCCATCCTTCACTTTTCCCTTTTTTTCTTTTTTTTTATGGTCGCTTTTTTCTTTTTTACAACTGCTCTTTCGCTGCATATCCTGTGCGCTGGCTTGGCTCTGCCAGCCCCGCAACGCGAGCTGCCGCCGACGCAATCCGACCGCGGGAGAAGCAATCGGCAGCCATGCTTTGTTCGCTATATCGAGTGACCCCGCCATGGGAGGCCGTGAGAGTTCGATACAGAAAAACATCGCTCCTATACTTTTACATGTGATTTTCAAGGGGATGTTTGGACTGTTCGATGTAAACAATAATTCGAAAAACCCGGGTGTAATATAACCGGGCTCGACAGGGTTACGAGTACCGATATCCCGAGTCATCGCCCATCCCCGAGTCATCGCCCACCCCAATTTTTGGGCCAATATAGATTTCTAAAAAAACACCGAGTCATCGCCCACCCCTTCAAATACCCCAACGCAGACTCCGCGATCTGAAAACACTCATCCTACCCAAATGACGCGGCCGCGGACCTTACAGTTGGAGGACGTCCGTGACAAAGTAAAACGGAGAGAAAGGCCCTCTCTTTGTTTACGCATTTTTCGCTTGAGCGACTCCGAAGTGGTAGTGTATTCATGCGAAAAGAAAACGATGAAGATAACAAAATAAAAGTTTGTTTTGCTTACGAAAATGTCGATCCGACAAAAAAAAAAAAAGAAACGGAAAGATAAAACAAGCATTAACCCAGTCAGGAATCGCGAGGTAAGCGTACGCCCCATATTTGGGGATGTAACCGCGGAGTGTAAGGTCGAAGTCTGTCTCCGCCGAAGTAAGGTCGCGCGCGAACCCGCTCCTTCTCCCCGCACGTCGCGACCGCGGTTTTGCAATGTTTTAGACAAAGCCAACAGGTAAATAAAGCTTTTCTGGAACGCCCTACACAGACGTTAGTAGAGCGTCCCAAACCCCCATTGATAGCACGCCGTGCACGGACGCACGCATGTACGCAAAAAACAAGGAAGTTGCGCAAGAGCTTGTGATTGACGAGGCGCCCGACTTGGCTTGACGCCAAAGTATTTGCCACGCGATCGCCGGCTTTTCCGCTTTCCCAGCATCGCTCTTCGTCGCTTCTTTGGTCCGCTCGCTCGCTCGCTCGTTGCGCCTGGTTGGTTTTTCTATTTTCTTGCAGAATTTTCTTTCTTTTCTTCTCTTTTTTTTTTTTACTAACTAGGAGAACATTGTGGTGACGTGTTTTCACGGAACAAACGTTCGTGCTCTATGCAGATCGGTGGTGTTCCTAGCGCGTATGCAAGCAACGGACTTCGCGGTAGTAAAACATTCTTTCGTGAGCATTTTGTTTATAAAACAATAAAACTAAATCGAGTTTTGAGTTTAATGTATCTGTTGCGTAAAAGCGCTAGATACGGAGAGAAAACTGGGCGGCTTTCTCCGCTTTTATTAACTTTTTGTGCTCACCCACCGAGACATGGCCCACCCCACTTTTTCTATGAATTTCAGGCGGCAGGGGGGTGGGCGATGACTCGGGATATTACGGTAGGTTCCGTGATTTTGGGATTTATTGTTCTTCGTCATGTAGCCTTGTTACATGATGAATAAAATACATTATGTACCCTTGTTATGAGTAGTTCTGTTTTCCCAGATCATGCTTTTTTTTAACACTAACCTGTGGAAAACATATTAACGAATTTGTTTTGACACTAATGTTTCCAAAGTCAAGTATGGGCGTCAAAGTCCGGCATTGCGCAGCCCCTGCCCAGCTGGTTCCCGCTCTCGCTGATGGAGACCGGCCACGACATCCTGTTCTTCTGGGTGGCTCGCATGGTGGCCCTTAGCCTACAGCTCACCGGGAAGCTGCCCTTCCACAAGGTGCGGGCCCACTCCCATTTCGACGAAGTCGGACGCCGAGGTTGGAAAAAAGCTGCAATCGCAGCGTATGAGCTTTACAAACCCGGGGGTGTGAGTTAAGATGCTGATGCCATAGTTACCCAATTCTAATGCGCACCTTGTTTTGAGAAAAATATACCTATAAACTGCCTGCGAGATAGATATGAAACCGAAATTGGGAGCACGATAGAATAATTATTTTGCCGTATAAAAACTGGGTGTGCATTTGAATCGTTGGAATCTGGTAAATACAGTATAGTGGTGTTGCGTTTGTTATAAAAGTTTCAAAGTTGCTAATAGCTGTAAAGGGTTACTCTGCCATTTTTCCAAGAGGTCCCCTTTCCATCAAAATTTCAAAATTAACAGCAGAGCTGTTAAAGGCTAGTTTCCCCAGTACTGTGTCCGTCAGCAAACATATGACGACACGAAACTCTGGACAGTTACCGCCATCTAAGAGCAACGGCGGCAACCAGACAACCGGCTTGCCAGTTGTCTGGTAGCCGCCATTGCTCATAGATGGTGCAACCTTTCCAGCCTTTCCACTCTGGCTTGCCGACTTGCGGCCGTCATTACTTCATTCCCACCATAGTACAGCTTCTCTGGTCTTCCTTCTTCACCAGAGTGGAAAGGCTGAAAGTTTTTAAAACAAAGTTCCTACTGATAGCCCTAAAGAAGTGACATCAGTGGCAGGCACAAGTTCATTGTTCGGACTGTAAAACTTGTTCCTATCACATTAGCAATAAGTTTGATGGTGTGAAATGAATGCTGTAGAAGCTCCCTTCAACACTTGCTCAGCACCGCGATACACATGCATAGCATACTCCGTTTTCTGGACTGCCTGTCTGACCCTGCCAGCCTGCCCGCCAGTGATGTCATGGCACTCGAAGGGCAAACAATTTAAAACATTAATTTTTGCATTGCCCTCATTTCCAATTTTCACAATAACCATTTTTTCTCTAGAGTTACCAAATAGCATGCCGAAAATAGTAAAGCCTCGGTATCAAGAAAATATTGTTGGTTTGGGTTGCTCGGAAGATCAACAGAGTTAAAGGGGCGGTGCAATTATTTTAAAGCTGCTGGAATCTGCAGCATGTTACTTTTATTTGTTTACCTTAGTACAAGCAAAAGGAAACACTTCGGTTTTCCTCGGAATGCCACGATCCCATCGTGTAATCGCAAAGCAAAAACCTGACTACTGTCGAGACCGGTGATGACGAAGTCAACGGGAATCAGAAATCACTTCGCTATATCCGCTTATATGTTATATACCCATAAAAGTAACACGCAAAAAAAAAAAAAAAAAAAAAAAAGAGATAACAAGGGTTTTTATGGTCACAGGTTTATCGTGCCGGCAGAAAGTGGTCGAGGCTTCTCTGCACGTGCTTTGCTAGATCAGAGCTGCTTTTCGCCAACTATGAGACGCTCCTATCGAGAAAAGATAGTGTGAGCTACGTATGGACCGTGTCAACAGCTGCGACTGCCGTCATGGAGGACGCCGGCGGTGAACGGCATTCTTTACGTATATGTAGGGTTCGGAGTTTTCGGTACCGATAAAAGTACGCCGAATCTATTTTCGGAAATTCGGTTTTAACCGAAAAAGGTCAGTTTGTAGGTTCGGCGTTTTAGGTTTAAACTGATAAAAGTGCGTCTAATTCGTTTTCTAAAATTTGGATTTTCACCGAAAAATATAGTTTTTTAGGGCCGCGTCTAGGTGGGTGGGGGAGGGGAGAGAGGGCTTTGCAAAGTTCGACATTGTGTGACGTCTTCGTGATTGCCCTCTTCCAAGGTTCAACATGCAACAAAAGAGGCCTTGTATTGGCCTTCGCGGGACATCTGTGTCCTTTCTGTGATCGGGCTTAGTTTGTCAAGTTCCTGGTCCTAAAAAAAGTTAGGGTGTCATGCACTTCAGAGGACATTGAGGAAAGCCGTTAATATTTTTTAACACCCTCTCTCATATTTCCCTGTAATTGAAAACAAATACAATAAATTTCTTTTTTTTGTAATTCCGCTGGTGCCTGTACGGTCCTCAGACGGTCACGTCGTCAGAATCGGAAGGAAAAAGAAGCATGCTGAAGATTATGCCCGCTAATTCCGCGATTTTGAGGTGTGTCCTGACGGAAGTTGTAGCGAAGACCACGTATGTATGTCTGCCGTTATTCTTTGAGTGATCACAAGTATCACAGTTACAAGAATCATCTGATCCGGTGTCCGATGATGTTTCTTTCATATTAACCGAAAAAAACCAGTAGGCCTTTTTTGAGAATAAATATACACCGAAAAAAAAAACGAAAATCGAATTTGAAAATAAACATCGAAAAAAGTACGCCGAATTTTGAAAAAATAAAAACCGAAAACGCGGAACCCTACGTATATGCTAATTTCATAGAGGATGGCATGCTTTTGTTTCAAGAAGATTGCCTTTGTCTTCCCCGTCGAGATGCCGGCGGTGCCAGAACTCTCCATCGTTGTGTTGAAGTGATTCGCCGAATAGGTACTTGAGCGAACTTAGACTTTTGCGCCAGAGCGACCACACCGACCAGCGAGGCCGACAGGGAACATGAAGCAAACAAAAGCAGCGCGCACGGCACCGTGTTCGCACTCAAGCTCGTCTTTCATTGCTATAGAGCTTAGGAGAAGGGGTAACTGCTCGATCGGGGCCACGTGGTTTGTGGGCCTCGTTTGCGAAACAAGCTGCAGCCTTGCAAGGAGTCCAAACTCAAAAGCGTTCACCTTCTGCAAACGTGTCTGTCTCTCTGCCCAGTCTCCTCCCCACACTGGTCACGCGACAACCAAATGCAGGCGTACTCGCACCAATCTGTCCAGGAGGTGTCTGCCCTTAAATTTCAAATGCTCTCAATGGTTGGAGTTGGTCCCTCTGTTAAATCGAGGCTCTCTTCGTCATCTCTGCCGGTGAGTTGTTGCTAGCACTCCAAACACCCCTATCGGCATGCCACAACAGGTACTCCGCATGTGATGCGGAAAAGCAGCTTCCCAGATAAGGAGCGTGGAGCAGACAATGATGCGGAGCTGTCACCGGCGGCCTTTGTAGCACTGTCTGCGGCCTGTTCGGGGTGGCTGCTCGGTTGCGGCAGCAAAGTGGGGTAGTCTAAGACTTAGTAAACTTTAAAATTTTTTTTTTCTTTTTTGATTGTCACAAAATGTTTTTTTGCTACATCTGCGAGAGTTCTTTCGCTAAAAACAGACACAAATGCATTGAACAAGTGCAAACGGGAATGGGAAATCGTGATCGCTTCGCTTTAGCCGCTATTTCGTTATAGCCGGTCTCGACAGTATATTTCCCGACCTTGTGTGGTGGCTGTGGGAACCACTGCATGTTGTCATCACGAGTTACCCCGTAAGGAATTAGCAAATTGTGCCATGATCTGCCTAGCTAAGTTTAATAAACCTCATCATTTAAACATAAATAAACGTATGCCTTTTATCATTGTCTCGAATCATTTCGTGGAGCGACTGCGGCGACATGTACCCCAAGTCAACAAAACCATCTCTTCTCCGTTGCTTTCATGGCAAACGGGCAAAAACGATACGGGCTAACTGTTATATTTTCTTGCCCGTTCGAGATCGGCTACCCGCCACGAATATCTGCGATGCCAAAATGGTCGTGAATTTCTGAGAACGGTTGAACTAGGAGCTTCAAAAACGTTTTAATTCGAGGCGAAAACTTCCGGACTAGCGGAGAACGAAGGGAGGCTTCACAGGCGTGTTCGAGAACACAACCTGAAACTCTCCATCACCCATTTTCATGTCACTGCGCACGTGACTCGGAAGATGGTGTAATACTCGAGGGGTACCACAAACTTAAATTAGTTTCGTAAGTAGAAATGGTTTTCTTTTTTTTATTCTGTAAGTGTTGGAAACTGATTCTCGCAAAGAATGGGCCGCAGTGCGAAAATAGTTGCACCGCACCTTTAAGCACAAAGCTGTGAAAGAAAGTTTAAAAGAGCTTTACCGGCGGAAAAGAAACGTCGCATTTGTGCTTTTGGTTCGTCCTTAGATCAAGTGCCTGTTACGAGTGTTACCAGTTTTCAACAACTTTGCTTTGCCGCAAAGCAAAATCACTGTAAAACTTGCGATAAGCTTGTAGTGCTGATACAAGCAATTTAAACGACAGATTTAGAAAAACAATTGCAGGAAGCTACATCACCATAACAAAGTTCTGCTGTATAGTAAAAACATATAAATATGGCGCAGAAAGGTTATAGTAATCTCGCAATGTTGGGACAGGCTTTTGAGGTACTGACAGAGTAGATGACAGATATGCTAAGTATTAGTTTTTTTCTCAACCGAATTTACGGTAAGAGCTCCACTCTAACGAATGCTGCATGCACATGCATTGGAATGAGGCACATTTTCCTCGTTTCCTTTGGGTCCTCTGTGTCCCCTGCAGGTGATGCTCCACGGCATGATTCGAGACTCCGAGGGCCGCAAGATGTCCAAGTCTCTGGGCAACGTAATCGACCCTCTCGACATCGTCCACGGCAAGTCTCTGGAGGTAGGCTGCCCCGCCTAGCTTGGGTTTGTGCATGTACCCTTTTGTTTTGCTTAAGCTATTTTTTTTATTTTTTTCGCTCACTCGCTTTTTGTCAAGGCGAGCTTCTTTCTTTCATTTTTGTAATACATAGCATTTATAGAGCCAGCTCTTAGCACTCCGTCTGAGCCTTAGACGTGTCCTCGACAGAGCATGCAGCACAATGTGGGCAGTCGGCGACTGCTTTCGGAACGGTGACTTTCCTTGAAGTACGCTAGTTAAACCTCTTTATAACAAACACTGATAAAGCAAACTAATCACGAAGTTTGGTTGGTCATGCTTTATTTGGATGGAAGTTCTAGTTATATAACGAAACCGAAACCATGAAATCTGACGCGCTATCGGTTATAGCGAAGCAACTCCTGCTTTTCTTGCGTCACAAAATACTATGAAGGTTATTAAAAAGTAGAAAAAATACAAAAAGTAATTTCTAAACTAAAAATTCTGAAAGTTTAGATCGCCCGATGTGCAAA
The DNA here is from genome assembly GCA_013358835.2 of Ixodes persulcatus. Taxonomy (NCBI): domain Eukaryota; kingdom Metazoa; phylum Arthropoda; class Arachnida; order Ixodida; family Ixodidae; genus Ixodes; species Ixodes persulcatus. Next base: position 749,975 of record JABSTQ010011411.1, on the reverse strand, counting down.
AATGCGTGTTTCGGGAGGTAGTGCCACCTATGAATCGAGCGAATAACGGCGGTTGTGCCGCTGCTGGCCTCTATGCGAGGCATCAAGAGCCAGTGCAGACTACAGCCCACCACCAACCGAGCCACTCAAAGTGGAGCTGCAAATGGCGACGAAGTGAAAAGCTGTCTCTCTGGAAACAAAAGTGAAGGTTTTGGGGGCGGTGGACAGCGGTCGGAAGAGAAGACATCACTGTGGACTTCGAGCTTGCACCAAGCACGATAGCTACCATCCTGAGTGCAAGAAAGAGGATCGAAGTCTGCTATTCAAACAATGCCGTCAAGACCGACTGAAAGAGTCTTAGGCCTTGCCTCGACCCGGATGTGGAAGAGGCTCTGTTCTCATAGTTTAAGGGGGGACATGGCCTGGGAGGGTCAACTTTTGAACCGTTCAACCAATTTGGTTCAAATTTTGAGGGTTATTTCAGCACTATGAGGAAGGATAATCTGCAAAGTTTTAGCATTATCGGTCAACTTTACAGTATGCGACGGTGCTCGCACTTCAGAAAAAAGACACTTCACTAAGAAGTCTGTCGTAGAAAAATAATATTAGCTGGTGGCAAACTTCTTGCTTTAATGTGAAGAACAACACCCACAGTGCAACCTAGATTAAAAATAAATTGCAAAATATTCAATTATGACGAAAATAACAACATCCCAAAATTTAAAAAAAAAAAATTAAAATTTTTGTGTTTCAAAAACAATTTTTTTTTTTCATGAAGTAGTAGATTTTTTTAACTGTGAAGTAGTCTATCTTGTTCCCCAGAAAATTTCAGTCCCAGAAAACCTTAAATGATGTCCCTCTGTATTCAGAATGTCAAACGATAGCTTTCCTAAAACAAGAATGCCTGTCAAAAAGTGAAACTGAGAAAAATGCGTTTCAAGTTTCAACTTGTTTTTTTTTTTATTTTCGGACGATGCCAGAAACTCGAAATCCACCCGAGTCATTGGTGGCACCTTCAACTACATGAGCATGGGGAGGGCAGTGCGTTGACGCCCCCGAAAAGATTCGCGAGCTTTGTAAAACTGATGCCACAGTGTTTTCCAACGACGCCTAGACGTACCGCGAGTTCGTTCTCTCGAAACTTGCCGATTGATGGTGAATGCGGTGTCGCGACGATGTCTCCGCAAGTCGAGCAGCTAACAACAAATTGAAGGTTGATGCCAATTCCTTCTTCTCGCAAGCTGAGTAGTTTTCCGTGGCACTTGGGGCAGAGTAAAATCGCAACAAGAGTGTGCACGGCGGACACATTGAGGAGCTGTCCAGGGGCTTTTCAACGGGAGCGTCTGTCGGCTCCGGGTCGTGCGTAGTCCCCACGTCAAAATCGAGCAGGCTGAGCTTCCTCTCGAACGTGGTCAGCACATCAGATTCGGAGATGAAGCTGTACGCTCTGATGTCCGCCAAGCACCAGTTGAGCTTGAAGATTGTGACGACGGCGGCGGAGACGGCGACGATAGTGCCGGCGGAGACGGATCCCCGTCTCCGCCTGCCCTTCGTTTTTCCCGTCGAGAACGCCGGCCAAAGCTACTGCGAGTGCTAACTTGGAAGCAGGCATTCCTCGGCAGAAAAACTACCGGGCACAAAGAGGGAAAACGAATCTAAACAGCGGCGAAGTAGCGATACGATCAGAAGCGAAAGAAGCTGCCGATAGCGCGCGCATGAGGCGAACAAGGAGCTACGTCGCCGAAGTCGGCCAATCGTGAGCCCTGTTTCGGGTCGCAACCAATGGGATTGCTGGTATCATAGTTCCCACTTTTTTTTCTGCTTGTATGTACGGGGTTCTCCCGGGCCACAGATAGCCTCAAACGTAGCAAGCTTCTATGGGCCTCCTGCGTTCCCCAGGGGGTGCTGCGAAAAGGGAGTTGTTAGGCCTTGTTTTGGGTAGTACAAACTTTAGCGTCTCAAACTATCACGCATGCAGAAGCGTGCCAGCTCTGGTGCCGAGCGCGAGATCACGATGAAAATACAAAGAAACAACAAACATTCGAACGCCGTCAAAGCTAAGACGCTAAGCGCGTGAGCCAAGAGCTGCCGTTCGACGCGTTCCAAAGTAAACATGACAAAGAAAAAGAAAAATTAAAGCGTCGCTTCACAGGTGTTTTGACGTCACCACCCAGAGATCAGAGACGCGTCCCCTGGCGGTGGTGTCATGAATTTGGCACTTTTGATTGTCTTGCGGCGTTGAGTCTGGCCGATTTCTGGCGTCCAAAAGTGTTGTTTCGTTCTTCAGCACCAGACAGAATTAGAAACGCTCAACCAACGTGCCATAAGTAGTGCAAGGCTCAATCAGGCGAGCTTGTACTACCCAAAATGAGGGCGCTACAGTTTGTTCAAAGCTTCAGCGCAGGAGGCCTATGGGCAGAAACTAGAAGAAACGGCGTTTCCAACGAGGGTAAGATATCTCGGCTGCGTCAAACGAGCGCGGAGTAGGCCTAATTTGAAAATGCCGAACTTCGCCGTCTGCTCGCTCGGCGAGTCGCCGCGCGCGGCCGCGAGCTTGCCCAAAATAATTTTTTGCGAAATAAATACTGCACATTTATAAATGAAACTTTCTGAAACTATGCTTCAGAATATAGTGAACCCAAATATAATATTTTTTGAAAATGCATTTTTTCGGAAAAAAATTGAATTTCGGGGCCGGGGGTATCCCCCCTTAAAGGGGCCCTGTAATCATATTTAAGCGTCTACCTTTTTTGCGGTTTCCAAATCTCTTGACGTTCGGGCAAGCCAGCGGGCACGGAGAGAGTAACTAAATATCAGTGCGTCATATTTTAACCGGACGACGCGGAAACCTCCTACACTGACGAGGGCGACCCGCGGTACCGAAAGCGCGCAAAATGTGACGTCTTTGGTCCTGGGCTTACTACTGGTCAGAGCCTCTAAAAGCTTCTTTTTAGTCGAACTACAAAATATAAGTTGCGCGAACCGTTTCAATTATTTATAAAAGTAGTTTTTGTTCAGTATCTTAGATCAGAAAAGAAACGAATGCAGTTTATAAAGTACGGAAACGAGAAATGACCCGTCGACATACCCGCCACCGAGCGGTGGAAAAGGCGGCGCGCACTAGAAAGCAGTAGTGGGATCACGCGCCGACACGGAAAGGTCCCGGATGTACGCGGCGGCCCTGCGGTCGTATGTACAGGATGATCCGACCAGCTCCGAGCATTCCGAAGGCCTTCGGCGAGAAGCTTTGTCTTGGAGTTTGGCCGTTTCGCGGTATGGCAGTGCGAAGTGGCTCCCATTCTGAACTGATCTTTACCCCGTGTTTGTTGTCGTTTGTGGCCAATGAAGTGTCATGCCGAATTAGTGTTTAATCGCGCAGCAAATGCAATGAGAGCCGCCCCGGCTGCCCGCTGCATACAGCCTATCCAAAGCATGCTTTAGTGGCGCCCTCTCGCGCCGTCGACACGGAGTGCGGCAGCCGTGAGCGCTCGCGATGAGCCCACTACCCCTCCTCTAGTTCACGGCCACTCAAGCAACCAAGGACGTCATGAGGGAGGTTATTTTTTTGCTTGTTTTTGTAATTTTAATTTGCCTATAACTTTTAAAATAAAGCGAATTTCGAGAAAATAAAAGTTTTACTAAGTTACTACGTTCAGTGCGCTCAGGTTTGGTTCAAAATAAAAACCAGTAAAAAAGTCCTTGCAGGGCCCCTTTAAGGACGTAACGGCTCGAAATTTGCCGGTGTCTGTTCAGCTTCTTCAAACGAAAGCAATCAGTCTGGCGTGTCTGTTAGGGCATGATCATTTCAGCACGAGCAGTGGGTGGCTCCAGCGCGGTGGCTCCAGCTGAAGAGGCACCAGCCCAAAATCACGTCTTCAACTAAATGGAATAATAGATCCAGCTAACATTGCTCCTCATGTTGCAAGTTGATATCCTCGTGCTCCGATCTATTCTTTTAATGCTGCTTAGTGACAGGTAAGGATCTCGTAGTCCGCAATAGCGCATTTCTATATCTTAGTGCTGTGCATGTTCTTGCACGGGCTGAATTGCCGGAACGTTTGTGTCAATTTTTGTGTGTACTTTTATAACGAATATCGCATATGGCGAACAAATTTCTGCTCCCAATGATAGTTCGCTATACCCTCCGGGCAGTCAAGTTTGGTGTGACACGTTGCGCCATCTAGCTCAAAATATTTGCAACACTGAGAAGGCCCTTTCGCCAGCCTGCTTGCTCGTGGGGCTGTTCACGTATCAATTTGAAGGTGTTGATTCGTGCGTTTTTGGTCTTCCATTCTAAGCATTGCTATCGCATGTCGCAGAAGAGCAAACGCCGAAGCTGTAGGCGCTGTTGCGTACCGCACTGTCGCAACCCTAGAATCCTAGCAGACGTGAAACTCCGCAGGTTTCCGTCGAAACCGTGGAAAATACAACGCCGTCGGAGATAAATAAATGTCATAAAGCGTGTAAAATAAGCATTCCGTTCACATTGCCTGACTTGAGATGCAATTCTAAATGCGCTATTTGACTCCATATTTGGAATTAATGCGCTAGAAGCCCGGCGTTGTCTTTGGATTCGATGCGATGACTCTACATTCAGATCAGTCCTTTGACAATTTCATTGCTCTCTGCTCCGCGGACAAATCTTGATTGAACGACGTTCTGTGGACATTTGATCGTAGTTACCGAAAACCGAAGTGTGCATTTTCTCCGCTTCGCCGATTGCTGAACGAACTGTCGTTTGCGCTTTTAGCATGATCGCGTGGCTGCCCAAGATGGTTGCTCTATTTCGACCCGTGTCTAAGCGGTCTTAACTTCGTCCCTGCTGCGAGAAAGGTCTATCCAAGAAATAATAAAAAAATGTACTTACCCCACGAGAAATGGTTATCCATGCGGCGTTTATTTCTGATCTATGTAAAAGTGAACAGCACATTCAATCGACGAGAACGAGAATCAGCTTGCACCGAGCAACTGCGTACCACACCGTCCAAACTACATCCAGCTTGCACGAAAAACACATTCCTCAGACACCACAATCGTCTTCAACACGGCGACGAGGGGACTGGAAACAAACTGATCACCAAAATGAGGTCAGCTATTCATGCGGGAGGAGTTCACTTGGAAAAAAAGAATGGGTAAGAATAAGAGGGAAGGGGGGGGGGGGGTGCGTTTTTAGTTCCGCTTTTGAAGTGCGCTTTTGTAGAGGAGGGAGGCTGGACGAAGTCTTCGCTTTTGTTATCTTCAAGCGCGCGCAAACGACGTAAAAAAAAAACACAAAAAAAAAACACTGTCCTTGTTTATTTGCTTTCACTTATATTTCACCGTAACATTAGCTCCCATTTCGGGTTGTCTTTACCTATCGAGGAAGGCACCCATTAAAACTCCCTAATGCTAGAACGACACTACACACGGATGCACATTTATATATTTAACGTTTGATAGATTCTTAAAATAGTCGGTAGTGTAACGCGCGACAACACAACGCTCGGAGTTCGTAATAACGTGATCTCGCAAGGGTATCCCGGCGGCGCTGCCGATTTTAGCCGTCCCAGTCTAGCCTCATTTGGCCACGGCGGCGCTGATGACCAACCGACGGTGGCGCTCTCTGGGACCCTGCCCAGAGCCTATAACGAGGTTCGACTGTACAGGGCGTCACAAAAACAAATTTACAGGGGTTTTTTTACCGCAAAAATAAACTAGGCATCACCGAACGCTCATTCTCCGCCCAAAGGTAGCGCTAGAGGTCACAACCAGATGCCAAAGTTTGAGCCCAATCCGATACCTTATTCAAAAGTTATAAGTGATTTTCTGAAAAGTTTGATGGGAATATGGCAGCCGACGGAGTTTTCGAATACATGGGGCTCTATGGCACCAGAAACCGAAAACGGGCAAAAATGGGCTCCATTTTCCGTTGAAATTTTCATAAAATCACTTATTACTTTTGAATAAAGTGTCCGTTCGGGCTGAAGCTTTGGCATCTGGTTGTGACCTCTAGCTCTACCTTTGGGCGGAGAATGAGCGTTCGGCAATGCCTAGTTTATTTTTGCGGTAAAAGAAACTCTGTAAATATTTTTTTGTGACACCCTGTACATAGCATTTATAGATGCAGCTCTTAGCACTGTGTCTGAGCCTGAGACGTGGCCTCGACAGAGTGTGCAGCACAATGTGGGCAGTCGGCGACTGCTTTTGGAATGGTGACTTTCCTCGAAGTGCGCTCGGCAACAACAAAGCGGAGTAATGTGCCATGAAGGCTCTCGCTTTTGGGCTTTGTGTACCATCAAAGCGGCGCAGGAGTGACAACGGTGGGCACAGAAGGATGAAGAGGAAGGAGAAGAGATGCGTCTGCAAAATGAGAGCGCTAGGCCCAGCAGTGACACGGAGCCGGTTGCCATTATGCAGAGGCTGACTGGCTGTTCAAGCACCAGTTCAGAGGCAATTCGTTCGGAGTGGTGTTTAATGTGTTAGACCAGGGGTCAGCAACCTTTTTCAGCGGTGGGCCGAGCCGTCTCAAAGCCAACATGGAGGGGGCCAGAGGAGGAGTCGTGAGGGGGAGGGGGGAGGATGGTGGATGGCAGGTGAAGAAGAGACAAAAAGGCTCGAGGTACACCTAAGCACTTCTTATGAGTTGTGAATTCGAAAGCATGCACGCCGCTCTTCCGCTCCCTTCTTTTTTTTTTTACTTGCGTCGACGGTCGAACGCGCACACTGATTTTGGGCGTGGAGCGGTGGAGCCGCTGCCTCGCGGACACGCAGGGCCATGGGGTGGCGGTCGTTGAAACTGACATGCAGCGGCCAATGGGAGCCTCGTCGACGTGCACCAGCCAATGGACCGAAGTCAAAATCCATCAGTTTTACTCCGCTTCTTTCGGATCGGGGAAACTAGGTGCCGTTTGGCTAGGCTTTTCGCGTGGTTTCATAGCTGGGAGCTGGCTTCACTTGGAGAAATGATTTAAGGTGCCGTTTGGTGCGACGTCAAAGCTGATGACGTCGGCTCGCTCCAGGGGACAGTTAATGCTTTCACATTAAAAAGGAAGTGAAGACGTTGTGTTCCGAAGTATGGGGTACTGCACAATCCCCATTTGAGGTCAATCAAAACTGCCATGTGGTTGTTGAGTCTGTGTGAGGAAGTGGCAGAGAAGGGGGGGGGGGGGAGGGAGGGAGAAAGGGAGGGAGGGAGGGAGGGGAGGGGGGAGGTGGAGGTGGTGTTTGCTGTCGTGCCAGGAGCAAGACAGGAAATTTATTTTTTATGCCTCCGAGCACTGACGTTGCATGTGGTGGTACGAAGATGTATGTTATCACATGCGGCGTCAGTGCTTGGAGGCATAAAAATAATTTTCCTGTCTTGAAATACGCAAGAAGAGCAACATAATTGTAAAAGATCTGGGGAGATAAGCACGAGGGATAAGTTTATTGCATGCACCGTGCCAAAGACGCTTATATGGGCCCAGGAACGCTTTCAGCATGATGATGCTCCATAGCGATCTTGGTGCGACTGGTTGGAACGACCCTTTCGAAGCTTCGACGATTTGAAAGGCCAGAAATGGCGATCGCCATGGCAACTGATTCTGATCAGCCAATCACCTTGAGAGGTTTTGTTGGCTATATGTGGGTATTTTTTTGTGTCTGGCTAGCAGGCGGGAAGGCAATGGCGCTACTTTCCTAGATCCAATGACTTTTAACCCACATAGGCTCACTCTGGACCCCACGAGAGGGGGCCATGCTTGGGCTGCCCACTTAAGCCCCTTGTGGGCCCCACAGGGAGGGCCCTTGTGGGCTGCCCAAGAAGACCCGCTGTGAATCCCACGAGGGGAGCCCACGTGGGCTGCCTTAAGTAGGCCCCGTGTGGGTCCCCGTTCCAGAACCCACTTTGTGCTACTTGGGATGTTATGCCATGATACTCAACACTGACAGCAGCAGTCAGTGGTATGATTCTGGGCGTTGCTTGGGTTTGAGCAGCAGACGTCTTCGTGATCGTGTTCAGGAACTAGAGGAGAGCACCCGGGAGCTTGCAGAGGCAAGGCTACATTGGGCCGGAGGAACTGGCCACGGCCCTGAGGTGCCAGCGGCAGGCATTCCCCTCCGGCATCGAGAAGTGCGGCAGCGACGCTCTCAGGCTGGCCTTGCTCTCTTACGACGTCCAGGGTGGGAATCTTCCTCTGTTCTTTGCTGTCACGAATAACTCGTCCTATTCTTCAAAGCAGGGGTCTCCAAACCCTGGCCCGCAGGTCTGGTTTGCTATCGTCCACCCCTACAAGTACCCCAATGCAGACTCCATGATCTGGGAACCTTCATCCTACCTAAATAATGCGTCCGCAAACCTTACAGTCGGAGGACGTCTGTGACAAAGTAAAACAAAAGAGAGAAAGATGTTTTTTGTTTTTTTTACGCATTTCCTCCTAGATGTTTACGACCTCGAAGTCGTAGCACATGCGTGCAAAAGGAGAACGGTGGAGATAACGAAAGGAAACTTTGCTTTGCTTAAAAAAAAGTTCAAACAAAAAAACAAAGTTGGAAAGATAACACAAGCAGTAACCCATTCAGGGGTCGCAAGATCAGCGAACCCCCATATCCTGGAATGTGACCGTAAAGTGACCAGACAGGTCTCGCTTTTCCGGCTGTGGACTCACCACCCCGCCAGCGCACTTGTGGGATGGTGCTTTGTCCCGTTTAACTCCCCCGAACAGCAAATGGATAAAATGTGTGGTTAAACGAAAGGATGCATCAAAAGAGAGGGTGCCCTCGCTGATCAGTAAACAAGATATGCTTAAAAGCGATGCTGAAGGTTAATTTGCCTATGACACGTGAACAGTACTATGGACATAGCATCTACCAAAATAAATACATGAATACTAAAGAAATATTCCAACCAAACGTATCAAAAGTGCATGCTAAACAGTATGCAAACTGCGAGGAAAAGAAATGTGCACGGTTTGTACGAAATAATAAGGAATGTGTTTTATGTTGTTACCTAAATTTAAAGTTTTCAAATCTCACAACAGGACCCTCTCCCCAGGTACGAGTCCCGCTTTGGGGCCCAAGGAATAGGGTCACTTTACGTGACCGCATATTGCAAGTTCAAAGTCCGTCTCCCTGTTGGTAAGGTTGGACAATATTAAAGACAAAGCCGACGGGTAAATAAAGATTTGCTGGAACGCCTCACACTGACGTCTGTAGAACATCTTGCTTCAAGCTTCGTGTTAGTGGTGCCATCCATGCTATGCAGCAACGCTGCCTCAGCCCGCATTGATAGCACGCTGCGCATGGACGCACGCATGTACCGTAGAATACCGCACATCCGCCCATACCACATAAGCGCCCATTCCCAAATTTGTAAGATCTAAGAAAATATGCACAGTAGATTGATATGTAAAATTGATGACCGGAGAAGGGCCCATCCCCCATTTTTTTCGCGATTATCTCTAAATTTCGAGTGGGCGCTTGCCCGGTATTTTACGGTATGCACCAAACAAAAAAGTTGCTCAAGAGCCTACTTTTTGCTATTGACAAGGCACCCCACTTGGCCTGACGCCAAACTATTTGCCAACACGATCGCCGGCTTTCCCACTTTCCCCGCATCGCTCTTTGTCGCTTCTTTTGTCCGCTCGCTCGTTCATTTTACCTGGTTGATATTTCTAACATAGTCGTGTTAACATAACATAGAACATAGTTGTGTTAGAAACGAGCTTTCACGGAACAAACGTTCGCGCTGTGTGCCAATCGGCGGTGTTCATCGCGCATATACAAGCAACAAACTTTGCGATAGTGAAACATTCTTTCATGAGCATTGCTTGCAAAAAACAATCAAATTAATTTAATGTATCTCTTGTGCAGCTGCGCTAGATACGTGCAGAAATATGGGCGCTTTTTTTAGATTTTTCTAAAGTTTTTGTGCTTACCCACCAAGACATGGCCCACCCCACTTTTTTTATGAATTTGAGCCGGCAGGGGGGTGGGCGATGACTTGAGATATTAAGCTATATCCTCGATATTTGTGCTTACAGAAATGTGCAGCTTCTTGTGCATGTAATCCCCCCTAGCTTTCGCAAACAACTCCCTTTCGGGAGAACTGGAAGAATGAGGGGGAACGGAGCATGCCGGAGCTAGCCAAAGCGACTGTTCGCCCCTAAGCCAACAGTGCGGTGGAAGCTACGTGCTTGATGCACCTGTCATCTTTCCCAATGTGGTCACTCCCCTATTCGTACCGAGGCACAGAGAGCGGGGTCAGGCGATAAAAAGTAGACTGGCAATTTGTCTGATTGGCGCACACCTCGGAGAGTGTTGCGGGACGGTGGAAGCGATCCCGAAAACTCCCTATTGTGAATAGTACATAGTGCAATGGCACCGTGCCACGATGCAAAGTCACCCTAATGGGCTAGTGCAAGCTGCGAGCAGTATGTTGCACTATTTTTGTTGCTTTCCTGCTGGATCATTCTTTTTAGGGAGGCGAACCTCCGCAAAGATATACTGCTTGTCCACCATGTCTTTGGGGTGGAGGAGAAAATCCAGAGAGAAGGACAGTTATTGAGTGTGAATTATGTTTCGCAAGTGCAGGAAAAATTCCCTTGGGTCTACTTTTTCACGGAGCACTCGGAGAGCCAATCACTGCGAGCTATGTAGTGAGCTTGGCAACTGGGTGGGAAATATATTTAGTGCAGGGTGGTGAATAAAAATCAATATGATTTGAATCCTGATTTAAATTATGATTTAAGTGAGGGGTCCCTAAACCCCCTCCCGTGGGCCAGATCAGGGTGTAAGATAGACAGGTGGGGAAACGAGAGCCAAATGAACGACCGGATTGTGTCCCTTTCGGGTTTCTCTTTTTTTGTGGCGCCATCTATGTGGAGCACCGCGAACTCTCACTCCAGGTGGGAGACCGGTGGCGACCAGCTAAACCGACGGTGATTTTTTTTCTTCTCGCCGCAGCGCCATCTGTCGCAAATCGGGGGTACCCGCAAGCAGACGAGTACACAATCCGGTCACGGCATTGCTGTAGGCCTCTATGGGCCGTTTCCCCACCTGTCTATCTTACACCCTGGGCCAGATCCAGCCCGCAGATGGCCGGGGTCTTTCTATTGACACCTGGCCTGTGGCTGCTTCTACCAATCAGGGGTGGAAGCGCTGCACCAATTGCGCCATTGTGCGCCAATCCACTTTCGCTGTGCCATCCTGCTCCCAAGCGCACATGTTGCTCCAAAACAATAAAATTAATTTTTTTTTTAAGGTTGTTGGTGTATTTTTTTTTATGGCCACAGTAGGTTACCGTGTTGTGCTCGTTTAGGTAATTCTGAACCAATAGGGCCTGTTAGAAAACCGTTACAGTGTTCGCGTACCGCGCACTACCGAAGGCTTACAAGCAAGCTTTTAAGCGCGCGCCCCAGTGATACCGTGACCGCGGAGCGCACGCTTAAAAGCACGCTTCAAAGGCTCCGGTAGTGCGGAATACGGTGACGGTTCGCTAAAAGTCCGTATTGTTATGAAACTACCATATTGATGTGGTTTTGCCAACGGAGTGTAGGTCTGATCTAAAATGGAACATGCATAGGTTGCTTTGTCAGAGTACTGATCAGTACTCTGACAATCGACGAAAGGATGCCTCGAGGCATCGTTTCGTCATTTACTTTCTTTTCTTTTTGTTTTTTTTCTTTTTTCTTTTTCACAGTGGCACCGACCATGGTTGCGCGTATTCGAAATACCACACACACGGGCATTAAACAGCGTATACCGTAAAGTCTCGTACAAACGCCCACCCCCGAGAATTCACTCATCCTGTTTTTTTATTCACCGCACGATCTGCGGTATCGGTACGTGACAAGAGTGCTCGCCGCAGGTTCCCTCGTGCTTATCGCACCGTGACACGCGAATCTGCAGCATCCGCTATATGCGGGGTATCTCTTCCCATGACATGCGTATTCCTAACTCAATCACGCAATTTTTGGGTTTTTTTGTTTTTTTTGTCCGCGATTTTTGGCGCGCGATATCTGTTCTCGTGACATCCGAGTTTGTAGCGGCCGGGTTCTTGCGTTTATGTCGCTCTGTAAAGCACGAATGCGCTGCATCCGCATTCTGCTGCGGTACTCGTGACAGGGGAGTTCATAGCGAATTCCCGCGTACTTACCGCACGCGCGAGTTCGCCGTGTCTGCGATATGTATCATTAATGAAAGACAGTGAGTGCGCAGGCGAGCTGGTGATAGTTAATCGTGATGTTTAAAGCCCGAGACTGTGGTAATTTAGGAAACTTTGAAGTTGAAGAGTTCCCGTTTCAAGTTACTTGTAGTTCCCCCCCCCCCCCCCCCACACACACACACACACACACACACACACCATTTACCTTTTCAACCTTGTGTTATATAAAGATACATAAGAGCCTGCTCGCATTTGTTCACCTATCATCTAATCTCTAGAAATAGCAATAACTACTCTACAAAATTAAACATTTGACATATAATATTTTTGTTTCTTTTTCGCGTGTTTGGGGGGTGTGCTTTTGCTGAGACCGCTTCCGCGCTCCTCATTCGTGTTGTAAACGTAACATATAAAAGCGATAATTGGTTGCCTCGATCATCTGTAGAGTTTGTTGTAAATGACGTTTGTGGCGAATACAGCTGCTGGCACCCAAACAGCAAGCCAGCGGGAGGTCGAGGAGAACAGTGGGAATGTCCTGCTGAGTGAAGCAAATTCTAAACCGTTGTGCTAGAACGAATTCAAGCAATGCGGAGAGCGAGTCGTCTGTTTCTTGCGCAGGAGATGCGGTGACTTCAGAACAGCGCCGAGCTCCGATTGGCTTTGATTGAGATGATAGTCAGTAGACCTCAATGCTAGGTGCCTTGAGGTCGACCCACTATTTTTTTCAGTCAGCCAAGAAGAGCTCGGCGTTCTGACGTCACGCAATCCCTGTGCAAGAAGCAGACAAACTTACGCTCCTCATTGACTTGTGAGGAAAACCTTCCATTTTATGGTCTTGCTAGTTTTGTCAGTCACTTTTTTTTTATTAAACTCCTAAACAAGCTTTATTTTTTTAGTCCATCGTGCCTGTTTTAGTAAGATTTAATCAAGCGTGTATGTATGAGCAGGGACGGTATAGGTGGTATATGAAGTTTTCAACATTTTGCATTTGTACTTTTATCAGATAGAGTAGATTTGTACTCTGTTGAGTATTGGGATAATTTTGTTTGCTAAACAGGGACTTGAAACATTTGTATTTCCTAATAATGAACTGTAGTCTGAATTGGACTTTATTTCATACCATATTATTGCAGCTTGAAATGGTTTTGTTTTAACTTATGGAACGGGCGATTTGGGTTGTTAAATTGGCGCAATGTTTTGTTTTCATGAGGCTTAAGTTGTGCTTCTTTTCTTGACTATGCCTTCTATTGAAAATACATGAGAGGAACCAACCTGCTACCAGGACAGTTCTCCATAGCAGCAATTACAAAAAATTTTTATGCTATATCTAAGGAAAGGTCATGTGTTTGGAAATGGTTCTGGAACGTCACATGGAGAACTGGAACGTCACATGGATCGTTTATAATTTTTTTTTTTTTTTGTATTTAAAAAAACACATTTCGCTTATAGGCCCGAGGACCTGGGTGACCAACTCCAAGATTTGCTTATACTGCTACAAAACTCTACTTTTGTTGCTCCTGAGCTGCTCCAAAGCAGAACTTTTACTGCTCCAAAGCTGCTCCAAAGAGGCATCTTTGCTGCTTCTAGACATGCTCCAAAAGGTTGAAGCTTGCTTCCACCCCTGATTAATGCAAAGATATGCACGTGAAAAAAAAAAAAAAAGATATTAAAATGGCCTTGCGACGTGCGCCAAAAGTGTGAACGAAGATATCGGAAAGAATGAGAGAAAACTTCACCAAAATGCAGGTTCTATCGTCACATTATTTATTGTGTGTTGTCATCACAAGCATTAGTATTCATATTCCACTGTTTCATCTACGTGTAACTACAGTATGTTAAAAATTCCTTTGCATTCTCAAGCATATCGTACTTAGTGTCCCGTGTGAGAACTATTGCATATTTTTATCATTGTACCATTATCATTAGTCTTTTGCCACATGTGCATGTGCCAAAGTTTCTATATGTGCTTTGATATATTTCTGGTTAGTTTTCTGGGCCACAATTTTTTTTTAATGTAATTATTGGCAACAAATTGATTTTAAAAACAAAAATTTATTTGTATATACCTTACATATTTCAATATTATTTTTTATAGTTTAGGTTTTTGTATTTCAATGCTTATTTAGGTTTATTTATTTTGTATTTTCTTATTTATATTTCCGTATTTATTTTCCGACCCTCCAGACTGCAACAAGGTCCCCATCCGGCCCCTCGGCCAAAAAGATTGAAGACCGCTGCTTTAAAGCACGGATTCCCGAACTGGGTTCCCCGAGCTCCCAAATGTCCTTGGCCATCCCTGCTTCGAAGTAAAGAGTTTTTTTCTGTGAAAGCAATATCTCAGCAGATATAAGCCATCCACTAACACCACTTTCTGTCAAACACTCCCCGGGATGAGCATTACTGTTTACATGGCCTATAGGCTTCTTTACCACTTCATCGCATTAATGGAGACACTGGGAGGGTTTCCTCGGCCATCGGTCGGGAGAGATGGGTGTTCCTCGAGACAGCGAAGTTTGGGAACCCCCGCGTCAAATCGCGGAACCCCTGCGACCCAGAAATGTTTTCATCCGCCCATCCATTTGTGCATTTCCCCGCTAAATTTGACAAGGAAATTGTTGTCACGCGACACCACATCTTAATTAAAACTGCGATGTCGATTTCCCCGAGCTAGATTTAGCGGGAAATTGGATATTGTCGCAGATGGAAAAGGATTGATGTGCGTAAAACTGAAAATAAAGGTTTAATCGGCAAAGTTGTGCCAGAAAGAAAAGAAAGAATGGGCGTCTAGAAAGCAGTGGCGAGCGTCGAGGTGTCAGCGTGACAGCTGGCCAGTGCAAGAGTGAGTCGGGATGGCTGCGCTGTGCTCCTTATTTTCTGCACTCAAAATTTCGAACATTCGGCCTAGAATTTTCGAGCTTTGAACACTTGGGAGACTGACTCAGCAAGGTCATGTTGGCCTATTTATCAGTTACACTCAGTATTTCGAAGATTCCTGGAATGTTTGGGCATTGAACTTTTGGGGTAAGAGTAATTTTAAATCTTCTAGAAGTATGGATTAGTGTTCCCTCTCGGCCATGCAAACAGAAATATCACGTGACCTGACGGCATATGACATCAGGTCATGTGACACCGTGATGCCACATCGCATGACCAAGCGAAGCCCTAGTGTCACATGATGATGTGACATCACGTGACAAGAAGTCACGCGAGGTCAATTTTCCCGCTAAATATACAGTGTTAAAATTTATAAGGAATGTCTTTTCACTCCCCTAAACTATTTAATATCTTCTAAACAATTTCAACAATCTCTCCTTAAGTACTGCACTCCATGCCTTAAGTCCCTGGTAATATTTTTGTTTTGGGTACTGTCGGCGTTTTGGGTATTACAGGGAGGAGTTTATACCACATAAACTTACATTTTGTCTCCATTGATGCAATTTTAGTGAAGAAAGTCAATCTCAAATACAAAACATAATTAAAGTGTGCATGCAAACGGGCATGCAAAAAAGCACATAGAAAATAAAGAAAAGGACACGCACCAGAAAGTATGCAGAGTCGCAGAGGCATGTCATGGGCGTGCAGCATTTCAAATGTAGAATGGGGGTGGGAATGCTTTGACAAGCAGCTCGCCTTTAAACTAACGACATGCACATGCATTCAAACGCTGACACTATGCAAGTCGAGTGCTGCGTCAGAAACACGCCCAAATAATTCCTGTTTTACTTGTGGCTTTAATTCTCAATTTTGCTGTGAGGGACGCCATGGTTGGACGGGTTGGATCTATTTCCCAAAGAGATCTCAGACCCCCCCCCCGCGCCGTCAAAATCCGGGGGGGGGTCTCAGGTCTCCCGAGACCCTTCTGACTTTAATCTTTCGGGGTGCGAGAGCGAAACTTTATCAAAAATTAATGATAAGCATCGGGGCATCCGCTACAAACCACGTGATGCAGGAACTGATACCGCAAATCGCAGACACGGCAAATTCATGTTTTGCGATGCGATAAACATGCGGGAATTCGCTATGAACTCCTGTGTCACAGAAAAGAATACTGCAGGTTGTGGATGCAGCATATTTGCTTTTCATGGTGCGAAAGACCGACGGAAACCCGCCGAGAACTTTCATCTCACGGAAACCGATATTGCGCTCTCATACCGCGGATAAAAACATGGAAACCTGTTATGAACTTGCTTGTCAGACGCACCGGTACCGCAAATCGCGGAGTTGATGCGATTCCCGTCAGGGGGGTGGGTGATGGTTTCAGAATATTTATATTACGGGTATTTAGCCAGAAAAACGGGATGGGCGATCTCTGTGGGATCCCCATCCGTCCTTACGTGATTTCACGGTAGGTTTGGGTGCTAATTTTTGCACTGAATTATAAGACGTCGGGAATGTTGGTGCTGCATATTTTGCCTCTCGGGGTCGTAACCGGACGGTTGTGACTGCTTGCCTTCCAGCGGAAACCATCAGCTTCCAGATGAAGGATGCTGTCCGCTGGCTTCACTTCTGCAACAAGCTCTGGCAGGCGACGCGCTTCTTTGTCTCAGCAGCTGACAAGCTGGGGCAGAGGCCTCAATTGGCTTCGCTCCTTTCGGTGAGGCTCAGCACAGTCCTCGACGCCCCAAAGAGGAAACGTCTAACATTCGTGTTCAGTGCCTTCGCCCACATTTAAACCCCGAAGGTTGTTGGCAAAATGCATGGTGTGTTCCTGCACTTTTCTTTTGATGTACTCTTCATTTGTTCGACAGTTAAGTTTCGAATTGTTTTCAGCTCTTGAAGCAGCTACAACAGTCAAATCTCGGTATTGCGAACGTCAGTATAACCAATCTTTTAGATTGACAAAAATTTCCCAAATCATTTTCTGATTTTTATGCTTTCAATATAAAAATATTTCAGTACAGTCAAATGCCTTTAGAACAAAGTCTTCCGGACTGTCATAATTTGTCGTAGTACAGGTAACTTTGTTGTGGTAGTTGAACGCAAAAAATCAATCACGAGGAACCGAAATGTGCTATCGCACATTGACGTACCTGCGTGACATTCATGGTGTTTGGGGAAATGGTATAGCGCCAAATATAGTATAAGCGTCATCAGAAACGAGGTTTTGCACTTTGACAATTGACTTACCAAAGGGGGGAACGGCGGCAAAGTCTGCTAGTGAATCGCGGCTCGGAACACGTGGGGCGAAAGCTCGCTCTCTAAAATCCTGGCATCTTTTCTCTAAATGAAAATTGTACTGGCACGTATTCGTGCACTCACCACTGTGTGAGGCAATTTAAAGACACGAGGCTAGTGGTCGTACCACCAGTACCGCCACTGCAAAAATTTCTTCTCTACAATCTAGACATCAGGCGCTCATTTGTGCAGACTAATTTTCTGCTGTTCATTCAAACTTCCACACAGCAAACTTAACTGACTTATCAAAGTATGAATTGCAATAGAAACGCCTCTATAATGAAGTCTCCGGGACTGTGAAGATCCTTCGTTATACAGCTCACTACGTTATTTACGCTGTTCTCAGAGGCACTGTGCTGTTCTCAGAGGGGTGGATGCGGCAGCACTACCTACCTACAATAAACCGTAGCAGCACCGCAGCACTTTCGTAGCTGCAATGAACCGTAGCAGCATGGCAGAATCGGCCATGCACTCAGCACGCGACCACAGTGTGCACGGGACAGCTGCAGTGCGCGGCGCGGCGGGGAGTGAGGATGGGGGGAGTGGGTGAGGCACACAACTGAGCCAGCCGAGCCCTTTCTCACATAGTATGTCCGGCACAAAGAGGGGGGCGCGTTTTTCTGTCCGGCTCTACTGATTTCACTTAGATATTGCTGTCGCGAATTGTCGGATCACATTTCCTCGACCACGTATTCTCGCTCCAAGTCGGATTAATTTGGGACTCGAATCCAGCAAGATTGGGAATCTTGGATCTTGACGAAGTTTGACGCATCGGTTAAACAAATGCCAAGACATCTTAAAAATGTTGTAACTGCCCATGAAAATGCTGTTTTTTTTTTAATGTGTACTTTTGTTTTGGTTTGTCCTTTCAAATGCGCCGACATGCATGCAAAATAAGAAAACGAGGGCACGGATTGCCCGATGGGAGCGTCAAAAAGACAAAACGTATCTTGGAGCGGAGTGGCATGCACTCAATCAACAGTGCGAGCAAAACAAAAGTAAAAGTGAAAGTATGCACAAGCACGCGCAGCCTACAGCGGAGGCGGCGTTGCCTCCGCCGTGCCGCTTCCTCCGCCACCACGCCGCACATTTTGTTTCGGCTCGGTCCAAAAAATGAGTTGTTAGTGCAAAACCTTGTGTCTAGATAGTGCTGGTATGTGACTATGTTGCTGCATACAGGCTTTCTTAGCAGCAACATAGTCACGTAGCGCCATCTAGACACAAGGTTGCTCCTGAACAAATTCTTTGAACCCAAAATTGCAAACGTGCATTGCGGCGACCGCAGAGGGGTGTGGCGCGGCGACGGCGAAGGAGTACAGCGGCGGTGCCAACCATCGCCGCTAACTGTCGCCGCTGCCGCAGTATTTCTGTTCTCTACGCGCGTCACTTGAGAGCAACAGTTCCCGTAAAATCAATTAGTATGGACCTAGAAAATTCATAATCCGGTCATTTTTGCTTTTTGGGGCCGCACAATTGCTTCGTTTAACAGAAATATTTGTTAAATGGGAATTCGTTGTAGTAGTCAGAGGAACACATTGAACACGTAGGAGATTGGCCGGGACTTTATATTTGCTTCGTTAAATGGGCGTTTTGTAGTAGAGGCGTACATTGTAAAGTTGTTTGACTGTAGTAAGGGTGCACTACTCTTGCACTTTCAGGTGAAGTAAGACCTACTGTGTTAAAAATAGTGCTGTTCACTGAAAGGAGGGCAAAGGTGGTTTGCGGGTCCTTTTCTTTTTTTCTTGTTCTTTGTCAGGTAGCAGGGTAGCCCGAAAACTTTGTTGGTACTGCGTCTTTCGTCAAAGCAGCTTTCTGTGTGGCATTTACGAGGACTTGGCCCTTGTAGACAGTTTTCTGCGATTTGCTCACAAACCTTCACTCAAGACATCTCTCGCAGAGGAAGTCTGTCAGCTGCAGCCGGCTGTCTTTGCGCGGGATTGCGTATCGCCATACCTCTTCTTTGGGGAATAGCAAAAAAGGACAGCTTCTCTGTTGACATTTTGTATCTCGTTGCACCGTGGCACGGAGCACTTTTTTCCTATTACCGGCACCTTTCGGAAGCCGAAACTGGCCAGAAACAAAGCGATAACCATGGAAAGCTGCGCAGCAATGCAGCCCGAGCCAAATATGTAGAGAGTTTGCTCATTAATTGCTACGAATAGGGCAAAAATAAGGGCACTTCATTGGCTGAAATTGTTTCAATGTTTCAATAGACAGCTTTTGATTGTGTTCCTCACCTCTGACTCCTTTCAAAACTTTCCTGTCTCAATATTGATCCTTTAATTGTGTCTTGGATTCGCAGCTTTCTTTCATCCAGAGTCTAATACACGGTTGTAAACTCGTTAGAATCTAACCTTACCAGTGTCTTGTCAGGTGTCCCAAAAGGCAGTGTACTAGGTCCCCTCCTTTTCTTGATCTTTATTAACGACCTTCCAAAGTCAATCACCTCTAATATACGTCTATTCGCCGACGATTATGTAATATATCACCAAATAAACTGTACTGACAATCATCTCCTCCTTCAGAATTACCTCGAAAGCATAACCAAATGGTATGATCAATGACTTATGTTACTAAACCACCCTAAGTGTAAATGTGTCTGTTTCTCCCTCAAGAACTCCCCATCTCTCTTCCAGTATTCTCTAGGCACTGAACAAATCGAGTGTGTTAAATCATACAAATGTTTTGGTGTCCATTTTTCTCCTAATATGTCATGGTCTCTACACATTAACACTATATATGCTGAAGCTTCTAGAACCCCTGGCTATATCAGACGATGCCTGCACTCTGCCACTCCTGCCCTACGACAGCTGGCCTACTAGACATTTGTCCGCTCAAAGATTGAATATGCTGCTTCCATTTGGTCTCCTCATCAACTCTACGTCACTAACACCTTAGAATCTATTCGAAACCGTGCCGCCCGATTCATCCTATCTAATTATGAACGTCCTGCCAGTGTATCGGCCATGAAGGCTGCTCTGTCTCTTGTCACCCTCATTACTCACCGCGGAATTTCACGCATCTGTCTCTTCCTTAAGATCTTCTATCACCACCCTCAACTCAGACAGTCACTGCTATTAGATCTCCATCGTTCATCCCGACGCCTTTTTAACCTCCTTAGTGTATGTCGCATCCTTGGTTCCACTGTCAGCTTCAACCACTCATTTCTTCCTCTTGCTATAATAGAGTGGAATAATCTGCCGGATCATATTGTGTACATCAGTGACTCCGATCTTTTTAGAATTGCCGTGTCATCCATATATAATGCCTAACCAGCGACATGTCTTCTTGTGTGGCCACTGTTAGGCCACTTCTTATTCCTGTTTTCTTTTTTTATATGTATAAAAGTTTGACATGTATGCCTCCCGGTACTGTCCCCCCCTTATGTAATGCCCCAATGGGGCCTTTAAGGATCAATAAATGAAATGAAAGCTCTTGTGAATGAAAAAAGAATTTACACTTGTCTTGACCATCCTGATGAACCCAGAACATGAGCGTGTTACGCATGCAACACATACAAAATCACCCAGAGCATTATGTAACCAAGCAGAACATATCATAACGTACGCATAATGCTTGCGCAACACATTGTGTTCCCCAGGTTTATCGGAAAGATCAAGACAAGTTTTTTTCTTTTTTGTTTTTAATACAATTCAGAAATTTATTAGTATTGGATTGTGCAGGTCTATTTCGGAAAACATTGGGAGAGAATGCCCCCCGATGCTACGCAGGTGGAGCTGGGACTGATGGACCGCTGGATCCTGAGCCGCCTCTCGTTTCTGGTGGAGACGAGCCAGACGCACCTGTCCAACGGGGACCTGCACCTGTTCACCTCCGCGGTGCAGGCGTTTGTCGTACAGCACTTGTGCGATGTCTACCTGGTGCGTACTCCATGTATTGGGGCTGGTTCGCATGTTCGCATCCGAGCGGGTTCAAACATTGCCACCCAGAAGATGAGCCCCGCACCTCTCCTCCCCAGAAGTCAACACTAGTACGGTAAAATACCGGGCAAGCGCCAAATCAAAATTTAGAGATAATCGCAAAACAATGGGGGATGGGCGCTTGTCTGGTCATCAATTTTACATATCAATGTACTGTGCATATTTTCTCAGGTCTTACAAATTTGGGAGTGTGCACTTAATGTGGAATGGGCGGATGCGCGGTATTCTACGGTAGATCTACACAGTAACACCTTGTGCCAGCGTCGTTGCCAGTGCTTCTCGTGGCGTTTCACGAGAAGCACTGGGTTTAGTCCACAGGGGCAAGTTTTGGCAATGAAAAATGTTTTTTTGTTCTTGAGCAGCGCGCATCTGGTATGTAGAGAGAAAAAGCAGTAGCAACTGTTGCATTCCATGCACAAGCCTACTTGGCTATTATGGACTTTAATTGTAGTATATTTCAAAGATTAAACTATTCTATTCTATCGCACTGTTTCTTTCATAAGTCTTTACCTTATTAATGGGGGACATGGGTCTTTGGGCAAAGAAAATCGCGAAAAAAAAAGATTTTTTGAATATGGCATTTTCGAAATGTACAGCTATTTTTCTTCCGATTCGCGAAATTTCTAACTTTGTAGATTAATATTTATGCTGTAATATCAATTTATAAGACCCATGCGCGATAAATTTGCATCGAAGTTGACACGAAAATGGCTCTCCTTCCGCAAGACGCAGCTGCCGTTCCACAGTCGCGATCCCCACCATCTTAGTCTCATTTGAAAGAGCGCCACTTCGTCTTCAATTTCCCGCAACCGCTGCTGTCTTCATCGCGTTAGTTGCGTAGAAAAACCGCACAAAGAAAAGGTCCACACGCGTGCTTCTATTTGTTGCCTAGCGCACATGACTAAAAGGCAGCATCCGATTTGTGGAGCTTGGCTGGCGTCTGCTACGCGCGCCACAGAGGCCTCCGACGCCATTTTGTCAACGTTCGATCGGTGCGGCGATGGCGAAACCAACGGCGAAGTACAACACGAGGCACAAATTCCTCAAAAGAAGAAAGAAATCATTGCTGAACAATTTGAAGAAACCTTCCGCGGAGCCAGAGAGGATCGAGGACTTGCAACTTCCTAGAAGTGATGGAGCCGTCGAAGCTGCCGAAACTGCCGTGCTCGGCGAGGTGAAAGTAGGCCTAGGGGGTCCGTCGGCTTCGGAAAGGTCTTTGGACAGTGGCTGCGTCCGCCCTGATACAGTGATGCTGCAGTTATCGGGTTTTGGACGGAATGCGGAAAAAAGCCAATCAAAAGCTGCAGGATCTCGCGTCGCGCGAAGCGAAAGTCGGTTTTATTGGCCGACATGAAGGATAACGCGGCCGACTCACTCGCCCAGACAGACGAAGCGAGCTTCACTGTCGTGAATTTGACTCTCTGAATGCCTTGATGAAGTCCGTGAAGTGCAAAATATGCAGCGGTGACGTGAAGATCGGCAAAGGCAAGCGTAAGTATGGGCTTACTGTCAAGTTGTTCCTCGCGTGCACGAACTGTGGAGACATTTCGTCGGCGTGGAGTTCGCCGCGCGTGAACGGTGATCAGAGAATCAACCCGTTCGCCGTGAGCATCCTTGCTGCGCGTGCGATGCAAAGCACTGGGAACCGTCAAACGGCCCTAAACAATATGTTCTCGGCGATGAACATCTCGCACCGCTGCCTGCACACAAAAACCTGGCAGGATTATATGAAGAAGAAGCTGGCGCCTGCGTTGGCTCGTGCTGCCAAGGAACTGACGACTGAGTGCGCGCAATCAGTTCGGGGGCTCTACAGAGAGTTGAACCTGGGTAACCCCGGCAACATCGCTGTGTCGTATGACGGGTCTTGGATGATGCACGGACACTCGTCGCACATCGGCGTCAGCACCGCGATAGAGCTGTTTACGGGGTTTGTCCTAGAATACGACGTGCTCAGCAGTTTTTGCGCTGCCTGCGAGCAAGGGCCGAAGCAGAATGACCCTTCCTACCAAGCTTGGAAAGACGGCGACATATGCCAGAAAACTACTGACAAGAAGGCTGGGGAAATAGAGGTTAAGGCTGGCCTCATTCTGTTCCAGAGGTCATGGCAATGCCGCCACCTCTGCTACACAACTGTGCTGTCGGACGGCGACAGCCGTACTTTCCTTGCATTGCAAGAAGCTCAGGTCTACGGCTACATGCCGTGAACAAGGAGGACTGTGTGAACTGCGTCTAGAAGCGCATGGGCACCGCTTTACGGACTCTCATTACCAAGCAGAAGAAGTCCAGCTCGGAGAATTTTGGGGGAAAAGGAAGACTCACTGTGGACCTTATCACCAAATTGAGTGCCTGCTATGGCTGGGCACTCAAATCGCACAAAAGGGACGTGGAGGCCATGCAGAAAGCTGTGATGGCCACATATCATCACGTGACATTGAATGACACAGTGTCAAACCACAGCCTCTGCCCAGCAGGCCCGGGCTCCTGGTGTCGCCAGAATGCCACTAAGCCTAGAGGTGAGCCTGCCCCCAAGCACCATTACAACCTGCCCCCTCATGTCTGCAAAGCCCTGCTTCCTCTCTACGAACGCCTCTCGGAAAGGAAGCTTCTTGAACGGTGCCAGCGTGGGAAAACCCAGAACACCAACGAGAGTCTGCACTTGATGATATGGGCTCTCGCACCGAAACACCGCCACGCATCACTCTTCAGTGTGGGAGCAGCTGTGGCCGAAGCAGTGTTGAAGTTCAATGCAGGGAACGAAATGGCCTCAGCAAGAATCCTGAAGGAACTTAATGTGACTCCTGGCCCACAGAGCTTAAAGCGCATGGTAGAGAAGGACAAGCGTCTAGCGACAGCTTCTGCACGCAAGCGCACGTCGGCGGAGAACGTGCAACGGGCCCTCAAAAAGCGCCACTCGGGTACCAGCAATCAAGATGACTACATTCCTGGTGCCTTTTAGGCATTGGGCAGGTGCCAGCAGTCAAATTGCCTATATTCCTGGTGCCTGTGAGGCATTTGACAGTGTAATAAATTTGTACATATTTCTTCCTCATTTTCTCAAAACACAAACCTCTGCAAATTTGGAACTAAGATATCTCAGTATCTAAGGGAGGTAGAACTATACCATTTTCAGTGACTTGTAGGTAGATGTATAAAGCATACTCTGTTGGAAGCAAATTTTTGAGTTTAGGTGAACAAAATCTTTTAATTGCCCTATTGTTTACGTCTTGCCAACCATAGAATAAATGATGGCCTGATTTGAAAAGTGCTTCCAACATTGTATTCCTTATACTCTGTAGTATCTAACCACATGTTATTACCGTAATATCCCGAGTCATCGCCCACCCCCATGCCACCTGAAATTCATAGAAAAAGTGGGGTGGGCCATGTCTCGGTGGGTGAGCACAAAAAGTTAATAAAAGCGGAGAAAGCCGCCCAGTTTTCTCTCCGTATCTAGCGCTGCTACGCAACAGATACGTTAAACTCAAAACTCACTTTAGTTTTATTGTTTTATAGAAAAAATGCTCACGAAAGAATGTTTTACTACCGCGAAGTCCGTTGCTTGCATACGCGCTAGGAACACCACCGATCTGCATAGAGCACGAACGTTTGTTCCGTGAAAACACGTCACCACTATGTTCTCCTAGTTAGTAAAAAAAAAGAGAAGAAAAGAAAGAAAATTCTGCAAGAAAATAGAAAAACCAACCAGGCGCAACGAGCGAGCGAGCGAGCGGACCAAAGAAGCGACGAAGAGCGATGCTGGGAAAGCGGAAAAGCCGGCGATCGCGTGGCAAATACTTTGGCGTCGGGCCAAGTCGGGCGCCTTGTCAATCACAAGCTCTTGCGCAACTTCCTTGTTTTTTGCGTACATGCGTGCGTCCGTGCACGGCGTGCTATCAATGGGGGTTTGGGACGCTCTACTAACGTCTGTGTAGGGCGTTCCAGAAAAGCTTTATTTACCTGTCGGCTTTGTCTAAAACATTGCACAACCTCAGTCGCGACGTGCGGGGAGAAGGAGCGGGTTCGCAGCGACCTTACTTCGGCGGAGACAGACTTCGACCTTACACTCCGCGGTTACATCCCAAAATATGGGGCATACGCTTACCTCGCGATTCCTGACTGGGTTAATGCTTGTGTTATCTTTCCGATTCTTTTTTTTTTGTCGGATCGACATTTTCGTAAGCAAAACAAACTTTTATTTTGTTATCTTCATCGTTTTCTTTTCGCATGGATACACTACCACTTCGGAGTCGCTCACGCGAAAAATGCGTAAGCAAAGAAAGGGCCTTTCTCTCCGTTTTACTTTGTCACGGACGTCCTCCAACTGTAAGGTCCGCGGCCGCGTCATTTGGGTAGGATGAGTGTTTGCAGATCGCGGAGTCCGCGTTGGGGTATTTGAAGGGGTGGGCGATGACTCGGTGTTTTTTTAGAAATCTATATTGGCCCAAAAATTGGGGTGGGCGATGACTCGGGGATGGGCGATGACTCGGGATATTACGGTAGTACTTTCTGTTGAAAAAAAAATGTTTCTTTTGTTTTTTTCAACAATGGCCAAAGATTTCTAATTATCTTGAGAAGTAATTGACTTACTGAAAAAACGACCAGATATTTGAAATCAGCACCATAAACAGATAATGAATACAAAGTTTCATTGAATTTGATGAAAACTAAGGGAAATGCTTTCAAGATCAGTGTTTCCCCTTTATTAAGTGGAGACAAAAGAGACCCGAATAAGCTTTATTCTGGCCAAGTTTGCTGTGCCATGTCTCAAGAAAGTTCCCTACCACAACCCTGAATAAAGATTTGTGCCCCGGCGACCGATGCAAGCGGTGGTTTAAAATTCAATAGTGTCCTTATACACGTTTATTGTACAAGCAATGTATTTCAAGTGTGGTGGTCAAAGGAAGGTTGCACCGAGTGAATGACCATGGCACTTAGGGACTGATTTCTGCTGTCGTCTTTGCGTGGCAGGAGAGCATCAAGCCTGCAGTGTGGGGAAACAGCACCGAAGACATCTCGCGCGTGTGCAGCGTCCTTCACGCCGTGCTAGACGTCACGCTGAAGACGCTGTCTCCCGCCGCTCCTTTCCTCGCCGAGGAGCTCTACCAGCGCTTGGCATTGATGTTCGGCGGCTGTGCGGTGCCCAGCATTTGCATCGCTCCTTACCCAACCAGAGACCAGGTGAGGCTCTCGGCGTCCTCTGTTCAGTGTGTTCGGCAACGCACGACGGCCGTGTTTCAGAATTTACTCTGTCTCACTTTAGGGCAGGGGTTCTTCGAGCTCTTCTATTTCAAGGAGCGCCTATCTGTTCCTCGGTAGCCGAGAAGCCCTTCCGATCTCAGCATTGATGCAGTAAAGCAATGCAGAAGCCAACAGACTTTGTTAACAGTAATGCATAAACTAGGGAGTCGTTGGCTTATAGTTAAGCATTAATGGGTGGCTCAGATCTGCTAAAATAACACTGTAAAATGCCTGGGGAGGGTTCACCCCCCTTTCACTGAAAACTGGGTTAATCTAGACATGAGCGCTTGTCCATTCAAATCGGGCACATATATTTTGCAGAATTCCCAAGTTTGGGAAATGTTAATAGTGGCGCTTGAACGGAGTGGGCGCTTCCGCGGTATTTTACGGTAAACTGCGAAAACACTTCGCTTAGGGGCAGGGTTATCGAAGAAATTGGGAACCCATAAGTGTTCTCTCGGGAACCCTCGGGTTTTTAAAACCCAGTTTGAGACCCCATGCTCTCTGGTAAATATTTTGTACCTTGTTTGACGGTGACAGCGCAGGGAAAACCACTCTCACACCATACACTCAGGAAGACAAGCACACGCGCTGAACTTACAACTCTTGTGTATTCGAGTACTTCATTTTTCTCTTCAACGTCCGGGTTGGCTTTTCGAACGTGATAAGTAGAAGAAGTAGCATGACATACAAGGAAAATTCTAAATACACGGCAAAAGAACAGTAAAAGAGAAGAAAAAAATAAAGAAACGAAAAAATATATATACACATCGTCCCTCTCCCTCATCGCTATCATTTAGAGAGAAATTGAAGCTCCTTGGTCGACAGCGCTATAGAAGGACTACTGACACACTTGTCCTTCAGCTGTGCTATCCTTTCCGCTTCCATTATTTCTCTTGTCAATGCGTTTCGACTTCTACCGATTACAGAACAATTTTCAAAATGGGCTACACAGCCACAATCGCGATAATGGACTCCCAGGTGTCCAGCCACGACTCGGTGGGTGTTATAAAAATGCTCTCTTAAACAATCATTTAAACACCTTCCAGTCTGGCCTACATACTCTCTACCACATGAGAGTGGGACCGAATATACGACTCCTTCAGTACAACTTACGAAGCTCTTTCGGTGCTTTTTTGAACAACCAACTTCCCGGTGTGCCGATCCGTTTACCTTCCTGCACAGGCTGAGAAGCTTATTTGGTGCTTACCTTGGCGTTCGAAAACCTAGCCGCGCTCAGCATTGCTCTATCTACGTTGTCGCGTGACATGACCCGCCGAAGTGACTTAGTTCTATTTGAGTAAGATTTCGAGCACAGTCAGCGAGGGAGTGGCCACAAAGAAATGCACCATTTACCCCTCATGCCTTCTCGTGGTGATACTCTCTAAGAGAAACTAGAGCACTATATAGCTCCTTCGGAGCAGAGTATCGCAATCTAGAACGCTGTCTCTCGGCGACTAGCGGCGAACGCCCGGAGGTTCCAACTCCGGTCAGAAATGCATGGGGAACGTGAGAAAATCGTTGTTTCTTCAATATTGTGGAGTTGTACGGAACGACAATAGTTTTTAACATAATAAAGGAACATTTTAGAATAATTTGCGCTGAGTTGTGTGCCAAATAAGGACATAGTTTTTTTTTTTAAATTGCATGAGCGGCATCATGCAGCAGACGACGTGGCGACGTCACGGTGACGTCACAGCGTTCACGTGACCCGCACTGGCCAACCCAAAAAGCCCATCTCCGCTGCGTGCAAAAATCGTCTGCTTCAAGCGCCATTGCCTTGGAAATTGCCTTCTCAAAATTTGCACACGCGTCCAATATTATTAAGACTTTGATAAAGTGTTTGGTGCTTTACCAACTTCACGCCAGACTAGTTTCGAAAAGTGTGAACTCAGCGTTTATTTTTTAATCAGCCGTGTTGAGTTGATCTCCATGTATTCTCCCATAGGGTGGGCTGCCTCCTGGAACCCTGAGTACCACGTGACTCGTGCTGAGCTGCTCTGTTGGCCATGTTGTCGGCGAAACACGCGGATCAAAGGATTGCACTACTCTGCTCCGTAGGAGCTATATAGTACTCTAGGAGAAACCAACTCGAAGCTTTTCAATGACTTTGGCGACATGCTTACATCTCCACCTGTAATTAAAATTACGGAAGAATTAGAAAAACACTGTTTTTGCGCTTCTTTTTATAGAAACCTCGTTCATAAAAGCAATTGGGTCTGTGCTGCGGGGCGGCACAGGCAGTGCAGGGGAATAGCTTGCACGTTCGGACGAGGCTCGCAACTTTTTAAATGCACATCATCTATAGGGCCAATTTTTGGATTTTGTGTCCATGGCATGAACCCTTGACGACATCATAGTACCACGTGAGACTGTGACGTCACGGGATGTCACAGTGTCATGTGACACTGGGATGGCTCTTAACGTTCACAGAATTCTCGCAATGTACCCTTCAGTGGCCTCCTTGTTATGCCTGGAAGAGGAGGAGCAGGAAGAGGCCCCATAAATAGTATGCATTTAGAACGCCTTTGGAAAATGCCAGGGAGAGCCAATTGGTTTTTAAACGTTCACGCTAATCTTACACCATTACTATTTCCTTCATTTCCATTGAAGCCGTGGAGTCTCGCATCGTCGCCGCGTAGGTTTCATTGGCGCGTTATCTTTGAGGTGTGATTATTACTAATGTCAACGGACACAATAGTGGTCAGCTTTCAGGCCACTCGTAGCAGTAGAGTGATCTCACTGAGCGTTCGGTGCATGCGTGACGCCGCCATAACTTTAGTTCACGGGAGGCAGACAGCCGTGCATGCGAGGGCCCGTGCCGTCTCGTGCTCCACAAGTGCAGAGCTCCAGCAAGGTTGTTGCACGTGCAGAAAGACTAAAGTTCCCTTGATGCATTACGGCAGCAGTGGCATAGTTAAACTGGCTGATAAGATTGGTCTATTACTCACAATAGATTCTATCTGCATCCGATTCGACATAGTTCGCTCAATAACGTTTTTTTCATCTGTAGAGTAATTTTTTGCCTGATATTTATAGAAAATTCTTTCCAAGCTGCTTGATTACGATTGTATCCAAGATGCCTAGAGCACTCCGTTGCGATATGTGGTTTAGTTTTACACAGGCACAATACAGAAATTCATTATGTAACCTCTAGAAAGCAGTCGTAATAAGTGACACATTATGTATGGTATCGCTATAAGCAGATTGCACTGTTATATCTTTCATGAACCGCATCATTCTGGTTAAGGGGCAACACTGCTTCTAGACCTTTTTTTTATATACTGTATTTACTCGAAAATAGGTCGACCACGAAAATAGGTCAACCCCTATTTATTGAACCCACCGAGAATAAAAAAAAACAATATCAAATATAGGTTGACCTTTTTTTTTTATTTTTAAGAACAGGGGAAAGGTTGGGAAGAAGAAAGAGCAAACCTTTATTTACAGCACACTCAGCTAAATCGCGGGGCGATGCCAAAAAACTTAATCACCGTCAGAACTTCTGGACATGTCATCGTCGTCCGAAGCTTCGTCAGCTTGGTAGACATCCTCGCAAATTCGCAACAATACCTCACTGACACCGTTGTAAAATGACGACAAGAAGAAACGAAAGAAGGTGGAGACGGGTGAAGTGACGAAAGACAAAATACAAAGACGCAAGCAACGCCGCGAGTCGAGTCGCCATGAGCAACACGCGAGCCGAGCCACCTCAAGCAACAAACAAAAGTAACCTCCTTTTTTTTTCTTTTTTTTTTTTGTGCGCGTTTGCGAGGATGGAGGGCAAAGTGCATGGCAAATTGCGTTCCTCTCCCTCCCCTTTCCCGTTGCCCAGCGAGGAGAACGCTACAGGCGCGATGGCAAAACCCGACGCCCGAGGGATGCGTGCGAGAGCGGCAGCGGCGTGTCTACCCCCGGCGGGCCGTCGGCTGCTGCTGTTTCGGTTGTTTTTGTGCACCAAAAGCTTTTTGAAACAAGAAGCAGCGAAACTCTACAGCAACGCCGGCTCTGTGACTCGATAGCTCCATGCCCCCGGTAGGGTCGCAAAATTTGGTCGCGAATGTAGGTCGAAATTTTTTGGTCACGATTTCCGAAAAAAAAAGGTCAACTTATGTTCAAATAAATATGGTAACTGTTGTTCAATTCAATTCAAATTTGTGTAGCTTATCTGCTGTTACAATCTGACTACAAATATTTACTTGGTTTTGATGTAACCTATTTAGCTAGTTTTCTTAATATTGAAGATTTCATTTGCAAAGATTATGAAAAGGATTAAGACCAATTGAATGCTGAAATCAGAAAATAAACATATGTCAGTAACTAAGAAGTCTGTGGAATCCAATAAAAATAAATGAAAGCTTTAGGGAGATTTATAGGCCTTTATGACACTTAAATTTTCCAGTTTCAAAATGATTTATTGGCGGATGCCTAAAAGGCACCTGAAAAAAGCCTGATATCATATTTAATATATTTATACCTGCATACATCACACATACACCTACCAGAGAAAGAAAAAAATGCTGAAGATCGGATATGTACAAGAGGAGATGTGGCTTTCATAAAAAGTGTGTAAATAGTCCACTCAGAAATAATAGCAAAAAACATCCGCAGACCCATTTTATATTGTTTCCAAAACAATATTTCAAAAAGAAGAGAGACTTATCTCATGAAAATCCTTCAGGTCAAGATGACAAGTGCTTGCTAGTCTTAAAAAAAAAAAACACAATTTAAATACTATCTTTTTTTTGTTTCAAAGAACAGTCTTTTTTCTTAATAAAAGTGTGCCTTGGATGATGTTACTTGTTAGATGTCCACTATTCTGTTGTCATCACGCATGACCGAGGAAAAGAGCGTGTGGAAGCAGCAAGTGGAGGGTTTGCAACTGTTTCTCTTATGGAAAGAAGCTTGATTTTTAGTTCCATATACTTTTTTTTTTATTTAAGGACTTGTTGATTGCTTTTACAGAAGCCAAGGCAACAATTGAGTACTGGTAGTACAGCAAAAACGAAACATCATGAGTTGAACAGTTTCACAAGCACACAGTAACATAATGTAGTACAGGCAAAAGAATGAAATATCATAAATTGAACAGCTTGATAAGTCATCAGTAGCATGAGATAACACACATGTAACATGAACTTGTAAATAAACTAAAAAAGGAGTGGGATACATGAGCGCTTTGTGGCAGAGCGAGATGAATAAAGGGGGATAAGTTACTGTTACCCATACATATGTTGCACACGTCGTTGGATATGAGTGATTGCAGGCTGACAGAGTGTCTTTCAAGGAAGTTTAGGTCAACAAACTCTTGAGGGAGTCTGTTGGCAGGTCCTTAGGAATCTTGTTTCTGTCAGGGGTGCATGCATGCCTGGTCAGAGACCCTCCACCAACATCTGCAATGTGACGTAACCCGTGTCATGTGGGATGGCTATGTTCCTTTTTCTCAGTGGGACCAGTGGTGGAACGAAGACCTCGAGAGGCAGGTGCGGTCGGCCCTGGAAGTGGTGACCACTCTGAGGAACGTCCGACTCTCCTGTGGCATCAAGGAGCCCTCCGGTGGGTGTTAACTGCACCCCACTCTCGCCACCTTTTTTCAGCAATCGGTTACTATACTCCATTTTATCTTAAGATGTACAGTCAAATCCATGGCAGTAGGAAGCTTCTGAAGGCGATGTGAGGCCACCAGGGGTGAAGCCAGAAGTGTCGAGGGACATGCTCCCGACCAAAACCAAGAGACGCTATTGGGCGAAAAGGAGAGCTGACTTGGTGCCAACAGCTGTTTTGGTCACCCTCGGAGTGACAGCAAAACTTTATAAAAAATTAGGGAACCCCCCCCCCCCCCCCCACCCCACAAACTCCACCCCACAAACCACGTGAAATGGGAAATGATATCATAGATCGCAGACACTGCGAATCTGCGTTCCCCGATTCGATAAACACTCGGGAGTTCACTACAAGCTTCACTGTCACGGGAACAAATACCGCAGAACGCGGACACAGCAGATTTGCGCTTCACGGTGCAGTAAACATGCGAGAACCCAATACGAACTCGGGTGTCACTGGAGCCGATACCGCGCGCACAGGTCGCAGACAAAAGCGCAGAAACCCTCTACGCGCTCGATGACGGCAGCGATTATCGCAAATAGATTTCTTCCGATATTCGGAGCGCCCCATCGCGGCGAAGTGCCACGCATTGTGCTCTGGGAGCTAGTTGGCCATTCAGTTTCGGTTTCGATTGAGCAGCTTCAGTTCATGCTATCACGCCGTTACCGAATGCACTGCTTGCGTTTTTGATTAAGGCTTGTTCACGCAGTTGCGTCGACTGCGTTGCGCTGCGCTGCGTCGTGCAGCACACCGCCTCCCCATTGGCTCGTCGTAATAGTCGCTGTAGCAACAGCTCGATGCAAGCAGTCCTTACGCAGTCGAACGCAACTGTGTGAATAAGCCTTTATCCGACTCCACCATGAATGTACAATACTTTGAGCATTCTCGTAGAGATATAGAAGAAAGACCGGGGCACTTTTCTTGGTTCTCAACATGCCGGATATTGCGCGTGCATATTTGAATGTAGCAAGACGAGGGTTAGCCACCTTACCACACGATTGTATCTTTAGCTAAATTTCAATAATCTTGTCTAGTACCGGTGAACCACAGTCGAAATGTAATCACTTTGAGAACTACACATATTTTGTTTGCCAAATGTCCGGCTCTTGTTACTTCATCCAGTGAAAAACAAGCCGTATCCTCACAGGATACTCATAGTTGAGCCCAACGTGGGCGCATGAACTTTTAAGAAAACGCAATAAATTCGCCGTCACTCTACACAAAGGTTACTATGAAGTCTTCCTCGTGTCATTATATATCTCCCACTCAAGTTTGATGCTGATTGGAGATTAAGTTTTCGCAAACGCTGAGATCGGGTATCTACGACAGAGGTCCTAACAAGCGTCCCCTACTCCTCGCTAAGCCTGTTTGGATGAGCCTTTACGGACGCCCAAGCGGTGGGTCTGAAGTTATCTCGGCATACTCAGTCAGAAAGAAAGCAAACACATGACAAATCTTATGGCCATTAGCAACCGTCGAATACGCTTGGAATCCTTTAGTTTGTTTGGCGTACCGCATAGGGGTTCACGTCCGTATATGTATGTGCCGTTCAGCGGACGGTGCAACATTCTTTACGCATGTGCTCGACTGTTGCTTTCTTAAAACCGGTTTGTATGTGTGAATGTGCCTATATCACGGTGGAAGCAATACATTTAGGTGATGACTCTCCGTCTGACGCGGCAGCCACATTATGTTCGGCGCACCGAGCACGCTTCACTCGCACGGGGATAGATGGCGCCCAAGTATGGGGTCCCTCCCAAATCGACCGCTCCGGTGGTTTCTCCCAGCAGTGGTCCCACATTCCCTCGCTCACCGCTTCTTGTTGTGCCTCACCGCCGCCACGCTGCCACCAAGTCGCCAGAGTCCGTAAATCTGTGTTCTCTTCCTTCTTCTTCTTCGGGTTAAGGCTTACCTTTGTGCATGATGGTGGCACCTGTGATCGACATAGCACCAAAGCAAAACACGAGGCCAGCCACTGGCCGCACACCACCACCACACCACCACACTGCGAAAAAGGCGAGCCTGCTACGCCGCCGACACCGTGGCCGCCGAGGAGAGACCCCATACCGCAGCGCCCTCCGCGGCAGTGCGGAACTATCTACTCCTGGTTCGAGGCTAGCTCTGAACACAATCTGCTCGCTCGCTCCCCACGGAAAGAGCAGCCAGTGGCATCACCTAGATGTGTTTCTTCCACCATGGCCTATACCAGGAGTTCTCAAACTGGGTTCCGGGGAACACAGGGGTTCCACGAGCTGACCCAAATTGCCACCCCCCCCCCCTCCCCCCAACCCCCCGTCCCTCTCCCCCGCCGCAGGCTGCGCGGCAGGACCATGCAAAGCGCCTTCATCTCACTTTGTACTGACATCGCGATTGATATGGTGGGGATATATGGGAAGCAACACAAGCAAAATTGCCTACAATTGTGCATCTGTTGCTTCTCGGTTGGCAAATATAGAGGGGGGGTGGAGGAGTGTTCCGCGGCAGTTTTTGAGGCTTCCTGGGGTTCCGTGAGATCAAAAAGTTTGAGAAACCCTGGCCTATACGATTGCAGAATAACTTCCTGCACATACGCAATATATAATTGGTAGAATGCAAGCGGGTGGAGACTTCATTTCGCGCAGTGCTGCGGGAAAAGATAAGAAGTGCATTCTATTTTAGCTTTTCAATGGCATCTCCGAGTTTTACCTCGCATACTCAGGCATACTAAGAAAAACAGTGATTTCAAAAATGTAATTTCGTCAATGGATGCACAAAAGAAGTAACAAACTGGCTGACCAGCGAGACTAATGTAAAGGTGCGAGCTCGGTGTGCACTATTGGTTGTTACAGCGTGTTGACTCGTACACAAACAAGATCTTCGAGCTTTCCAGCGTCGATATTCCCAGCACTAGCTCGTCGATATACCTCAAAACGCTAACAGAAAGGCTTGAGTACAAAAATAGAACAAGCACGTGTCAGTTGACAAACTTTACGTATGATTCGGGCTTGTGCTGAAGCTTCGAGGTCTGGCCATTTAGGTTGGTTTAGAGACCAAAAACAATGCGCTCGGGACGAGAAAGCATGAGGTAATGGCTGTTTATAGTCCACGCTCTGTGTATGATCTCTTGCCGACGTGTCGATTGAAACCGAAACCATGCCACTCTCCTCCTTGGCCAGCTAGTTCCCAGAGTGCAACATGCTCAGTGTTGCACGCACGGATTTATGGAAGTAGTCTATTGCAGACGCAGCATATTCACGTTTCACAAAGTGATAAACATGCGGGAAACCGCTATAAACAGGCGTATCGCAGAAACCGACATCGCACTTGCAAATTGCGGACAAAAGAAAACAAAAATGCTGAAACAAAGTATGAGCTTGCATCTAATAGGAACGGATACTGCAGATCGCGGACGCAGCAGATTCGTATTCCATGTTGCTACAAATATGAGGGAACACGCTGCAAACCAGGGTGTAAGATAGACAGGTGGGGAAACGGCCCATAGAGGCCTACAGCAATGCCGTGACCGGATTGTGTACTCGTCTGCTTGCGGGTACCCCCGATTTGCGACAGATGGCGCTGCGGCGAGAAGAAAAAAAATCTCCGTCGGTTTAGCCGGTCGCCACCGGTCGCCCACCTGGAGTGAGAGTTCGCGGTGCTCCACATAGATGGCGCCACAAAAAAAGAGAAACCCGAAAGGGACACAATCCGGTCGCTCATTTGGCTCTCGTTTCCCCACCTGTCTATCTTACACCCTGCTGCAAACACATCTGTCACACGTGCTGGTACCTTAAATGGCACGATTGATATCCAGCGGGAATCAGGGGGTGGGCGATGTTTTTGACTTTTTTATGTTTTGGATATTCAGCCCAAAAAATGGGATGGGCGATTTCTTTGGGTTTTGCAGTAGCATCACCGAGGAGGCAAGGAAAAAAAAGCAGATATCGCAGACGATGTCGGCATGCCTTTGTCGCGATTGATGCCAACAAAGATGTGATTGTTCCTGAAGAAATTCGTAAAGAAAAAAAGTATGAACAGTTCAGACTGAATGATTTCTGGTCGTAAAGCTTGTTCATGTGCCACCATGGCTAATATCTTCTTGCTGCAACAACAGGAAAGAATAGACATACAGCGGACGAGAAACAGTGAAAGAATGTGCTTGTCTGTGTTTCTCGTCCCTTGTGTGTTTATTTTTTCCCGTTGCTGCCGTTACCAACGCACTCGTTAAGCATTTAATCTCATTGCTGTTCACCGATTCCTAGTCACGTGCAAATAGTGATTTTGAGTTTGAATCGAATAGTAGTTTTGACTGAATATTCTTTAGTCGAATATTGAGTAGTTTCCTCAAGCCTTTCACTACTGCATCATTCTTAAACGAAAATCCAGCTGAACTCATGAAGGTTGTTCCCAAGCTTTCATCTGTCCATTTCTCAGCTAATATTAATTTATCTATATTTTGTAAACTGTGGCCCCAGAAGGTCCAATGCCTACATTGGCAAGTAAATAACACATTTGACATAAGATTGAACCAATAGAGATGCCCAGTATACCTAATGTTGTTCGTTTTCGGGTTTTATATTTTTTTAAATTCGGGGGGTAAAAATCGGGTGCTATTTTTCAAGCTGATAATCGGGGAGAAATCGGGTTTTTCTGTGGGAACATTCCGAAATTCGGGTTTTTTCGGGTTAAATTGACAAATGTACTCAGTAATACAATCTTTTTTTTTCTTTAGGTAAAGCGTATTACGAGTTTTTTTTTTTTTTTTAAACGCTGACTTGTTAAAATTGGGGGTCTGTTTCAAACTGGTAATCTGGGGGATATCAGGGTTTTCCAGCTCCGATTGCCGTCGGTCGCTTCAAAGGAAGCACCGCCCACGGAATCCTCCTCTCCCTCAGGTGTCAACAAAAACCCCGACCGTTCGAGGGACGGTCGTCTTCGATCAGATATTTCGCTATGAAATAAACCTGTTAAGTTTTCCCGATCTGTTTACGCGACTGACTGGCTCGGACGTTGTTCGTGAGAAAGGTTGGACGCCAGCGAGATGGCCATGCTAACCGAGAGACCCTGCAGGGCATCAACACCTCAGTGGTCGAAGGGGGATTGATAGAGCATTTCACAAGCTGCGTGCAGTAGGGCCGAAGCTACGTGGCGTGCCAAGGCGCTTCCACCTGCACAGCGGGGGGACGGAAATGTCCCTCCGAGGCTCCAGTGCCTATTGTCGCTTTTCCTCAGCCGGCCTCCGTAGAATGTCACGGTGGGTTAGGCGCGCTCGTTGGGCGGTTCGTTGAGAGAGTCGTGTAGCGTCCACAGTGCTGCACGCAGCTTGCGAAACGAACTATAGGTCACTGTTGTCCTGAGGTAGGGTAGCTAACGTGTGCGCACCGCAAACTCTGTGCGGCGTAAAAATAGCAAGGTTGGTTATGTCGCTTGGGAATTCGGGGAGAAATCGGGTTTAACCAATACCACCTAGAACACAAGGCCTGCGCGTTTCCTCCTCTAAACGTCATCACTAGTAGATCCCCTCAGCGCCCCCTAGGTAGCCCGGATGAGCACCGTCGTCTGCTACATCGTCTGCTCCATCGCCTGCTTCAGTGGTCGTGCTCAGAAGGAGCTCGCATCGCTAAGACCGGCAATCTTGATGGTGTCCAAGCACGTTGCAAGTGAACTGTGGCAGCTCGTTATCAGCTCGCGTTAAGCAGTCGCGCACGCAGTTGTGGCCGCCAGTAAATGCGGCGTAGTTTCTTCGAAAACCCACGGGAGTGGCGTTGAACGCCTCTAGAGGACTCGGAGTCTACGTAAGCAGACGCTTTGCGTGCCCTGTTTCGTCACCCCAACAGCTGAAACAATTCATTACGGTCAGTCCGCTTGCGAAACGGAATCCACTGATCGGAACTGCAACGAGAATCAAATAACAACGCGCGCATAAACAAAGATAAAGCAGTCTATTTAGCGGTCTCAGACTCCACTCAGGGGGTCACACAAGTTTGGAGCGCATCTGGGAAGCGGAAGAAAGGCATTTAGCTGCTCGAACTACGTCGTTACTGTTGATCCGTTACAGATTGCGTTGTCACAGTTTTTTACCTAAATAGGTGATTATTAAAACGTGCGCAAACAACATGTTCAGATTACCAGAGCAAGCGAACCAGCCACTGCAGCATAACAAAAAAAAAAAAAAAAAAAAAAAAAAACGAGAAAATGATTGTGCAAACACTTCCCTACTTTGCAGGAAAGACGGGGTCCCCTTCTTAGGCAAAAATAAAGAGAAATAGGGAACAGGTAGTAAACAACGGCGAATAAAAACGTTAGCACACGATAGAAAAATACAAATCAGCCAGCAAATAAACTCCTTCAACGACGACGATCATTGCGGCGCTTAGGGAGAAAAAAAATAGAAAGCAGCAGCATAAAAAAGATTGCTTTACTTTTTTTTGTGCTTTGTTTTAGCTTCGTTTTAATGTTGCAGCAACTTAATTACTCCGTTTGTTCGGTCTTCGGGAAGCGGAAGAAGGATTTTCTAACACATTGCAAAAACGTGTTTTTGCATGAGATGCCTGCCATCTCCAAGTATGCGCTGGTGTATGCCCGAAGGCGGCCGGTTGATCAACAAACGATGACCCATAGCAGACGTTCCGGCGTAGACAAATAAAATACGAACATAAATGTATAACGAGCTTGAACTTTTTAATATATTTAATAAATACCAAAAAGCACATATGAAGATTTTCGATTAGAAACTCAATCTAAAGCGAAAATAGGAGGTTATCGCAGACGACAGTAGAAGAAAACAACAACAAAGTTGCAGACGGCCCTCAAAATGGCCGGGCACAGCGTAGCAGACGGACTGGCGGTAGTAAGCGCCGCAGTGAAAAAAAGAGAGCAAAAACTAATCCAAACAAGGCAAAACAAAATGCGCGATGGTTCGAATGTCAAGTAAACAAACAAAAACAAAAAAAAAAAAAACACATACACACACAAAAACAACAACAAAAAAACATAAAAGCAGGAGGAAGAAAGAACGCTACGTCGTAGCTCCTCCTCAAAAATAAAAAGAAAGTAGACTTTGAAAAATGGAAAGAGTTGCTGACGGCGGTCCAAAGGGTGCCGACTTTTATCCTAGAAGGCGACGAAGACGTTAGTCCGGGCGCTAACAATCGGCGGAATTTGAGTACCGTATATAACGTGACCGAAATCACCTTTTTTTGTTTTTGCACTACGACGCTCTCCCCGTTTTTTTTATTTTCTTTTGGACGCGCAAGAAGACTGCTTTTCTTGTAACTCCGCTTTTATTAATTTCAGTAATGAGCGTCAGATTTGCAGGTGCACAATCGACTTCTTCCAGAGCATACTGACATCGCAATAACGTACGTGGTTTGATATTGCCTTTTGCTTCTTCATCCTATTAGCCTATTCGACAAAACGGTTATAAGCAAGACATTCGTGAGAAAGGGGAACTGCAACAACGAAACAAATTGATTGATAAAAACAGTAAAGTCGAAATGTAGCTACGTTCTAAAATTTTTGTACATTGCCCTTTTTCAAAAGACAATGCGAAGGTACATTCGTGTTTTGTCTCGCTTACATAAGTTGTGACGGAGTGTTTTCTTCAGGAGAGCCCCGAAATTGCAACCTGAAAGCTCTAACCTCCTTCCCACGTGAAGAAAATGCCCTTCACTTATGAGGTGGCACCTTTTTATCAACATTCAAAGCAGCGAATACCCGTGAAAATGTTTTTTCATTGGTCACCTCGAACGGAAATAAGCAAAACCAATGCGTTGCGGAGAATTCGTCTGCTAGCGAAGACTCCGAGCTGGCCAGGGGCGCTGCAATCACTTTTCGCTCGCGCTCCGCGGGGCTATGGTGGGGGGCCCCTACTCTCGTCAAGCTTCGGCGTGTTTGCCGCTTGGGGCGGGTCGGGGATCAACTAACGAAACGTCATGCGCAGGCCTTGTCTTCTAGGTGGTATTGGTTTAACCCGGTTCTCCTGAAACATGTTCGGGGTGTAAAAATCGGGTAAAATCGGGTTTTACCCGAAAACGAACAACCCTAAGTACACCTAATTTGGGGATTTATAAATCTTGGTATATACAAAAATCCTTTCATCTCAAAATTTATAAAAATAAAAGACAATCATGAATTATGAATGCAGGTTATCAGGAAATCTCTGCTAACACATACCGTTTTATAATAGCCCTGGCTTAATTTTGGAAATTTTGCTGCAGTGTAGATTCCCATTCCCCCTAGAAAATTCTGGAATTGTGTTTCTTTTTAAATACACCAGGTATGCGCACGCACATCCCACTTTAAAAGTGTGCTTTTGTCTAAGCTCACGACTGCAATATTGGTACTTTTCGAAGTGTTGATTGTGGTGGGTCAGCCCTGTATGGTGCGCTCCTTACCGATTACCGGTGCTCTGTGGAGAAACAACACCTGCAGAGTTTGCTTTCGCAGGTGTTGCTTCTCCACAGTGCATCCGCGCTCGGTAAGAAACGGGCTCGATGGAGCTAACTTACTGCGATCAACACTTTGAGAAATATGAATATCGTAGTTCATCTTGAAGCAAATATAGAATAGCGTATTATTCAAAACTACTATTCGAAAATTTGATTATTCGCTCAACCCCACCGATTTTATAGCAACTACGGTAAGTTCTTGCAAAAAAAAAAATCTTTTTTTGCCTGTCCCATTGTTTTTGTTGTATCAAGATTTGACTGTACCAAAAAGGAGCCAATCCATAGCTCAGAGCGTGACATGTGGGAAGCATCGAATTGGCTAACAGGACTGATAAGCTTTGTTTCTCTACATCCTAGGGTGAAACAAGATATAGTGACTGATTGGTAGTGTCCAGTGCCACAACATGTGGCTTGTATAAGCCCTAGCAGAGATTATTGTCTTTTTGGGTGGTCAACCATGTCCCAAGTAAATTTAGACAATCTTCTATCTCTATGTGTAAAAGTGTGCATTATGTGCATTCGGTAATATATAACTTTTTTTTAAATGTTGCACCATTATTTGAGACATACTTGAAATGTTAAACAGAAGAAATCTACATCAATACATATTGATTATTTTGTTTTATATCAATAATTTTTGTTTGTATTAATAATCATTTCCTACTAAGTAACAAAAATATTATGTTTGAACCATATGTTCAAGGGCAAATTATGGAGATCAGTTCTCATGTACCAGACCTGAGATCAATATCCCATTATCTTGGAGCTTTTACACAGTACAAAGTAGGAAAAACAGACGGTTTGTTTCATTTTAATCTGCAGGTATGTGCATTTAATGTCTGTACCCTAGAATCTGTGAACTCAAGTTTTGAATCTTCTGCTTTTTAGTTGTGTGTATATTTGTGTTCTACCGTGTATCTATCCTCTTAAAGGGGCACTCAAGTGGATTCTGAGATTGTCTATTTATGGTGATAACTTAATCTCTGGGCTCTAAACATCCTAAAAAAAAAAATGAAACTACTCTCGTGGGCGGCCGATCCCCCTATTAAAAATCTAATCAAAGATTGTGACGTGCCCCTCTTTCTGCGTCTTGGAGCGGACCCCAGGGGGGATCCATCAGACGGCGTTTTCAAACGATTGCTGTATTACGTCTCCTACACCCAAAGATATGAAAATATAATGCACAACACGCCTAAAAGCAACAATAATAGTAACGTTCAGAATCCTCACGCAATTAACTATTTTCATTGGCCAAATTTTACGGAAGTGCTGGGGACCCGAGGATGTTCCCCCCCAAGAGAAAATAGTGCCCCGTGTATCTCTATTGCTGTGAGTTTACGTGGATGTCTTGCCATCTAGAACTGGTTGTTTTTATTGACTAAAGCCCAACAAACAGTATGCCATCAAAAACAAGCTTCTACAAAATTTGCTCGAGTGCCCCTTTAAGGCTGCTTCACACATTTGCACTTCAGTGTGACCGAGTTTGTTAATTGCTTACGATGAAAGAAAATGCTACTGGTGCCATCTGTCAAGTGGCCCTGGAACTGCATATAGCAAGACTGAGGGTCTTGCAGTACTTGCGAGATCAAATCTATGCACTATCTGTGGGAAATGGTCGCTTTCAGCACGTTCAGCATTTTTTTAAAAATAAGTAAAGGTATGCAGGCCATAAGTGGTCATGACACAGTCGGTAACAGCCAAATGCAAATGTGCCAACCAGCCCCTAGTAGACATACTATTCTGCCACCATATCCGAAAGGATGGCGTGGCCTCGTCAGGCACCCATTGTCTTTTGCCACGTGTCCCCCGAGTCAACGCTTGTCTCGAATTCGAATTAA
Organism: Ixodes persulcatus; assembly: GCA_013358835.2. NCBI lineage: Eukaryota > Metazoa > Arthropoda > Arachnida > Ixodida > Ixodidae > Ixodes > Ixodes persulcatus. The sequence goes on along the minus strand of JABSTQ010011411.1, from coordinate 707,653 downwards.
CTGCCTCGAACAAGCTAACAGATTATAACTCGCTGGGGCCTCGCACCCGTCTTGTAAACGAGCGACTCGATTCCTTGTCCTCCTCGCCAGCGTATGTGGTGGTGGAACCGAGAGATGCCAGCTTCCTGCACGACCTGGCCCCCATCGTGCGTCACCTGGCGAGGGTACGGGACTTCAGGGTGGTGCACAGGGGCACCGCGGAACCGCCCGTCGGCGAAGGGTGGACGCCGGCACCCGTGGGCACGTGGGCCGACATCTTCGTGGAGACCGACGTGAGTGTGTCGGCGGCGAGAGCCCCCACCGGGATACTAATAATGAATAATAATAATGCTTCGCTTGTCTCGTGCCCTGGAAAAACGAATCGGTTGCAGTACGGTGGCACAAACGGAGGATCCTACACCAAGAATACGCAGAGCGCAAGTTTGTCCGCATCTTTTGCAGGGGTTGTGTCGACGTCAGAACGCCGAGCTCCAATTGGCTTCATTGGGAAGGATAGCGGGTAGACCTCGAGGCAGCTGGCATTGAGGTCTACCCATTCTCCTTCCAATCAGAGCTTGGCGTTCTGACGTCATGGCAACCCCCCGCGAGAAGCAGACGAACTCGCACTTCGCATATGCACTATCGCCACAGTGCCTGGAACGCTTTTTGGACGCTGTGAACGCACCAGTTGAAGACGCGTTCCAGGCGTCATATCATTGCGGAGGTTCTCAAGCACTTTCATTCGAGGAGCTGTCAGCTCTCTCGAATGGCAGCTGGGGAAACTCTTATGGTCTCGCAGCATTGATGCAATAGACTATTGCATTGCGATTCTACACGAGAACTAAGTTCAAAAAGTATGTGACATGCTCTTTTTTAATATCAAATACATCCGCACAAGGCATCAGATTATTTAAAAGCAAATCTGCATTCTTACCAATTGCAATAGTTTAGATTGAATAGGTTAATAAAATATGCGGATCCTCCAAACGCGTGAGCCGGCACACGAAACTGCCGTGGTGGCACCAAATTGCAGCAACCGCGAACTACAAAGGCTGTTTTTTTAATGCGAAAGCATTAACTGTTCTATGGAGTGAGCCGACGTCATCAGCTTTGAAACCGCTCCAAACGGCACCTTAAATCATTTCTCCAAGTGAAGCCAGCTCCCAGCTATGAAACCACGCGAGAAGCCTAGACAATGGCACCTAGTTTTCCCGATCCCAAAGGAGCGGAGTAAAGCAAAATGATTTGTTGGCCTAGTTGGTTAAACATTACGAAAATTAAAAAGCGCGAAAGACAAGGACAAGAGAGAGAGCCGAGTAAAGCTGATGGATTTCGGCTTCGGTCCCATTGGCTGGCGCGCATCAGTTTCAGTGACTGCCATTTCATGGCGCTGTGTGTCCATCAGCGCGCCAGTAAAGGCCCGTTCAGACTCTTGCGACCGAGTTCGACCGAGAGAGACCAGACCGGTTTTTAAGCCTCTTGCGATCTCTTAGGACCAGCTCCGCTATACCAGCTCCGCTGCAGCGGAGCTGGTCTTAAGAGATCGCAAGAGGCTTAAAAACCGGACTAGTCTCTCTCGGTCGAACTCGGTCGCAAGAGTGTGAACGGGCCTTAATACAAAACGTCCAAAGTCAGAGCGGCGAGGAGAGGGCGCGCTCTGCCGTTGACGCAAATATGCTGCAGACGAAATAAGAGAGCGGAAGAATGACGTGCATGCTTTCGAATTCACAACTCATAAAAAGTGCTTAGGTGTACCTCGAGCCTTTTTTTTCTTTCAACTTCGATTAACTAAATTTAAAAAAAAAAAACGAGTGATGGAAAAACATTTTTTTTACACAATGTAGATATATTTTTTTGCGACTTCTTCACATAGTTACCACACAGATCTAAGCAGTTACAGTATGATATGGCACAAGCATTTGGATCTCCTCCCCAAGAAAGACTCCTGCCTGGGTTTCAGTCATTTCATCATGCATCAGCATGACCGTTACGTAAGCGAACGTTCGCTGCAAAAACGGAAACAGGACAAAAGTACAGTTACGCAACCAACGGGGTCAAGCAACGTGCAGCCACTACTGCCTACTGCTACTACTTCGGTTGGTCGTGTTCCAGAAGTTGCTAATCAGACCCGTGATAACAGTTTTAAGTCGCAGTAAGCCGGAGAACTCGGATCCAATCGAGCACATCGAACACGACCTGCCTGCTCAGGGCGCCGAGGGAATATTTGTCTGTCGGGCCCACGCCTTACGCGTTACGTCATAGCGTTAGTGCAGTTACCCTCAGTTACTCTGGCAGAAGCACAGTCGGGCTTTTACGTTGCTGAAGGTGGGTGGGTCATTTCGTCATTGCAGTTCTGCCGGTTCTGCTACGGTACCGCAGTTCTGCATCTGCGCTTGGCGGTCGCGATTCGGCCTTTACAAACTTTCGTCTCTTGTGACTCTCGGCATGCTTTCGTCTTTTGTCAAGAAGTGCGTCAAACGCGTCTTAGTCATAACAAAGCAAAGCAGAACGCGGTTATGGCGGTCGCGAATCTCGAATATCATTAACGTCAAACTTTACAAACTCGTTGCTCTTGCCATGCTTTTGTCTTTCGAAGGAACCGCGTCACAGTCAACGAAACGAAGCAGAACTTGTTGGGAAATGCGCCAAACTTACTTGGTATGCGGAGCGCCATGAACGCACAAGCAGGTATCCTCCCTGTGGGTTCCTTGAGTATGACAAATGCTGGAAGTTTCGCCCCCGATGCGCGAGCTGCCAGTGCGACGCTGAAGCCTCGACGGTGCAGCCAGTGTTGGTGATCCGGATGCTGTTTTCACCAGCAACATTATTGGTGCCGGTCGCTGGGTTGTCCATTCTGACCATGATCTGGTCCATATTGCAGATGTTGAATGGCGTGTAATCGTGCCGTGCTCGCAAAGGAACAATTGTAGAGTGGAATGCAGCGACAGCTTCGCCGCAGTCAGCAGGGGCCTTCTGGCTGTCGTTGGTCGCCAATTTTTTCTAATTGGCTTAAACCTGTTACGGTATACCTCGAGTGGCACAGGTTGGAGAGAACTTTATTTTTTAGTTTTTGTTTCTACTCTCCACTTAGAATTCTGTCGTTGGTCGCCGTACGTATAGTCACCGCAAATCGCTGCTTCCATCGCTTGATATACTGTGTTGACGCTTTGAAGTTGCCAAGATTTCGACTCTCAGCTATCCTTAGTGCCTTGTCTGCCAGGAGCCGGTTGCTGACAGCCCGGCCGGCATCTCACTCCTTTTGAAAGTATTCAAACAGTGCGTCATTCACCTCCTCACTGAAGACGGGCGCCCCATTCGTGAATTTCCTCTTCATCTTCCTCTTCATCTTCCGCTTGCCGTAGTTAAGTTGCTTCAGGGTTTCGTACTTAGAGTCCCACTCACGGATTCGCTTCCTGTCGATCTTGAAATGACGAGAGGTGCGGCTGACATTGCCTCCTGACGCCCAATGCCAGTCGACGACTTCAATCTTTTTGAAGACTGTATAGGAGTGTATCCTGCGCTGGTCGCTTGCCAACTGAGTGACCAACGGCAATCGGGAAGCACGAAGCATTTATCAAGATGTATTTTACAAAATGCTGGGACGAACCGGCTGTTATCTAGACTCCTATTGGTCCTGTCGTTGCTACCCCCGGATTGTGCGAACCACACAATGCCGCAGTAACGCGAAGGACAAAGTGCCCAGAGTGACCTCGGTGACCTAATTCTACGGGAATTGGTCCTCGGGCCGGGTCCGCCGCGGCGGCTGACGGGAACGCCGGCGCTTCCGAGAATATGGGCGCTTGATGCGTACTTGCCCAAATTTTCGAATTTCGAAAACGTTAATAGTGGGCATTGTACGGGTATGGGCGCTTCCTCGGTATTTTACGGTAATCCTACGCGGTGACTATATGTGGAGAAGTAGCTAGAGTACTAATCTAAATTTTGTGTACGTGTAAAGTTTTTTTTATCATTCTTGTTATTTTTAAACAGTTCATCGGAAGAACTAAGAACCCTGGCAGCAACCTTCTTTGTGGATGGAGTCTGAAAGCTTGTACCACGTCATAATAACTGCCCAAATCTGCGCAGTGACTGTGGAGAAGTAGCTAGAGTACTGACCTACATTTTGCGTTCATGAAAGGGTTTTCGCCATTCTTGCTTTCTTTTTACCCAGCTCATTTGGAAGTTAAAAGACAAGCAGCCCTTATACTTTGTGCAAAAATAACATGTTGCGTGCTATTCTTTTTTTTTTTGACAAGTTTAGAAACGAGAGTTGATTCAGTGTTTATATTCATAGTTGTAAAAGGATCTCCTATCAATATATCTATCGTACACGAGGGTAATAGAGCGCTTTTGCACTCTTTTATCCGTGCTGTATCTTACCAGGGTACAAAACAAGTGAATGATGCACGCAAGATTTAAGAAATGATGTGTCCAGAGAGTTATAATCCTGATCATTCTAAGAGCAGAGGTAAAAGTTTGGGTATTGTTAGTTTGGTTAGGTTGACACATTAAAAACATGATGTCAAGCCAAAATGCGAATTAGGCGTCAAATGTTTGGGCAGCGCAAGATTGGTCTGCCCATGCGACCAACCTCTTGTCACATGTGAGTGGCTGAAGTCTCTGTCTAGAGCTCACGTCGTAGATGAACACTTAACCCGGTACGGTAGAGCTTTACAGCTTCTTATCTGGCTTCTTTCACGGTGTGGTGATAATATCGTACCAGCATGTGGTCACATTATCGTTGCTTTGTGACACGCATTAAATGGGTTAGCGCACGAAAATTAAACGGGTAGATTATTCTTGAAATGGAATTCATAGGCTACTAAGTCTATGCAATTTTGTTGAAACACCCGAGGCTGGGTGTGAAAATTTTGAAACGACCAAAATTAGAAGAGACAGGGAAAGAAGTCAGTCAGACGACGTTTCGTTAATCGTCGTTTCGCTAATTGTACCTGAAGCAGGCTTAGTACCCTTTCCATATGCATCTTGGTTTTCGTTGTCGTCGGCCACACTACTGACTATTGAGACGTCGTATGACTGACTTCTTTCGCTGTCTCTTCTACTTTTGGTTGTTTTAAGATTTTCTCACCCAGTCTCGGGTGTTTTAACAAAATGGTAACTTACACCAGCTTGCCTGTGCCTTCAGTGTGTTTTAGTATATACAAGTTTCGCCATTTTTAGACCTCTAGTAATTGCAATTGTCAATTTACGAATGTTGATTATTTTTGTCTGGCGACCAGGCAACACTGCTCAAGTTAGTCACACCATGGTGCCCTGAAACCACGTGACCGTCGTATTTAGTTGAAAGCTCTCCCATTCTAGGCGCCCCCATGCTCGCCCAAGCTTGCCTCGCCACGGTACAATCGCAAATTCTCCCGCTACTTGGCTACTTCAACGCACACTCTTGCTCTTGTCTGCTTGCCCTTTGACCTTCCACTGTGTATGCGCGTGCAAGATCATTGCGGACGACAGCAAGTTCGTCTGTGGCAATCTCGTCATTGTCGCTGGAGCTGGTCATGAGCGGGTGGAAGTCAAAATGACCAGCCTCCAACATCTTTCATAACAATCACTCTCATCACTGCTGCGATCAGCTTCGAAAACTCTGACGAAGCGAGCAATGCCATAGGCACCATTGTCTCTAAACCACATGCTCAAAACGCAGAAGGTAAATGTGGAGGCTGAAGCGCGAGACGCCAAGAAAGCCAAGTCTGCGAGCGCATGCAAGCCCCCTACCATGCCCGAGTACAGTAAACTCTCATTGATTCAAACTCCAGGGAGTCACAAATTTTGTTTTAATTATCAGATGTTTGAATTATCAGAAATTCATCAAAATATGATGCAAGATAAAGTTATGATTCGCCATATGAATGGCTACACATTTCCTCCAGATAGGCCTCCTGATCATAAGCAGGTGTGCTACACATGAAACATTTATGAAATGTATGACATAAGGTTATTTATCTCTCAAAAATGTTGTTTATCGTGGACTGTTTAGACAGCACATGACAACTCAAAACAAAATTAGGTTTCTTCATCAGGCCAAAATGTTGTCTAATGAACTATAGTATTAATCGGAAGCCACAAGCGATGAAAACGGGCACCGCGCTGCAGTTCCCATAACAACTTGCGAGAATGCTGTGACGTGGGCCTATGCCATGCCGCCACGTCACAGTGTCCATACTAGTTGGTATGGAAATTTTCGCGTGGTGCCAGTTTTAATGTGAAAGTGTTAACTGTCCCATGGAGCAAACCGACGTCATCAGCTTTGAAGCCATGCCAAACGGCACCTTCCCCTGTCCCAATGTCGTATGTAGCAGAAATCTGATGGATAGGCTCCCATTGGCTGGCACACGTCATCAAGGAACGAGGCTTCGATTGGCTCTCATGCGGCGTAGTTCCAAAAAAGGCCACCAGAGAAGCCCCCTCCATGGCAGCGAGGCGAACGCAGTGACCCGGCCATCGGTAAGAGGGAGCGGTGGCTGGCGGTGGCGGCAGCTCTAGAGTGGGCGTACGGCCGAGCAGGGTGCGGCCACTTCACAAGAGAGCGCACTCGGCCGTCGGAACGTGGCCGTCCACGCCACTACGCCGCAGACGAACTAAGGGAGCGGCAAGAACGACATTCATGCTTTCGCATTCACAACTCATAAGAAGAGCTTAGGTGTCCTTGGACTTTTTCATAGCTGTGTGTGCTCTGCTTGAGCCCCGTTGAGTGCGCTTCTCACCGAGCACCGGTGCGCTGCAGAGAAGCAACACCCGCAGAAGTAAGCTCTGCGGGTGTTGCCTCTCTGCAGTGCACCGGTACTTGGAAAGAAGCGCACTCAAGGGGGCCGCGAGAACAAAAAAGTATAAATTGCATGAAAACGCCGTTCGAATTAAGCGGCTTATGAATACATTTGTCGCAACCCAGAAGAGGACAATGACAAAAGAGCAAACTTACTGGAGCCTGAGCACCTTGAGCGTGTGCACTCCGAATTCTGATCTGGTCGGCGACCATAAGCTCCACACAGCGAATGCTCTGTCACGCATTTCATCCACCTTCAACTGCAATGCATTCTCCCCCACCACAGATGTCACCGATATGGCTGCTGCGCAACAAAGTGACGAGGACATCCATTTGCTCACTCAGTTCTCCAACCTCCAATAAAGATTACACTCCCACCTTGTGATCACCCTCTCCTCTGCGATGTGTCAATTGGAGTACTGCAACCTGTTGTCCCTGCGGTGTTTCGCCTTCAAGTTTTTAACTCGCTCCACGGTCTGTCGCACCCTGGGATACGTGAAACACAACATTTGATCACACAACCTTTCCTTTGGCATAGCAAAAACAAGGATGTAAGAGAATGGATGTGAACATGTATTGGCTGCCAAAAATTAAAGATCCATCGCCACACCTCGACAGATTTCCAACCATTTCCAGTGGCCACCACACGTTTTGATAACATTTATCTCGACATCGTTGGCCCTTTACCTACATCAGAGGGAAACACCTATATACTTACCTGAACTGATAGGTTCATCGTTGGCCAAAAGCCTACCTGATTCCTGACATCACCGCCGCCACCGTAGCACGAGTTTTTGTGAGTGGATGGGTTGCAAGATTTGGTGTGCCATATCCAACATAACGACAGACCGCGGACAACAGTTTAAATCAAATTTATTTCGTTCAGTTCTGCACCTTCTCGGCACACACCGCATCCATACGACCTCCTACCATCCTATAGCCAACGGCATAATCCAATGCTTCCATCGCTCACTCAAAGTGTCACTCAAAGCACGGGGAGATTCAACCCACTGGTGCAAATAACTTCCTCTCGTCCTGCTTGGCCTCCGATCAGCAGTCAAAGAGCAGCCCAATTGCAGCCCTGCGAAGCTCGTTTATGGCAGCACTCTACGTCTCCCAGGTGATATTTTTTCTCAGGGTGATTTTCATGCTGAACCGGACCCTGAAACATACGGAAATGAACTGAACTGCGCCGAGTACGTCCAGTGCAGCCAAAGCGCGAACAATGATCGCCGATATGCAAGATCTTCATAAGGCCACGCACGTCTTCATTTGACGAGACGCGGGTCGAAAGTCGTTACAACAACCGTACGATGCACCATTTCGGGTTGTGGAACGACGAGATAAACATTTTGTGGTGGACTTAGGAGGTCAAACAGACACTGCATCTGTCGACGGCATCAAGACGGCGCATTTGGCTGCTGCCATTGAGACTTCACTTTGTTATTCTTCTTGTTGTCATAATTCAGCATTTCCTTCGTGTGACACTCCTCCCACCATACCATCTCACCGAGATTGTCGCGTCGCATGGTCTACACCTCTCTGTCAACTACCGTTTTTACTCGCATAATGAACACACTTTTTTTTCCGAAAAATCGATGCAAAGTTGGGGGGGGGGGGCGTTCATTACGCGAAGTAAAATTTTTGCGTCCGTATTTACTCGGATAATGAACGGACCTTTTATCGGAAAGATCGACGTAACTTCTTACCTCTTTGAGCGCGGCGCGCGACTCCAAAACCAAACTGCGATGCGCAAAAAAAAATATTCCTCTCCATGTTTTTTTTTTTCTTGCTTCCGTGTTTTCGTTTTTGTTGTTTTTTCCGCCTTTCGCAAGTTGTTTTGTTTGCCCCTGCATTCGCGACCTCGCTGCACAGGATAGAAAAGTGGGTTCATTTCGAGGGCTTCTCGCTTCTCTTTCCAAAGTGCGAGGAGGAGGCGAGGGCAGGATGCCTTCATTATGTGCGCTTTGCTTAGGCGAGGGCTTCTCCACTTTTCTTTCTAATCTCCTTGCGCGCGGCGCGCGACGCACGACCCCGGAACCAAACTGCGCTGTGCAAAAAAAAAAAAAAGCTGTTCTTTGTTTTGTTTTTTTCTCTTGGTTCCGTGGATTGTTTTTTTTTTCCCCTTTCGCAAGCTGAGGGCTTCTCTTTCTTATCTCCTTGCGCGCGGCGCGCGACCCAAAGTCCAGACCGCGCTGTGCAAAGAAAAAGAAAAAAAAAACTCCTTTGTTTTTTTTTTCTCTTGCTTCCGTGGATTTTTTTTTTTTTTTGCCGCCTTTCCCAAGCTGTTTCGTTTCGCTTTGGTTAGGCGAGGGCTTCTCCGCTTCTCTTTCTTATCTCCTTGCGCGCGGCGCGCGACCCGAAGTCCAGACTGCGCTGTGCAAGAAAAAGAAAGCTCCTCTTTGTTTTTTTTCTTTTCTCTTGGTTCCGTGGATTGCAAATAAAAAAAAAGCTCCTCTCCATGTTTTTTTTCTTGGTTCCGTTAGATCTTTTATTTTTTAACGCCTTTTACAAGGCGTTTTGTTCGCCCACGCTGCCCATGCATTCGCGACCTCGCTGTACCAGGATAGAAAAGTGCGTTCATTTCGCGCGCGTGGGGGGAGGGGGTCAAAATTTTGAGGTCCGAGTTGGGGGTGCGTTTAATACGCGAGGGAAAAAAAAAGTCCAAATTTTGAGAGCCGACTTGGGGGGTGCGTTCATTACGCGAGTGCGTTCATTGTGCGAGTAAATACGGTACATCTATAGGAGGGGGGCACTTGTAACAACCCAGAAGGAGGACGATGACGAAGGAGCAAGCTTACCGAAGCCTGAGTGCCAGGAGCGCGCGCACTCCGCATTTTGATCTGGTCGGCGACCACAAGCTCCACGCCATTTACATCTATTAAATAACTTAAACATTAAAAAGATAGCGGGACAACCAAAATTTTGAAATTTGTTTGAGTTAACCAGAAGTACAAAATGTCCGAGTTTGAGTTATCGCGAGCCTACTGTATACTCGTTGCAAGTTTTCAATTTATTTCCTGCCGCTTCCAACTTAACTAAGGCTGACAAAAAATGGAAGCGGAATCTATCAACAATTTATTGAACCATATTTTTTAGTTGTGGTTTCGCCTTTTGATGCCAGGTGGAGAGTTTTGTGAAGGCAACTTCCTCCGTATGCGTTTCTGAGTCAACACTGTTTTTGAATGGCGAACTCGCGTGCTTCAACTTTGCCCTCCTTGGCGAATGCTGTAATCCAGGAACTGCTAATGAATTCAGAATCTGATGACGGCGAAACTGAGTGTATTTGGGATACTGATGAAAGTGATGATGAGTCGTCACCACTTGAAAGGCCACTCAAAAAGGAAAAACTCGATACTGGCCCCAACTGAACTCCATGTGACTTTCTTCCCAATGTTCACTTCAATCGAGAAGTTATATGAAAGAGCTCTTTGAGCGTAAAGCAACGTAGTCTGGGAAATAAATGTGGATGCAAAATTGGGTTGTGTGTATGTTTCTACAGCTTAGAACTTGGTCTGCCTCAACGGGCGACAAGTCTCCCAGCTGTAGATGAGAAATTTAGCCAGTGCAGTACAACCGCTAGCCAGGGGTCTTTAACGTGCATCACGCAGTAGTGATGCACGACCGCACGCCGGTACGATGCTCATCGAGATCGAGACGGGCAGGGGGTGGGGATTGAACCCAGGATCCTGGGTTCTGCAGCGCAAGCTTTCGCTCCACTTGCCTGAGCTGGTGTGCGCTAGCCCACTCAGCTACCGATCCCCCCGATAAATGTACATATTAAAGCATGCAACCGTGTTTCTGCATTCAGAAAAAAATCTTTTTGTGCAGCGAAAAATACTTGGCATTTAAAGGGTTCAATGCCATCTGAAATTTTAGTCACTGTTTGTCATGAACTCTATCAGGCGAGTGACAGTCGTGCGAAGAGGTCCGAAAAATCTGTCGCGAACCATAAACCATCATAATGTACGTAACAAGTTGCTTTCACATTCTCTAGAGGACTGATTTTCCAGCTCTGTTGCGATATGTTTCCTTTATCTTTATGTTTTAGTCTTACTGTGGAAGTTAGCCCACTCTTTATTTCCATCCAATTTGCTCTTGATTCAAAGTGGGCTATCTCGTAACTTTACGGTATTTTCAGTTCCCACTGATTTGTCGCTTTGACTTTAGAATACTTTCGGCATGTCAGTGCCTCTTAAAAAAGGAATGGACCGTGTTTTAGGTGTTATATTATGTTCCTGCCTTTACAAAGGTGGTGGTGGGAACATAATCGGCAAGCAAGAGCCATTACAAGTATGGCAAAATTGCAAACATGCTTGAAACTAATTCCGCAAGCTTTGAAGACTTGGCTCCTGAAGATCAAACGTTTAAATTTTTGTTTTATACAAAGGTCCTTCCAATGCGCAGGTTGCTGTAGTGCAGAAGGCGGTGCAGGAACGCCTCCAGAGGCTAACAGCGAAACTGCATAAAGTGGAACAGCGGAGAGCCCATCCAAAGTATACGCGCTCCAGAACGGTCAAGGAGCGGGAGAGAGACCATCAAAAGGTGAGCCGTAAGGTCAGGTTGACCGCCCGAGTTAGGAACAAGGCAAAACTGAGGGCCACAACCCTTCTTCCTTAGCCCCGGGGGAACAACTTTTCTTCCTTAGCCCGGGGTTCGCTTTCAGTTCCTGGCGAGAACGAGAAAATGTTTGGCTGCCGATTTGTTGTGGCGTTGCAACCTTCTACGTAACAAGCGTTATTGGCCAAAGAAATTTATCACCCATTTGCAAGCTTACTAGCTGGCAATATTTTGGCGGGAATTTCTCACATACACATGGATGGTGAAAGATGTCTTGTGCCTCCTGATGTACTTGTTCCGAGTGCTCCTTTGTCTACTGGGGGATGTCAGCTTGTGTACGTCAACAAGACAACCTGAAGTGATTCATAATTCTCAAAATGAATAGAAATGTGATGCAAGGGCTTTTTTTAAAAGAATCTGCGCAAGTTTTTTAGGGGTAAATATAGTTATAAAATAGTGTTATTCCTAGACAAAACCACTTACAATACTTTTACAGCGAAGCTGTTATACGGTAGAGTCTGGGAAAAAATGCGTCCTCACATGTCGACAGAAAACTTCCCATTGGTCGTGGCAAGTATGAAGAAATAAAAACAAAAAGAGGGGTCAAGTATGAATAAATAAACACAAAAAGAGGGGGAAACCAGCCTGAGTCAGCCTTCCTTGGCATTATTAGATAGTGAGGTCCTGATCCCTTGTTATCATCTCTAAGTGTCGTCCTCAAGGTCGTGTTAGAAGTCCTCCTTGAGGTCGTCCAAAAGGTTGTCCTCTAGGCGGCGTCCTCAAGGTCGTCCTAGAAGTCGTCCTCGAGGTTGTCCTAGCAGTTGCCCGAGAGGTCGTCCTCTAGGTGTTGTCCTAGAAGTCGTCCTTGAGGTCGTCCTAGACGTCGTCCTCGAGGTCGTCCTAGAAGTTGTCCTTGAGGTTGTCCAAGAGTTTGTCCCTGAGGTTGTCTTAGACATCGTCCTCGAGGTCGTCCTAAAGCGTCCTAGAAGTCGTCCTTGAGGTCATCCTAGACGTCGTCCTCTAGGCGTCATCCTCGGGGTCGTCCTAGACATCGTCCTCTAGACATCGTCCTAGACATCGTAACGATAACAGCTTCGCTGGTCCTCCATCTTCATATGAAGTGGAAGTGCTCTACAGTTGTTTTTCTCGTAAAATATTGCAAAAAGTTTCCAGAAGCCGGGACTCATCATGACTGATACAAACTGCACCGACTTGAGGTTCAATCTCAAGAACAAATCTATCACCAGATAGAAGGTTGTCCAATGGGTTGTCCTGTTTCTGTGACTATGGTGAATCTGGTCATAGAGCATGTGGAGGAAACCGCTCTACAGCCAACTGTGCACGCAGTAAGGTGTTATAGGCATTGCATGGACGACACTTTCATAATTTTAAACAAAGACCATGTTAATACATAAAGGACGAGCGGGTTGCTGAGGGTACTGAATATGAGGAAGGAACAAGGGGTGGACAACAATCGACAAACGACAACTTCCAAATAGCAACAAACATTTATTAACCCGAAGTCTGTATATATAGGGTAAGGGAGAGAACAAAGGAAAGGGGGAAACTGGAAAGGAGGTGACCCAACCTTCTAGGGCACGTCACCAGTTCTAGATGCCAAGGAGAAGTTCCGGACTGAGGAAGGTTGTCTCCCTTGCAGATAAGCCGACAGAGGGGGAACCAAAGTTGACCTTGCTGGGTTGCTGTGGTGCATTGCGAAGGCTTCTATTATTTCGTGCCCGTACCGTGAACTGTGACCACCGATTCTTTCGGTCGAAGGGAAGTCAACTGAACAGGGTCCGCACTCTGAAGAATGCCTCGCTATCAGGTGAAAGGAGGACTCAGCGGCGTTGGTGGCATCACTGAGTGCATTTATTCCCATGTCGTGCTGGTGCAAGATACATTGGACAAACGAGGCACTGCCTCAATGACCTCTTACGAGAGCACGCAAACGAGGTCAAGAAGGCTGCCACCAATGTCACTGAGTCCTCCTTTCACCCGATCGCAAGGCGCCCTTCGGAGTGCGGACCCTTTTCAGTCGACTTCCCTTCGACCGAAAGAATCGGTGGTCACAGTTCACGGTATGGGCGCGAAATAATAGAAGCCTTCGCGATGCACCACAGCAAGGTCAACTAAGGTTCCCCCTCCATCGACTTATCTGCAAAGGAGATAAGCTTCCTCAGTCCGAAACTTCTCCCTGGCATCCTCGTTTCCCCTTCTCTCCTGTTCTCTCCCCCTACCTTATATATATACAGACTTCGGGTTAATAAATGTTTGTTACTATTTGGAATTTGTCGTTGTCGTCTGTCCCTTGTCCTTTCCTTATATTCACTACCATGTTAATGACTTTCATTTAGCTTTGAACAGCATTGAACCGTCAATCCAATTCACACGTGGAGTAGAACAGAACAGCAGACTGCCTTTCCTAGATGTTAATGCATGCCAAAACAGCACCGGACACATTGAAACAACTGTGTACCATACAGCTTGCAACACAGGTAACTTCTTAAACTTCAACTCACATCATCCAGTTCAGCACAAAAGAGCGGTCGTAAAAACTCTGCTACATCTGTCTGAACACATTTCTTCTAATCTGGAACTACGAACATCTGAAGGTACATTTATTGTCAACTTGCTGGTGAAGCGGGATTATCCTAGACGTTTTATCGAAAACACACGCAAGTAGATAGGACAAGCGAGACGTCAAGATAAAAATCGTAATAGAGCAGGGCAAGTAATAATTCTGCATATGTATTAAGGGCGTTTCTCAGTCTATTGGCGGGGCCCTCTCCCCTTTAAACATCCAAACTGCTTTTAAGTTTCATCTTAAACTAGGTGACCTCGTTTCTAAACCAAAAGACAACACTCCCCCAGAGTCCTAGTGTGGTGCTGTGTATAAATTGAACTGTCTAGATTGTGACAGATCATATATTGGGGAGACTGGCTAAAACTAGTCTTGTGCGAATAGTGGATTTTGAGTTTGAAGCGAATAGTCGTTTTGGCCGAATATTTTCGATTTGAATATTGAATAGTTTTTCCACGCCTTTCACTACTACAGTGAAACCCATTTACAACCAACCCACGTACAGCGAAATATTGTCGATATCGAACTCACGGAAAATTTAAATAAAAATGCATGTAAAAAGTATGTGTTATGACGAACAACATATTGGCTATATCGAACCTTTTCCCCCTGGGAGGGTTTCCAAAAACGTGCAAACAAATGTCTTCTAGCCTGTTCCTTCCCCCAAAAAAAGTAGGAAAGAAAGAAAATTCCAAAAGCTCAAGTTGCGAACATAATTGAGCAAAGAGAAGTGATTCAGAAGGGGAGAAAGCTAAAAAATACACTCTGCATGCAAGCACAGAAAAAAAAAAAAAACTTTTCATCCCAAAACGGTTGTCCCACAAAGAGAACCGATTCAGAAAGAGAGGTAAGCTAAAAAAAACACTGCACGCATGCAAAAAAAAAAAAAAAAATCTTTTCAGCGCATTGTTACAAGGTGGAACCGAAGAGATGAGTAAGAAAGAGAAGCTCTCGCCTTACCACGAACGCATCGTGGAAGTTCGTTGTAAATGTTTTTCTGCTATATCGAATTACTTGCTATATCGAACTGATCGTAGCCTTTCCTGCTGTTCGTTATAAACGGGTTTGACTGTATAGCATAATGCTTAGACGAAAACCCAGCTAAACTTGTGAAGGTTGTTCCACTTGTTCATTTATAAGTTAAGTTTAATCTATCTATATTTATAAACTGTGACCTCAGAAGGTCTGATGTCTTGGGATGGCAAGTAAACGACAGATTTGACATAGAATGAATCCTATAGAGATGGCCAACTATACCCATTTGAGTGAATTTACAAATCTTGCTATATAAAATATTCTTTCTTTAATCTCGAGTTAAAAAGAATGAATCGTGCATGCTGAACGCAGGCTGTAAGGGCATCTCTGTCTAACATAGTATACTCTTGCATAACAGTCAGTTTATTTTGAAACTTTTACTACAATGTAGATATACACTCCGTGCGACGCGACTGGCGCGCCGCCGCGCGGCCGGTACCGAAGGTAGGCAGTGAGAACCCCAGAGAAAACGAAACCGAAACCACGCCGCGTATGTTGGTACGCATTGAAGTCGGAGCGGTGCGGTTGCGCTGGGTTCACAGCATGAAGTGCTGCCTGTGCTGCGTCATTAAGTGCTTCAATAGTTATGCGTCGTATCTCGTGGGGACAAAGTTTTACAGTGTTTCACCTCGCCGACGTTTTGTGGGACAGCGACAACGATGGACCCCTGCCGTACGACGCGAGAAATTTGGTCTCCCGATCATGTCTGCCACTGTGTCGGCACGGCTGACATATTCTACACTGCCGCTTTGCGCTCTGCGTTTGTTTTCGTACCAGTAAAGCCTACATGTGTTAGCGCCGATGGGACGAACTGAAATGCCATCCCACACTCGCGGGTATGCAGTGCCAATTTCGTTGGAGGAATGCCCTCCAAAGAAGTTGCGTCCCCATCGTACTTGTCGATGATATTTCCGGACAAGTATGGCACGCAATCTGTACTTCATGAAGAAAGAATCGAACGGTAAAAAAAAAGTGACAAATATGAATCTAAAGAAAACTACAATGCAACTCGGAATCACTGGAGAATCGACATTTGAGTATGGAAGTTTATGTGGTGTGCTTTCTTTCTTGATCAGCCTACTTTTGGATGTGGAAACGCTGACACCCCGAGTTCTGTAGACAACATTTTTTTTCTCTGCTTTCACCTATCGCAAAGTGGTTCGAACTGGAAGTAGCGTCCACTGGTCTCTTCCTACCTGTAAAGTGTGCACCTCCCACGATGAGTGGTATTATCTTGACAGCCTTTGACGGTCAAAACCAGTTCCCATTTAGTTACGCTGCCCAAACTAAATTTCCACCTGGTTTTGCTATGCCACCTCTTTTTGGTATAATAGGTGTTGTGTCAAGTTACGGTCATGTCAAAGTACCTGTGCGACGAAAATCAGCACAACAGGTTATTACACAACAGCTGACCGCAAAAGCCCTTGACGGCCAAACCGTGTGTTGGCCGACAACTTTGTTCTCTCGGCTTTGGAACCACCTTTCGGAAAGTTGTTTCAATTGGAAGTACAGTCCACTAGTCCCTTCCTACCTGTAAAGTCTCCACCTCCCACGACGAGTGGTATTCTCGTGACAGTCCTTTCATGGTCAAAACCTGTTCCCATTGAGTTACGCCGCCCAAACCAAATTTCCACCTGGTTTCCCTATGCCACCTCTTTTTGGTATAATAAGTGCTGTGTCATGTTACTGTCAAGTCCCAGCACCTGTGTGCCCAAATCTGCACTTTGCACAGCCCGCTATAACACAACATTTTGGGTCCAATATTGGATGTCCCGTACAGCTTTATTTCTTTATTCGTTAGAAACATAACTTTCACACCTGCTGTCTTAATGAAACTTGGCACACTTCGTGCACAAACTTAGTGAACATCTCACTCGCCTCCAAATATCATTGTTCCAGCAGTCCTACGTTTACAGCGACGAGCGAAATAAATTTCCCACTCAGAGCAATTATGGTGGTGGCCGTCTTGCTTTTCGGAAAATTGCTTTAACTCCTTTTTCGGCCGCAACTAAAGAAATTACCCCTAATAACGACTCAAACTCAATATATAAGAAGTGGAGAACAACTAAATGCCCTTCTGCCCCAGCACTCATGCAACGTCACCCTCAACGTATCGGCTCAAAAAGCAAATGTTTCGTCCGTGCGCGCTTCCGCCGCCACAGCTTGGCATGCGAAAAGGCGCCGCAGGCTGCTGAACGCGCCTCACTGTCGAACGCCAGCTCCTCCGCTAGCGGCGCTACGCGCGTTTTTCAAAGCGCCCCCTATAGTTCCCGCACGGAGCGTATACACATTCACAAATATTCCCTTTATTTGAAAATACAGCCGGCACGCGTGCACCATCCCGCTTTGAATGTGTGCTTTTTTTCCAAGCACGCAATCGCAATATTTATACTTTTCCAAGTGTTTATTGCGGCGGGTTACCCTGTTGAGTGCGCTTCTTACCAAGCACCGATGCAATGCAGAGAAGCAACACCCGCAGATCTCGCTTCCGCGGGTATTGCTTCTCTGCGGTGCACCGGTGCTCGGTAAGAAGCGCACTTAATGGAGCTAACCCGCCGCAATCAAGACTTCGAAAAACGTGAATATTGCAGTTCTTCTCGAAGCGAATACCGAATAGTGTATTATTCGAAACTACTATTCGAAATTTCGAATATTCGCACAACCCTTCTGAAAACGTTGCACCCGTATGATCGAACACGAGTGTGACGTGGCGAAAGCCACACGTGAACTAGTTCAAAGACGGAGCTGGTTGACCATCGTTGGACAACGGGTCACAGTTTTGACTTCGAGAACGCTTCGACCTTGGCGCGCGAACAAAGGTGGGGCTCACGAAGGTACTTGGAATGATGGAGCATCCGGAGTGATTCATCAGCTTGTAACTCCAACCTCGGCCCCCCTTCCCGAAGTGCACGTGGACCTCCTTAAATAGGATTTCTGGTTGGCGTCTCTCTCATTGCTGCCTCTTGGCTTCACTGATGATGTCTCACATATGGGCGACGAAACGTCCGATTACATTGTTATTTGTGTTATGTCAAGTCTGTGTAGTTTGTATCATCCGAAAATATTGTAAGTGGTTCTGAGAGAAGTAAAGAAAATGAGGCCCTTAAAAATTAGCTGGATTTTGTTTTAGATTGAGTGTCACAGAGAATTGAAAAGAGTGCGCAGTCTGCGTAGAAAATTATTATTGCGGGAGTTGAACTGGATAATTTTTGAAGATTCAACAACTGTTATGTTTGTTCATACATCTCTTTTTTTATGCTCTTTCAGATTCTGGATTTAAAAAGCGAAATAGAACGGTTGAAAGCCACGTAAGTTTTACAAACCCAAACCTAGAATAAACTTGTATAACATAAGTTAGGGATATGAGTTGGTGTCCCCAAACATGCCATAAGGGCCACTGTCTGCCACCAAGGTCAACTGACATGCATCAATTTCCTTCCTGGGTGTAAGCATTGCTTTATCGACTTCCTTCGCAAGTCGATTGAGTCTTGCCGAGCTTACACATCGGGGCAGACAAAAATATGGAGCTGTGCCTGAGCTAGCGTAGGCTCGCACAGCACTGGAGCGGTACCACTGAGAAGATAAAGCCCTGCTCATTGTGTCATCGTTAGGGGGTCCCCAACCCACCCCAAGTGGCAAACGCTCCGAAGCTCGATGCGGCAAAAAAGCAGACGCACGCATCTTGGCGTCTCCCCGCGCTAGCGTCGCACTCGACGTAGGATGCTGCAAGATGCCGTCACAGTGACCCGGAAGCAAGACTGGCAGCGCTGCGTGGGTCCACCAGCGACGACATTAGAAGAGCAAAAATGGAGGCCTTATCTTGGAGGTGGTATTGACTGGAAACCATAGCCAAGCCCTGGGCATTGTCATAGGTGCAGCAGCACCGCTACTGTTCAATCGTAAAAGCAAAATTTAAGGCCGTAACGCACGAGCGTAAAACCCATAAAAATCTCACGAAATTGGGAACGCAAAAAATTGGTTCCCATAATTTTTAAAAACATGAACCACAATACCGTAATATTTTGAGTCGTCGCGCAACCCCCCTCCGCCCGAAATTTATTTCTAAAAATGTGGAGTGGGCTAGAGGTCTGCATGGGTAGGAGCCAGCCCACGGGCCGGGCTCGGGTTTCTTGGTTACAATCACGGAGGACCCGTGCTGGGCGCGGGCCTTGCATTCGAGTCTACGAGGCGGGTCAAAGCTGGCCAAAGCGGCCGTCTTTTTTTTTAGCGCAGGCGTTTTTTGGAGTTTGCTCAGGGGCTTGGGGGACACTACAGTGGGGGAGACCCAAATGTTAAAAGCGACTATGTTTGTGCGCGCGTGGGCAATGACCGCTCTTCTAGAGCACCAGCATGGCGGCGTTCATTTTCGTTGTCGGCACCATCGTAGTCTCTTCTCCCTGTCAAGCACGCACACTTATGCGCCTACAGGAGGCACACCCCGCAGACATGAGCCATTTGCATGTTTGAGTGCGTGCACCCACCATATGGGTGAAGAGAATCCGCTTCCGTCAAAGTATAGTTCTCTTGGGTGTGCTTTTCCCGACCGATTTTCCTCGGATTACCGCAAGAGACGGCGGCATTCTTTGGATCTATTTTTTGGTTATTTTGCGCAGCCAGGGCAGGCAACTTAGAACTTTGTTTGTCTTCTATCCGAACCTTCGGTGACGCTCCCTTTCCTCGTTAAATTTTAGACATGGTTTTGTTTATGGTTGCTTGCCCTTTTTATTTTAACACCCTTTTTGGTACTCAGGTTCAATCGAAAGAAAAGTCTATGGGGATGGCCTCGGGATGCGGGCTGGTACGAGCCCATTAAACAACGGGCCGGCCAGGGCCAGGCTCTTAAATATCGACCCGTGCAGGCTTCCAGGGTGGGCCGTGTCTCAGGGGGTGAGCACAAAAGGTTTAAAAAAAGGCTAAATAAACGCCTGTTTTTCTGTTCAGATCTAGCGAGGCTGCATGGGAGACACGGGGAACTCAAAACTCAAATTAGTTTTATTGTTTTGTTCACGAAACGCTCGTAAAACGTTTTCTTATCACAAAATCCGTTGCTTGCATCCCGACAATGAGCACCACCAATTGGCATCCTTTCGTATTCTCGTAGGGCGCAAATACTTGCTCCGTGAAAGCACTTTTTCAAAACCACAACTGTCTTGGGCGCTTTCACTTGTATCTGCTTTTGCAGCTTTTTGGGAAGTCCGTGTATCTCTAGTGGGACTACCGACGAGTCTGGTAAGAAGGCAGTCTATCAGCTAAAGCAAGTGTAATTTTTCGTAAATATATTTTTTGACGTTTTCCGCTTTGAATTTATGGAATATGGCTTTATCTCACTTCTCCACAGATTTTTTTTTAATACAGACTGAAAAATCCTTTTTGATTGTTTCAAGGTCACCGAGATAGTCGGTTACAAAAGTGGTACAGGTTGTACCACTTCTTTGCCATTCCAGTGAAGAAAAGTCACATATTCTTTACTTTGTCATCTCCGGAACTTAAATTACTTTTCTCACGCGCGTACTCATAAATTGATATCTAGGCATGAGAATTTGTCGACTGACCATCAAACTTGCCTGGCTTCACTATTCAAAATCGTGGAGCTTCTTATCTTCTCGAAAGCTCAACAATGGCTTCAAACAGTTCTTGGTATGCGTTTAACCAACACTGCTCTCCTAATTCTATCTATGTTGAAACGGTTGTTGGTTCTGCATTATTTGTTGTTGCCGTGCCAGTAGAATCTGGTGGACGAGGTAGTTAGAATATTTGGGGTTAGCACCAAGTGTACGCTGAAGGCTTCCAAGAGCGGCGGAATCACCTCAGATGTTGGCTTGACTCGAATCCATGGGGCCTGTGATCATGGTTTGAAAGTCTACTATCTTTACGCTGATCTTGACTGTTCTTTTCTGCAGAATGGCATCGATGTCCATTCCCGATTTTGTCGGAGACCAGTTGAATAATGTATGGAATTGTGATGTACTTGGGGAGTTGAAATGCCTCACCTTGCAGCTCACACGATGTAAAGAGCAACTCACCTTGGGCTTTATCTTCTACAGTCAGTGTAACCCTCATAATATATATTGTCGTTAAAATATAATGTTCTTTAAGAGGGAGCACATCCTGGAACACGTACCGTTTTCGAAAAATTCTCGCGTAATAACCGCTGCACATATCTTCAAATTTTTACTTTAAAGAGGGAGTTTAAAATAGTGTATGCAAAGGCTCGCGCACTGCACAGATCGTGTGCAACCAGCACGTAAAGAGCAAAGCCTTCAAGTAGTGTATATACACAGAGAAGTCTGTTGAGTGGTACCATATTTTACACCTCAATCATCTTCCTTTTTGTGAAGTGGCACCTCATACAAAAAAAGGATGTCTCCACACTGTCATAAGGTTGAGAGCTGGGCTAGTTGGTAGTTGTTAAACATGATGAGATAAAACGGTACAAAAGAAAGAGACAAACCGGATGAGATAAAACAGCACTCTGTCCTGTCCGGTTTGTCTCTTCCTTTTGTACCTTTTTGCGCCGTTTTATCTCATCATGTTTAATGTCTCTAGACTGTGGCAGATAGAATTGCAGGAACCCCACCTCCGAGCAGCTACGAGCACTACCCGCACGACTGCACAGCGCAGAGGCCGCCCCGCGATACGCGCAGTGGCTGACGAACGCGTCTCCCCAAGTCTTGTCCGTGCGCATGCTCAGGAGAGGCGACGCACGCCGCAGCATTTAAATCCACACCAAACAGCAGACGTGCGAGACAGAGGGGGGAATGTTCCCCCGCACAACACCGACCGCGCGACACGCTTGGGGTCTACTTTTTTCACGAAAAACGTGGCGGGGTCTGCGGACCGCCGTGCAGAGTCGCATACTTGAGTTAGCGACTTTTAGGTGCGCACCATCTGTATTCTGAAAAGGGATAAATAAAACGCTGCAATCAATTACAATATACCATGCTTTACTGATTCATTCCTTCTGTTCCTTCCGATGACATCACTTCATTCTCCTTTTTTTTTATCCTCACTCCCCTTCCTGTGGGGCTGCTGGAACTTTATGTTCCCAGTGACTACGTCCAGGTGCCTAGTGGTTTGTAAGTATCGACGTTTATTCGAGCAACACTTGTTTGCAAGCTTTGCTGTGGGACAGTTAGGGGCCAATGCCGAATCCGGCTAAAGATATATTAATGCGATGGAGCGGAGCCAGCGGCATCTGTAACCGCAAAAAAAAAAAAAATGCGAAAGAAATGCCCATTCTCCCATTGGCTGAGCAAAACGGCTCCTAAATAGCCATTGGCTGCCGCTTCACGAGAGGTTGGGGGTCTGCAACCGCTTCTGCTCCTCTCGGCGCCGAGCAACATGGCGGTGCCTGAGGCATCTATATCGGCAGCAGCCGCAACCTCGGCAGTAGCAAAACGGGGCCATCCACGCCGGTACGCCGCAGACGAACTAAGGGAGCGGAAGAATGACATTCATGTTTTAATCACATTTACAACTTATAAGAAGTGCTTAGGTGTCCTCGGATTTTTTTTTTATCCAATACAGGTGAATTTAGGGTATGTTTGTGTCTTGATGCTACTCTAAATTTCGAAAAATTTGTTTCATCAAATTTATAGAAATTCTTAAAAACTAAACTCTGTTAAACCGCGAATGTTGAGCGAAAAATGGGCTCAGAAGAACGCCCTCCGAATTGTACGAAAAGACTCTGGAAAAGAGGAAACCTAATTCTTATGGACTGTTTTAAGAGGAAACAACTGATTTATTTCTTTTATAGTAGAGGCGTGCAAATATTCAAAACTTTGAATAAATCATAAGTATAGTGTTTGATATTTTATTCGATTTGCAGCACATGTTCACTGGTCGAAGTGGTCGTGCTTTATTTATTTTTTTTATGTTCGAAAGTTATGAAGAATGTTGGATATAGCATGTCGGAGTTCACGCGCGTAAGAAAAAGACGTCGAGGTTGTTCACGCGCGGGGAGGCTCTTGCGGGCTTGTGCACGGCTAGGCATGGCGGACTGGTTAGTGTTCTTTTTGTACATATGTTGCTGACCTTAGTGTAAGATAAACCCTTTTGTCCTGCTAGTCCACAGCGACTATGTCTCTTTCATTCTGCGCCCCGCAGAATAAAACATGGTGTCAGAAGTGAGCCAGCCTGATGATGATGTATCCTCCCGGTAACCTGCGAACATCCAAGGTCAGCAATGGCAACGTCTCAAGCTGGAGTTCCTGATTCGTCAAATGCTGACAGCGCCGATACACCCGGCCACAGCCAAGCTTCAGGTCCGCAGCTGGGATACAACACGCCCATGACCATGATGTCGTTCCAGATTACGCCGCCGGAGCCGTTTGCCTTCGCGAATCCCAATGATGGGCCTACGTGGAAGGAACGATTTCTTCGCTACCACACGGCATCGGGACTGAGCGACAGGCCAGAAGCCAGCCAAGTCGACACACTGGTTTACCTGATAGGTACACAGGCTGAAGAGGTTTTCAACACGTTCAAGCTCAGCGATGCTGAACAGAAGAAGTTCGATCTAGTCCTGAGCAAGTTCGACGCCTACTTCATTCCCCGTCGGAACATTATCTTTGAAAGGGCACGTTTCAACACACGAATTCAGCAGGACGGTGAGTCCGTCGAAGATTTCGTTACGGCTTTACATGCTCTGGCAGAGACCTGCAACTACGGAGTCCTTCGAGAGGAGCTAATCCGAGATAGGCTCGTCGTTGGCCTCAAAGACAGGAAAGTTTCTGAAAAACTGCTGCTCGATGCGGATCTAAGTTATACGAAAGCATTGACTGTGGCACGCCAACACGAGGCCGTCCATCTGCAACAAGCAGTAATGCACAAGGAGCCATTAAGCGAAGTCACAATAGACAATGTGCGGACCGGGAAACATCGACCGTCCTCACAGAGGACCCTCGCAAAAAGCCCCGCTGGTGCATCGAGCCCTCTACCGTCAACGACTGCAAAGGTCCCAAAAGGCAAGAACCAGACAAGCTCTTGCGGCTGGTGTGGTCGCGAAAGACATGCAAAGAATGCATGTCCGGCAAAAGACGCTACTTGCAGACAGTGCTCAAAGAAAGGACACTTCGCCACCCTCTGTCGGTCGGCGCCAGCTGTACGCAGCGTTCAAGAGCAAGAACCAGGCTTCCTGGGTCTCACAAGCCACGAAAGGTCTTCAAACTGGGACGTCACAGTGGTCGTCAATAACAAGGAAGTTGTATTCAAAGCCGACACAGGAGCGGATGAAACAGAGCTTCCAGAAGGCCTTTTCCGCCATCTGTTCGAAGGTGTACAGCTCCAGCCAGCGAAAAGGCCCCTCGACGGCCCCAACGGTAAGCCACTTATCGTTGTCGGCACGGCCCAGATGCACATGACTTTCAACGGACGAACAAGCATTGAAGAAGTTTACATACTTCAGAGCCTGAAGTCACCACTTCTAGGCAAGCCTGCCATCGAGAAGCTTGATGTTCTAACTGAACTTGCTGCACGCATCGGCGTTATCGAAAAAGGAAACGTCGAATCCGAGTACCCTGACCTCTTCCAAGGTCTAGGAACCTTGAAAGATGAATACGACGTCAAGCTACAGCCAGAAGCTAAGCCTTTCGCGCTGACGTCTCCTCGGAGGGTACCCCTGCCGTTGTACGAGAAAACAAAGCAGGAACTTCGACGCATGCAGAACGAAGGAGTGATATCACCAGTAACGGAGCCAACATCTTGGTGCGCGCCAATGGTAGTTGTGCCAAAATCATCTGGGGCACTCCGCATTTGCGTGGACTTCACAGAACTAAACAGGTACATACTGCGAGAATGGCATCCAATACCTGCCGTGGAACACACTCTGGGTATGCTACAAGGTGCAAAAATGTTCTCCAAGATAGACGCAAATTCTGGGTTCTGGCAAATCCCAATCAGCGAAAACAGCAAGCTCCTGACTACAATCATCACGCCATTCGGACGCTTCTGCTTTAACCGTTTGCCGTTTGGCATCTCTTCCGCCCCCGAACACTTCCAGCGACGCATGGCTCAGATCCTGGAAGGTCTGGATGGAGTCGTCTGCCATATGGATGATGTACTCATCTGGGGGAAGACAAGACAACAGCACGACCAACGACTACGACTAGTGATGGATCGTCTCAGAGCAGCCGGAGTTACCCTGAACAAGGACAAATGCGAGTTCAGCAAGCGCAGCATATCGTTTTTGGGGCACATCCTTGAAAACGACGAGGTGCGGCCCGACAGGAAAAAACTTTGTGCTATTGCCGAGATGCCCCACCCTACCTTCAAAAAAGGGCTGAGGCGCGTGATGGGGATGGCAACATATCTAGCAAGATTTGTGCCCAACATGGCGGAAGTGTTGCGGTCATTGTCGTCAATGATGTCGTCGAAGCAGAACTTCGTCTGGCAAAGCCCCCAAGAAGAAGCCTTCAAAAAGTGGAAGGCTCTCCTGTCATCGGATCCTGTACTCGGCATCTACGACCCCAACAAACAGACAGTTCTCACGGCTGACGCGTCGTCGTACGGCCTTGGTGCCGTCCTGAGACAAAAGCAGGAAAACGGACACTTCAAGGTCGTCGCGTATGCATCCTGAGTCCTTACCGACACCGAGCGCCGCTACGCGCAAATTGAAAAGGAAGGCCTCGCCCTAGTTTGGGCATGTGAAAAGTTCCGAGACTTCCTGATTGGGAGAAGTTTCGAACTCGAAACTGACCACAAACCCCTGGTTTCAATTTTGGGATCCAAAACACTCGACGACTTAACGCCACGGCTCCAGAGGATGCGAATGCGTCTCATGAGATACACCTATACCATTTCCTACGTTCCAGGAAAGGATCTCACCGCGGCTGACACCGCGGCTGACCTCTCCAGTTCAACGGCCGGGAACGACGGAGCTCGCCGAGGAGATCCGAGGCTTCGTAGACCACGTGACGTCATCTCTGCCGGTGACTCCGCCAAGCCTTAAGCAAATCTCTGCTGAGCAGAAAGTGGACAAGGAATGCCAACGTATCAGCAAATTTTGTGCGACTGGATGGCCAAGTCGCCGAGATATAGGAGTCGACCTTAAAGACTATTGGATTCACAGAACGTCCTGATGTGCGGAACCAGGATCCTCATTCCTCAAAGATTCCGAAAGTCAGTCCTCGTCCAACTTCATGAAGGACATTTCGGCATAGAAAAGTGCCGAGCAAGAGCCAGAAGTTCTGTATGATGGTCCAACATCGACGCAGACGTGGAAAATCTTGTTAAAAAGTGCCACATCTGCCTAAAACACAGCCGAAACAGACAAATGCCATTGAAGCCAATGGAGTTCCCTGAAAGACCATGGCAACAGGTGGGAATGGACCTCTTTTACCTCAGTGGTCAGTGGTGGCTGATAGTGGTTGACTACTACTCGCGTTACCCAGAGCTAGTCCGCCTGAGCAGCCTTACTGGAGCACCGGAGCCACGGTAGTCAACCACTGCAAGTCTCTTTTCGCCAGACATGGCATTCCGGAAGTCGTTATCTCAGATAACGGACCACAGTTTTCTAAGACATGCCATTCTGAATTTGCGAAGTTTGCACAAGAGTATAACTTCCGCCATGTGACCTCGAGTCCGCACTACCCTCAGAGCAACGGGCTCGCCGAAGCGGCTGTAAAAATAATAAAAGGGTCCTTAGACTAATCAAAAGATCCCTACGAGACACTGCTTGCATATAGGACAAGCCCCCTCAAGTACGGATACAGCCCCTCCGAACTCTTGATGGGAAGGAAGCTTCGTACGACTCTCCCAGTGGCCTCCGAGAGTCTTCGTCCTCATACTCCCGACGAGAAACAGCTGAGGCTATTCGAGAGAGAAAGTCGTCGAAAACAGAAGCAAGACTTCGATCGGCGTCACGGCGTCCGGGACCTTTCCTCACTAGACGATGGTACAGACGTCTGGCTGGTAGACCTCCAGCGCCAAGGCGTCGTCAGTGGTCAGGCCGATGAGCCCAGATCCTACTGGGTAGAAACTGAGAGAGAGTCCGTACGCCGTAACCGCACTCCCTTAGTACCGCTTCCGGAGCAGTCTTCGCCTGCTATGGATGACAGTGGAGACACATCTACAAGCACAAAAGTCCCTACGTCGTGTTACGACCCAACACACGATCACACTAGGAGTGGGAGGTGCATAATTCCTCCGAAACGTTTTCAGCCATCGTGAAGAGAGCTTTGGAGAAATTCTTGTGTCCAGAGCTGTGAACTCTATTCTAAGAAAGGGGGATGTTGGATATAGCATGTCGGAGTTCACGCGCGTAAGAAAAAGACGTCGAGGTTGTTCACGCGCGGGGAGGCTCTCGCGGGCTTGTGCATGGCTAGGCATGGCGGACTGGTTGGTGTTCTTTTTGTACATACGTTGCTGACCTTAGTGTAAGATAAACCCTTTTGTCCTGCTAGTCCACAGCGACTATGTCTCTTTCATTCTGCGCCCCGCAGAATAAAACGGTGTTTGATATTTTATTCGATTTGCAGCATATGTTCACTGGTCGAAGTGGTCGTGCTTTATTTATTTTCTTTTTTTTATGTTCGAAAGTTATGAAGAATGTCTCGGGAATTTCTTTCGTCAAGCTTCACCGCTTCGACCGGCACCCCCGCGTCAAGTTTCACTTCTGTGCAACGGCGTGCAAGGAGAGCCAGCTGACTTGTCTGAGCATGTCGGTTAGCTCCATGGTTTCGGAGATTTGACTTGTTCATCAGCCTTCGGTTAAATTATAGTTCAATTCCCAGTTTCAAAGAAGATAGTCGGAAAAGAAAATCTTCAGTTATATTCATATAAATAAGCCAGTCGTTGCATACGCCGTCGTGCTATGTTGTGCAATTTGTTTTCCTAAATGATCTCATCGGGGTCTTTTTTCTCTCTCTCTCTTTCACTCTCTCAGTTGATAAGTATATAGATGAAATTGTTCCTTTTCATAGGCATGCCTCCCAGCAAAGATTTTCAGCCGTGATTTCTTAAAGCATCCATGCCGAATTGAAAGTAAATGTAAAAGTATTAATATTCATTCGGTTGATTTATAAACATAGGCTACAGTTCAATCCAGGGCAGTTAGTACAGATTGGCTTAATGTCAAAGACCAGTGTCATCCCCAAAGCGAAAACAATGCCCCTCGCTGGACGTTGAAATTGGCGATAACTCGGTGGGCCACAAATGCCGTCGTATTCCTTCGGCAACAGCCGCGGAATGGATGAAAACCCTTCGCAGGTCGGGGATGCTCTAGAGGATGCAAGCTGACCCGATTGGCTTCTAACATAATTTCTGTGAGCCCTTTTGTTATTTTGTACAAATTGGACTGGCCTCCTACATGTAGGCCGCCACAGCAACCAGGCCGAGGCTGGCTGCATTTCCATCGACGACCTCAGCCTCGAAGGATTTTCGGAACACGGTTTGAGCAAAGTTTAAGTTTAGGGGTGTCGCGAACTTTTGTCGAACCAGATTTTTAGGTCGAACTTTCGGGGTTCGACTGGGTCGAACCGGTTCGACGAACCTTCGAACTTTTCACCAGTATCGACCGGTTCGACTTCGTGGACAGTGTGGCCAGACCTTGATACAAGCATGTCTACGTTTGGAGAATTTTTTTTTTATGCAAAGGGTTATTTTATTTTATAAACAGTTGCAATTAAAAGAAACCAATTCTAATCACTGAAGAAGTTAATAACTTAATTTTTTGTACTGTATTAACTGAACTAACCAATCAGCGCTGCCCTTAATTCATCCCATAGCCATCACCATCCAATCCGAAGCCAACTGGCCAGCCTGTCGCGCATGCGCACACGAGTCGAACCTCAATACAAGGTTCGTCGAATTTTCCACTAAAAGTTCGAAAAAGTCGAACCTGGTCGAACTCGAACCTCGGGCGGTTCGCGACACCCCTATTTAAGTTGATTCTTCTCTCCCAACTTTCTACCCTCTCTATTACATCCGTGCTACGCGTCTTCAGCCGGTGTACTGAAAGTGGCCCCATAGTGGCAACAAAATAGGTCACAAGACCCGGCGTACCATTACGGCCAAGCAGTAGACTAAGCGCACTCCGCTCCAAACAAACCGAAACTGAAACTGCGCACGCGTCAAAGGCCCATGGTTGACAACGTTTAGGAACGCCAGTCGGATAATCCGGTGAAATGCAAAAGAAAAATAAATATAATAACTGTTCAGTAAATGTATAGTTATAAAACCCTTCCTATTCATAAAATTCTACCTAATATATACTCTGTTTTTTTTTTTTTAAAGTCATAGTAAGCCTCCTTTCGTCAGGAAACTTTTAGGATCGGAGCCTGTTGGAGCGTTGGAGTCTGGCCGTCGTCTGCTAATCCTACCTCCCGACGATACCCCAATTAAAGACCTTTCAGACCCACTGGGTTATTTCCAAGGCAAAAATAAAAGTTTTCACTACTGCTTATGATGCTGAACGTCCGTGATTCTTTTCACCATAAGTGTGCGAACTTCATAACTAAATTTACAAGCGCGAACGTGTTGTCTCGAGCCAGGGTTTTGCTTCACGAGCTCGCATGCACATCAAGCAACGAGCTGACAGCAAGCCCGTTGAAGGCGTTTCATTTGCTTTTGTGTGTGACTGTTAGCATTGAAGACGACCTACATTCACGCATGCTGTTTCTGACCAGGGGCGGATGCAGGAATTTCCTGAGAGGGGGGGGGGGTCAGGTCAAATACTAAAGTATTTGGTCAGGTGTTGGTCAGCGTACCATTGGTTTAGGAACCCCCTTCCCCTCTCCCTCGTTTCAAGCCACAAAGTTTACACATGCAAAAATCAAGAGGGGGGTCAGGACATCCGGACCCCCCCTCTAAATCCGCCCCTGTTTCTGACCTATTTCGCGAAATTCCCAATGACTCAACCGCAAAAAATAAAAGAAACAAATACTGGATAGGTGGCGCAAGCAGCCGCCTGATTCACAGGGATTGCTTATATTGATATAATCTATAATGTGTGCAAAGCAATCGGCGAGATCCGCGACTCCGCCAACTCCGCTGACTCTGCTGACTCCGCAAAGTCCGCACTCTCGCAAGCCCTGCCGCCCTGCTCGCCCTGCTCCGCGCTTCCGCGCTCTTCCCGGAGTGCTGTGCTTGGTGCTGCGACGGCAGCGACGCGGCCAGCGACAGCACATGTTCCGAGCGCTGCCCCAAGGGAGGCAGCCGGAGGAGACAGTAGCGGACGACGAGAAGGGCCAGCCACCACCGGCGCACCGTCTCCCCCGTGTGCGCGCAGGCGTTGTGGTCGTCTTGATGCCAGCACCATGAAAGACCAGGTCGGGCCCTCGGACTCCTGGATGGCCGGGGTCAAGCTGGGCATTGTGCGGCTCGGACGGGCTGCGGGCAAGGTGAGATGGACCTCCCTCCCTGGGCGACGAAAGTGAGGTTCCGTCGCGTGCTTCCTGCGCCGACGGGGGACCCCCACCGCTCTTATCACCGCTCTAAAACTCGACTAGTCCTCCCGCCTCTTTGTCTTTGGGGGTCCGAGGGCGTCTTTTCTTTCGCGGAGAGCGCCGTTTCCGGGATCCGCCGCCGCGCGAGCGAGTGGTCCGGCGGACCTTTCTTCTCTTTATTTTTATCCGGGCTTTCTCGAGCGAGGAAGAGTTGCTCTCGCAGCGGGGATCACGAAGCTCGCCGAGAAAGTTGACTCGGGAAAAAGTGCAGCCTCGTTTCCGCGGTTGGAAGGGGGGTTGGGGGGATTGCATTGCGGACGTTCGGCGGCAGCTGCCGTTTTCTTTTTTATTTTTGTTTTGTTGTCTTTTTTCGCGTGGGGCCAAGAGCGCCTGGCTCCTCAATCCGCTGATTTTTTTTTTTTTGTTTTGTTTTGTAGTAGAAGGGGGGAGTGGGGGGGGGGGGGGGGCAAGAGCGCCGCGCGCCTGGCTCCTCGGTCCGCTGGATTTCGCCCAACGCGTTGCACCGTCAAACGACTGCTACCTGAAAGAACGTCGTGTCGTAACTCTTTCCGTCGAACCGTGACTGCAAGCAGCGCCGAAAATAATGGCCAGCGAAAGCGACCCGGGGTCCTTGCCATGGATTCGTGCCGTCGGGCCGTTCCCGCAATCAGCCGGGCGATCAATAAGGCCTCGCGACAGTCGGGCACGGTCGGCCGAGAGCGGACGCTGGCCGCCGCGAATGAATCAGCTGGCCGAAGGTCGGCGGGGCCGTTCTCTCCCCCCGACGAACAAAAGGCGACCCCGCAGAGGAGGCCGGCAGGGCGGCTCCCTCCCTCCTCGGGTGGGGGACCTCTGCTCGCGCCGGCTACCCTTGGCTGCGAAGGGGAACCTTCCTCGGCTTGGGGGACGCCGAGAACGCCCGCCTTCTAAAGGTGCCCACCGAACCGGGCTCTTTGTCGACTCGGGGGGCCCTTCGGTACGCTTTCGGCTTCGGGGGCCGCCAGAATTGGCTCGGGCTGGACCCGTGAATGCGTCTGCGGCTGGCCTCTAGGTGGAGCAATTTTTCCCACTGCTTTGACGTCGGCAGTACAGCCAAAAAGTCTGATTGCTCGTTATGTAGGGTGTTTGAAATGCCGAGGCTCGATTAAAATGGGCCATAAAAATCAGCACAGCATCTGAAATGCCGAGGCTTGATCTAAAATGGGCCATAAAAATCAGCGCAGGTCGGTTTATCACGCAAAATTACAAAGTGTAGCTCCCTTTCTGTAAAGCATGGAGCCAAAAAATTTGTCGGGGTCAATGGCGACGCAGGCGACAGAGTCGAGTGACTGGGTGCGTTTGGCGCACATATTGATAGATAGCACTACAGGGTGTCACAAAAGAAAATTTACACGGTCTTTTTTACCCCAAAAATAAACTAGGCATCACCGAACGCTCATTCTCCGTCCAAAAGGTAGAGCTAGAGGTCACAACCAGATGCCAAAGTTTCAGCCCGATCCGATAACTTATCAAAAGTTATAAGTGATTTTCTGAAAATTTCAATGGGAAAACGGAGCCCATTTTTGCCCGTTTTCGGTTTCTGGTGCCATAGAGCCCCATGGGTTCGAAAACTCCGTCGGCCGCCATTTTCCCATTGAAATTTTCAGAAAATCACTTATAACTTTTGATTAAGTTATCGGATTGGGCTGAAACTTTGACATCTGGTTGTGGACCTCTAGCGCTACCTTTGGGCGGAGAATGAGCGTTCGGCAATGCCTAGTTTATTTTTCCGGTAAAAAAGACCGTGTAAATTTTCTTTTGTGACACCCTGTACTTCCTTATCGAGACTGTTCGCAACGATGTGGTTTATTAAAATTAACATAATTCTTTTGTATTTGTACCTTTCACTGAATAACTAAACACAAACAATAATAGCAAAACTTGAACAAAAGTAAAGGCACTCTTGCTGCTTACGGATTTCACCTGTGTGTCTGCTTTCTTTCGCTGGTCAGCTACGCCTTCCCCCGCTGCTCACAATGCCATCTATCAATACTTGCGTCGCCGTCTGCTGTTGACCCTGGCAAGCTTTTGGCCCCATTTTTTACAGAAAGGGAGCTGCGCTTCGTAATTTTGCATGAAAACACCGACCTGTGCAATACACCTTTGACGAAAAGTTTAGATCGCCACGTACAGGTGCCAATTTTTATGGCCCATTTTATACTGAGCTTGAGTATTTCAGACACCCCATATATTTAGTATTTAGCAGGTGAGGTTAGTCTGCCAGTGTTTTGCCAATGCAATAAAACTGTTAGCCTGGAGTCTTTAATGTGCTTGGCACAGCAACTTGTTTTGCTAGCTTTGTTGTTATCGCCATTAAATTCTAATCATCTGGCACTGTCTAGACCCAAACCTGCACATTAATAATATGCTTTTATCTTTAAATGCTGTTGAGAATGTTAATTGTGCTCCCTGCAACAGCCAGAAAAACGGTTGCTTGCAAGCCAAAACAAAGTCAAACCATGTTTTTTCGCCAAATTGTCACATTCATCAATAAGAGGGTGGAGACGACAACCATGGTTAGATCAGAGAAAGAATATATTTACAAAAGGCAGATAGAAAAAATCAGAAACAAAGCAATGGGGGTAAATTAAGATTGTTACTGCAAAGCGAGGCATTGCTAGATGCTTTTGAGGTAGAATAAATGAAACCATAGGAAGGTCGCGTGAAAATACCGTGTCCCCAACTGGGTGCTGCTGCTTCAAGCATCTCTGAGGTGTTGGAGTATGTTTCCTGTTTCAATTTTCACCTAATCCCAGCAATTGGTGTTGTGGCACAAGGATCTAGGGAGCAACTCACCAGACATTCTGAAATTGTGGGAAACTTTACCCCATCTGAAGTGGGCTTTTTTTTCCAGGGTCACCCCTCGTGCATAATCATATTTTTTTATTCCTTTAAAAAAACACTTGAGTAACTGGCCCACAAAAGCAAAGGAGATTGCTTGTTCGTGGGACCAGGCAGACCAAAACATTTACAAATAAAAGGAGTAGAACACAGTATTACTAGTATTACTAGCAGAAACCAAGAAAAACAAATTTACATTTAAAGCAATAGAATTTTTAGAAAAGGAATAATCCTATGTACAAACATAAATGCTCATACTAAATTCCAAGCCCATTCCTGAAACTATGGTTTCGATGCTCCCCAGTTTTTCTTTCAAATTGGCTTTTACAAAAAATTTAATTTTGGTCATTTGACCCTATTCATTTATTTTGATTGGTTTAAACCTGTTATGCCGTTTGGCGGTGCACGGTTGAGAGTGATAGATTTATTTCTTTTCTTTTAGCTCTCAATTAAACATTCAGTAACACTATAAATAAAGAAATTAAACAGAATTGTAAAACACAGCAATATTTGCGCCATGTAAAAGAAACTACTCTCCACATGAAAATCAAACAAAATCTCTGAACACTGAAATACTAACAGGCTCTAAAAACCGTACGACCTCGCGTGAAACATGACATAATTAACAATAATTGAAGGGAAATCAGGTTTTACATTCTAGAGCTTTCTTTGCCGTTTGCGTGGATGATATACTAATCAATTATTGTGTAATTTATTAAAAAGGGAAGGAATAGAATGCCGTTTTATTCTCTTTCCGTAATTTGTAAATATTCTGGGTATACCTTTCAGTGCATCTCAGATTTCTCTTTTTGACCTCAATTTTCGAGCTCTTATCGTAGTAATGCCATGTTGATATTACATATTCATACAGTTTAGAAAAAGACATTATATTTAGTTCATTCATTTTCATATCTATTACTAGGTTATCAAATGTGGTTCCGTACGCAACATTATTCGCAATCTGCTTGAGTAGTCTATCTATTCCTAGCCTTTTATTTCCTGCACTTTGACCAAAAACAGTAATACCGTATCGCAAGATCGACTCTCCTAAGGCCATAAAAACAGTTTTTCTAACGTTTATACCACAAGCGTTCTTTAACCGGTAAAGATACGCTGATACTACACGAAGCCTTTTTTTTTTTTTTAATAAATTCAATGTGATGGTCTCATAAAATATGTTCGTCAAAAAATACGCCTAAGTACTTTACAGACTGTTCGTATGGAAATGCTATACTTTTGCAAGAGTTGCCATTCCCCGAATTTAAATAAATACCTTTCACCTTCACCTGTTTATGGGGATTTCGGAAACACTCGTTTTGTTGTAATTTACTGAAGTAATATTGTCAGAAAACCACTCCAATAACATGTCCACGTCCTTCTGAAATACTGAAATTGCATTTTTGTATATATGTCATATGGTAATAGTAGAACTGTATCGTCTGCATATAAGATTCTAGACTGTAGCAGTAAAAGATTTAACTCGTTCATGTAAATGTTAAACAGCAACGGGCCCAAAGTGCTCCCTTGAGGTACACCGCACTGAACCCGAGTTTTACAACAAACACAATTTTCTATTTACGCCAATTGAAATCTGTCTGTGAAATAGTCATGGAAAAAATTGTAAAATGGTCCTCTAAAGCCCATTCTTCAAGTTTTTCTAAAAGTAATGTATGACAGATGGTATCGAAAGCTTTCGATAAATCTAGGAATAAGGCAAGAGCAATTTTATTGTTATCTAATGTATCGTTGATGCAGTCCGAAAACTCCTCCAAAAGTGCTGTTGTGCTTTTATTTTTCCGAAAACCATACTGCGAATCAGTAATACGAGAATTTTTCACAGAAGGTATTCATATTTGTCTTAACCCATTTTTCCATCATACGCGAAATTACTGGCAATATTGATATCTGTCGGTTATTCCCGAAATCCTTTTTATTACCACCTTTGTAAAGAGGCCTATTTACTGCAACTTTTAGCTCTTCAGGAATTTTTCCTGTAGTAAGGGAACTGTTAATTGTTTTAAGTAATACTTGTTTTAGATGATCTATAACAGTGGTTTTAAACTCATTTGAGTGTGCGGGCCAGATAGCCCATACTGGGAAGGCCGAGGGCCAAGGTTAGTTGGGGGGGGGAGGGGGGGGGGGGCAATAATTAAAATGACACCGCCCCGCCAACATACTCGCATTTGTAATAGAACAAGAGAGCAAGTAGACTGCCGTTCCCTTGCTCAATAAGTGCCAGATTGCAAGAACAATGTTAAACCTTCCTTTTTTTTTTTTGCATTTGGATTGATTTTTTTTAATACACATGAAAAAGCTACAAGGTGTAACATAATTGCTCATGCTCACAGAAATCCACAATCAAATTCAATTGGTGCTGCAATTGTGACAGATCTGTCCTATGCAGGCACATAAAAAAAAAAGAATTGGGGAATACAAAAATTTTGGGGAGAGTACACTGCTTCAAAGGAACGTCCTTGTCATCATCTTTGTGCGCTAACGTAGCATTGTCTTCATAAGATGGGATTCAGACTTAGAGTCTTAAAGAAAAAGTCAAGATACCGCCAAAACCTTAAATTTGTCCCTTAAAAATTTTCAGAAATTCGTTCTAGCAAGACCCTTTTATGGGAGTGTGCGTTTATATTTTTCTCTCCCAATTTGTTTTCTTTCGCACATTTAGGCTGTTCTCGCCTCGTTCAGTTTTTGTGCTTCTTTATTTCTACCATAATTGTTGAAGTATCTGTGTAGTGTTCATTACAGTGCTCAATTTAATTTCAGTGAAAGAAGGCAGAGTTGGGGTAGACACCAGCTTGATGGTGCTTTTTTGCTCAGTGCCTTCTTTGGATGCACACTTCCGTTAATATTTCTTCCACGGCACTGTGGCCAGGGAGACCTGGAAGTATCTGGAACGTGCATTTATAAAGGGAGTGCTATCTGCCCAGCTATTTTTAAACATGCACAAGCCCGGCCTGCATGCTGGGCCAGGCCCCTGTGCAGTGCTCTAGATATGGGTCCTCTGGGCGAAAGTGTCTCGAACATCTGCTACAGCTCAGATATTCTAGGAATTTAAGGTAATGTGTACCAATCAATGTTGTTTTTTTTTGTTTTTTTTTCCAGATCAAGTACACCCTTCTTGATGAACGGGACATCAGCCTCGTGCATGAGTACTCCTTTGAGGTTGGTGCCTCGTTGAAATAAGGGTTAATGTGGAGGCGAGCTAATGAATGGTCATACTGAGACGTTTCTTTTTTTTTTTTCTTGTCTTTGGGCTTTTGTTAGTGTTGTGGTGTGTTGTCCTGGTTGTCTCATCTGACCCCTCTCCACCTCCTGTTTGATGCACCTGACTTTCTCTTGCATGTTTCTTCAGTGTTGATATGCGCAAAGTGTTTATTGGCTTGCCATCCATACAGCCATGAGCCTGATGCAGCCAGAACACAGAAGCCTGTGCGACCAGGTGCCAGTTGCTGTAGTGATTTGCTTGCATAAAAGTATACTAACACCCACCCCCAAAAAAAAAAAAATTTTTTTTGCTAGGCGATTTATTATGGTGTCAGTCAACTACTCAATCAATACTTTGCTACAGTGTCACATATATTTTTATAGTCAAAAAATGCAACTGCTCGAAACTGGACTATGGGGGAACAAGAAATATAGAGGAGGAAAAAAAATACTAGAAATCTCGTGGCTGTGCATTTTTTTTTTTTTTTTTTTCAGTCAACGTATTTGCAGCTTTTTAGAAGCCACAAAAATGGGTATCATGTTTTTTTATCCATTTCTACTATTGAGTCTGTGCCTTCGATGACCCACGACTTTGATTATATTTAGTGGTTATGTCTAAACCACAGAAAACGGCACGTGACCACAGAGAAGAGAGTGAGCGCGACTCAAACCGGCCAGTTCTCAATCAGTGGTTTTCCGGCAGAAGAAAAAAAAAAAAAAAAACTAATTTTGAGCTGCAAATTGTGTTCTGGCTAGTTGGGCTCTTATATGTCATGTACTAATAAAGACCTTGACAAGCATAAATACCCTTTCAGTGTCCCTTTAAGGAAATGTACAGAATGTCCCAGATAACTTGCACCGAGCATTACCAAAAAAAAGGGAGTGCTCTGTGAGAATGAAACTAACAGTATGCTGTTAGTTCGTTTAAGAGCCGGGGTGTGAATTGGAAAGTTGTAGAGCGCATTGAGAAGCGCTTAATTAAGGTGTTCCCTACATGATACTCTTTGTGTGCTTCTTTTTATTAGCCTAAAGAGAAAGCCCGCGAAATTTAAAAGAAAGACCATGGACAACGCGCTTTCAGGCGTGTTCTGAAGGAACGAAGTCCACCTTATCACTGGCGCACTGTCCCATACGGCTTTGCAGCAGCACTTGCTCGCGTTTATCTTCGGCGTCTACCCCAACACAAAGCCCTTTCTCGGAGAGCCTTGCCAGTGATAAGGTGGACTTCATTCCTCCAGGCGCGTCTAAGAGCGCTGCAAGTGCGACGCGCGGGGGCGTTGTCTCGGGGTCTTCTTTCTTCTTTTTCTGCTAATTAAAAGAAGCCCACAAAGTGTAACATGTAGGAAACTCCTTAATTTGGTGTTCCTCAATGCACTGTACAACTTCCCAATTCACAGCTCGGCTCTTAAGCAAACATTTAAAAGAATTCACTAATTAGTCTAACTAGGCGCACTAAAAAGTTGTGCACTTTCCCAAAACTCTTTCTAACGAGATACAGTTGGTTTCACTCTCGCAGAGCGCCCCATATTTTTGTTAAGTTTCGTGCAAGTTATCTGAGACACTCTTTATATAGCCTAGAAGGGCGTAAATAAAATTGGGCTTATGTCGGCAATCAAGCAAGTACATTGAAAAGAATGAGACCTGTGACTAGGTCGGAGGTAGGACCGAGGCTGATCTGCATTTCATTTAAATCCAGAATAAAGGGGCAGGGGGTCCTCGGCTCGATTCCGGGGCCGCGACGTCTATGCGCATACCGCTGCCCATGCCGTCATTGGTAGGCTGGAGGCGCCATCTGTTCGAAAGCTAGAGAAGCATGCATCCACATGCTACAGTTTGGTTCCACTAAGCCAACAAAGCTCTTGGTTAAGATGGAAAGATGAACCGGTTGGTACACTGCAGCAATAATAAAATCAGTATATCAGTTGGTACACCTCATTGCGGGTAAAGAAAAGCAAGACAAGCTCGTCCCGCGAAGCCCCCTGCCCTTTTTCACTTTGCAGAGCAAATGCCAGAGAGGAGGCGATTCTCGCCCTGCCTCCTCTCATGGCATTTGCTCTGCTAAGCGGAAAGGGTGAAAGCTCCATGGAAGTAGCTTAACCTGCAGCAAGGTATAGTATCAATTGATGCTATCAAACAAAGCATTACTATACTCTGCAGCAACTTTTCTTGGCAATGCAGTGGAGGGTACAGGCACACATTCTGTCTCCCATGTGGAACGCTGAATAAAGCTGTGCGCGGGCTCCCCTCCTCTCCCCGAAAATGCCAAGAAAATTTGTTGCTGAGGATATCAGTTAATTGCAGAAATTTTTTTTTTTCTTTCTTGTCTTGTTCCCTAGTGCTTTTATTATTGCCGTTGGGTAATCTGGTCATACAATTTGTCTTGGCTATGCAAGTGCATGAATAAATGCGTCGTCCCTCCGGGTGGATCGCAGCACATCTCAGATTTAATGGTAATGATGGTGTTGGAGTTCTTAAAAAAATGCTGACACCACCCCAGAACTTTTTTTTTTTTTTTTTTTGCCAGGCGGTTTATTGTGGTGTTGGAAGACTACAAGCCAATCAATATTTTGCTACAGCGTCGCATATATTTTTAATAAAGTCAAAAACTCCAACTCCTCAAAATCAAAACTTGACTGGGGAAGAAGAAATACCTATAGAGGAGCTTTCTAGAAGCCACAACAAATGGGTATCATATTTTTGTCTATATTTAATTATTCACTGTGTGCCTTCAATGCCCATGTCTAAGCCATAAAAAACGGCACATGAGCGCGACTCAAATCGGCCAGTTCTTGATTGGCGGTTTTCGTCCCGAAAGAAAACAAATTTCAAGCCGCGAATTGTGTTCTGGGTGGTTGGGCTCTCGTATGTCATGTACAAATAAAAACCTTGGCGAGCATAAATATCCTGTCGGTGTCTTTCAACTTCTTCCTTCTTATTTTTCCTCCTCGACTCACAAATCATGCAGCGTTAGCAAACATTTCAAGAGGAGGGAAAGAA
Organism: Ixodes persulcatus; assembly: GCA_013358835.2. Classification (NCBI taxonomy): domain Eukaryota; kingdom Metazoa; phylum Arthropoda; class Arachnida; order Ixodida; family Ixodidae; genus Ixodes; species Ixodes persulcatus. The sequence goes on along the minus strand of JABSTQ010011411.1, from coordinate 668,238 downwards.
GGAACTCCCCTCTGGCTCGGACCCTCGTTTGCGTACCCAGACATCATCATTCTCCCCCTAGAAGATTAGACCTTTGCTCAAAATTCGTATAAAAGGTGCTTTCTTGCCCCCCTGCCGCTTGTGGCTGTGGAAGTTATGTGCTCGTTGGGTCAGTCATGATTCTATCCGTTTCTTCATGATCACGCTCCCTCGCGCATACCCATGCGCAGAGGATGGGGTCGGGTGATGAAAGGGAGGTGGTCGATTGGTCCAGGAAGTGCGTAGCTCCCAACGTACTGTCAGCGTAGGGGGTGAACAGAATATAGTGAGGCCGGGTGGCGTGCTTTGGGTACTGCGGATGTATCGCAGTGAAAAGGCAAAGAGCTTTCTAAGGAAAGGAGGTACGAAATAGTCCGCTATGTTTTCAAATTTTTGTATCGAAAAGCAGGCTTTTGACTTTCTCCCTTTCTTTTGGCCCACTAAACGATGTGCTATTAGTAAAATCTCAATCTAAATTCATTTATTTCAGCCAAAAAATCGTTTCATGGCCCTTTTTAGCTACTATGCAACTACTGGGTCATGTAAATGGTTGCTTTATGCGGGACGTGTAGCCAATGGCACGCATAACTATCGCGATGCGAAGGGCTCCAACTTGATTATTATCGTTCATAACCAAAGTAACGATGGTGCATAATTATATTAGTAGCATAACAAAAAAACTACTAGCAGAAGCCTTAGTCAACTACTAACCTTGGTAATTCCATACGATTGCAATCTTTACAAATCCAAAGCCTTTGATTATATTGAGGCTATTGCTGTATTAAAGTGCTCACCCTGGTACATTTTGTTTTATTTCAACAAAGTTTAATAATTTTGTGGTGGCATTGTTCCAAAAGTTAACTTCCCCATAAGAAATAACTCCACCGTTGCTACACTACCGGGTCATCATCGCAGACACCTGATAATTTTCTAAACTAGATCATTAATATGAAAAACGGATAGAGGACCCACTGCATGCGATGATGGCATGAAGAGCGGCAAATCGAATCCTTTTGATTCTTGTGGAATTTCGTGTGTATAGCTTCCAGGGCTGTGTACAGGCGGCACCTCGGTCAGCTGTCAGTCAGCACAACTGGTGTCCAAAAGGGGCAATTTTGAGCAGGCCTTGCCATTGAACGATTGGACACAAGTGCTGCATCACAGTCTGGCAGGGCACTCAGACTTTTGTGCTCAATGTTCGGTCCAATGATTGCGGTTGGGGCCGTCCCAGAGATGGTGCTCACTGTCCGACCAAACTTCATTGCCCCGTTATTTTCGGGAAGCAGTGCAGTCCCAGGCACATATTCGAAAGCATCTGTCGACTTCCAAGTCTTATTTGACGAGGTAATGTAAACATTGCAGTACACAGGCTTCTGTGTGGCCGTAGCAACGTAATAGGGAGTTTTAGAATAGCGCGCGCTAAAGCTTTGCGTACGCAAGGAATAGCGTCGTCGCCACTGCGCATGCTCCGAACGCAAACCAGGTTTTGCGCTTTGCGTGCGCAATTTTAGCGTGCGCTATTTCTCGGAAATAGCGTGCGTACGCAAAGGGTCTTTGCGCTCCTCTAAGGAGGATATGTGATGAGAAGTTGGCTAAAGCCAAGACGAGCACAGTTAAAAAAAAATGGCGGCCCCCAGGGCCATGGCTGCGGTCGCTTTGGCGGCGTCGTGAGCGCGACGTCGGCGGCATCCTCGTGACTGCGATTTTCAATACGGGACGACACTGCACTCGGTTTGGAAAACCCAGTAGGGTGGGCAACGATCACCGGCAACTTGATGCTTGCGATGAGCGAACATTTAACGGCAAAGGTCAGTACACTCTTGCCGAGGCGACGCATGCGGCGGACACCACCGGTCGACCGCTCGCGTCGCACTCTCACGTTTAAACAAATGTAAAATTGTTACTCTGGACCAAAAATCTTGTTTTTTTCTAAAGTTGCAGCATTTCTTGTGTGAAATAAAAATCGTGACTGTATCTTGATGGCGTTGCAAGCGCGAGATGCTTGGGCTTTTGCGTCGCGGCGGAGAAGCGCTATTCTAAAACTCTCTTGCCTCGCGTGCGCTAAAGCAAGCGCAAAATTTAGCGCTAGCGTGCGCTAAAATTGCATACGTTATTCTAAAACTTCCTAATGTGGCGTGGTTGAATGCAACACAGGAAAGTATAGCATCTGGATAGGCCTTCACTCGTGCTACTACAGGATAGAACTTAATAGTCTAGCTAAGTGCTATATGATCGCATTTCGAGTTGAGGTACTTTTGATTCTGCAATAGTGCACTTTTTATAGGCTTTCACAAAGATAAAAGCTTTCACGTGCTCATTTATTTGTTGATGTTGCACATCAAGGCCCTAGTTTGTGTGTACCCTCGAAATGGATTCTTCACACTTGAAAGCGGTTTGCCTTCTGGGTGACGAAGCTGGCAGTGGGAAGCAATGACAAAGTTTCTGTAATAGGTGATGCTATTGCTTTATTGAGGTGCTAATGGCAATGTGACCGAATGACATCTTGTTTAGATAAGTGATGTTTTCAAAGGACCTTTTGCAAACTACAAATTGGCATTCTTTTAAGTATGGTGTTTTGTCTCCACTCGGGACTGCATGTGATCGGGCAGTGGCTGTTTTGTTGCAGGCCCGTGTGGAGGTGGACAAGGATGGCAATGGGGCCCAGATATTTGCCTATGCTTACGAGATGAACCAGAGCAAGAGCAGCGGACAGTATTTGCACCACCTACTCTGGTGAGTGGCTATTCTTCAATTGCTGGCCGGATGGGCACTTGTCGGCACTTGGAGGCAGGTCGTGGAGCGGAGAAGTGGAGTCTAAATTCAGATCAATGATCTGTCAAATGGTGGTAGAGAAGAGATAGCAAGAAAACTAATTGAGACATACAATAAGCAAAAAACCCTAAAGTTCTGAATGTGCACATGTCCTGAAAGGTTACCTGTCCCTTGTTTCTGTTGGAATGCATGTAGAGAAAAAATCTCCTGCCGCAGCCCGTAAAATTTATGCAACGTCCAATAGGATTCCCTGTTGACTTGCTTGCCTTATACACATTACCTTATGGGTGTTCTACAGGACTGGGGTTTGTAAATGTTACAGCCGTGAAAACTTACCTACCGGGAACATGTAAACGAGATTCTATTGTAATTATGTTTATATTTTGAATTGTTGCCTTTTTTTACAGTAACATTCTGATCACCGCAGAAAACTTGTGATTACATCGGCAAAGATCAGCTTGCTGCATTTGTCGTAGCTAGCACGGGCAGTTTAAGATTTTGCGCAAGACAGCAGAATATTTCACCCGCTTATGTGGCCCGCTTAACCCTTTCACTGCCGGGTTTTTTTGTGAACTGCACTTCCCCGTGTGCTGGGTTTGTTTCGCATGTTGGTTCAGGAATGATTTCGTGCATTGCCACAGCCAGAAAGACGTAAAACTCGTGCGCCGTCAGGTCTTTCCACTGGTGTACCCCTGACTCGTCTGCCGACGTACATGCAGCCGCTACTTGGCGCCTGAAAATGTTTGCTCAACAATTGCATCCACAATATTCGGTGTAAACAAACTTTAAAAAAATTGTAGAGCCCATCCACTTCACGTGAAGATGGAGGACCAGCGAAGCTGTTATCTTTACAACAAAAGATACTAGTTTTCGCTTGGCATCGGTGGCCCAATCTTCGTCGGTCATTTTTGCCCGGCGACGACGTTCACACTCCCGCTTCTGTTGCCATTGACGTTCTAGACAGGCACATTCTTTATTGGTGAGTGGAGGATCAATCGAAACCGATGGACAGACACCATCGGCTGCACTACATTGGGCCACTGCGCGTTCGGCTTTTCGACGCTTTCGCACACATTTGCGCTGTTGAGCACGCTGTTGAGCGCGCTGGCGATCCTTGTAGCAGTGATGCGATTGCTGCGCCAATTGCGCCAAACTGTGCCAATGGGCTAACCCTGCTACATCCTGCTACATTTTGCCAAACTATGGGTAATCACGCCAAACCTGTGCCAAAAAGACAATTTCGGTCTCCTTTCAAAACCGAAACTAAATTGAGTACCGTAATTGAGCATGCGTGGGTTATGTGGCGTAAGCGGCCGCCCGACACAAACTATCCTGCATCAATTGTTCATCTGGTCTTGCATGGTTTTCCCGCCGTCTCGCGATCTCGTCGTGTCGTGGGTCTCAACTTGCGTCTTCTTTTTAATATTTTCAACGATAGATGCAAGTGTGTGCCGACGCTCCGATGCTAGCATGCCGGGTACCAGCCATGCTGTCATGCTGTGAAACGAAACCACGTTTTTGCGCGGCAGGAGTTACTTTGTGAGCTGAAGCACTCGCTCCTGGAAGCAACGGCCGGGGGAAAACTATATTTGGTCCCTGCCTTCCAATCACTGGTCACGCGACGTCGGGTCTTGCCATCCCCACATCTCTGTAGATAAGGCGCTTTCTAGAATGAAACTAAGTACCGCCGCATGTTCAACATTCCTTTTCTTGTTTTAATCATACGTTACTAAAAAAATCCCTCTTTAACTCAAACACTGTTATGTCAAAGTATTGATTACCTAGGATTCTCTCGGTGGGCTTTCTTTCGAGAGGTACCCCAGTACGTGAAAAATCTGCCACGAAAGAAAGTTGGTGAAGAGAAGTGAGCTAAAACAAAAAAGGCAATGTCTGCACGCTGAACCCGCACAGAGCGCTTGTTTGTTTCGAGTTCAGTCGTTGCACAAAGCGCTCCAAGAACATTTTGACCGTGGCTCGCGATGTCTTACACCGATGTGCTCAGGTTTTTTTTGTTTTTTTTTGTGTGTTTAGCTTGTACCTAGTTTGCCGATCTGGCAAGCACGCGCCGCTGGACTGTTTTTTTGTCGTACGCTTGAGTTGCATTTTGCATACAATTTTGGGAATCGGTTGGCGACGGAGCCAAGTGGCCAGGTTTCGGCTTTGATCGAACAGCCGTTGTCTCTGCTCGCTCGACGAAGCACGCCTAACTGCAAGCCTGCCGAAGTTGCCCTTACGTGCATGCAAACATGGTTGCACGAAGGAGGCACCAGCCTGGACGCTTGCAATCTATTGTTTTACGTTTGCTCGGCAGTGCCTACAGTACTGTACACTTGTGGAATGGATCAGTAGTAAAACCACAAGCAGAAAGTTCCGTCACAACACGTCTCATCACAACACAAGCAGCAAGTTCCGTCACAACACAAAGTACCCTTTGTTTGTCCAGCACTAAAACAAATATTTTTATTTTTATAAGGATATCTGCTCCAAAAGCCACTTTTGCTGCTCCGAAACACTGTCTTGACTGCTCCAAAAGCCACTTTTGCTGCTCAAAAGCACTGTTTTGGGTGCTCCAAAGGCCACATTTGCTGCTCCAGAACACTGTTTTGGCTGCTCTGAAAGGTGCTCGAAAATGGCTTTGGCCAATCACATCAGTGTTGTAGGCACGCTCTTCCTCTTCAGAGCGAACCACACGCGCGGCCTACGCATGGCGAGTCTAAAGGGCAACTGGTAACGTTGCTAGGAATTGCCTACATGAAGAGACAAAGGAATACAGCCATTGGTTGGTAGCTATTTTGTGTTTTACAACGACGTTGCAGCGAATTGCTATATTGATTGAATAAAGACACATACACATACATATGTGTATGTGTGTGCCCAATTTTTTGAGGCACACCTCGAGTACAGTTTTTCCCGATGTAGCCCGAGTTTCTATCAGCATCGCGGAAGCGAAAGAAGGTTAGATCGGCACATTCTGCCCGCAGTCTCGTCACAGCTCATCTTAGCTAAGTCGGTGACCGTAGATGGTAACAAGAGATCAGGACCTCACTATCTAATAATGCAGAGAAAGGCCGACTCACGCGGGTCGCCCCTCTTTTTATTTATACTTGCCACGACCAATCGGAATGAAGGAGCGCCGTTAAACAGGAGCTTTTTGTTAACATCCACGGACGCATTTTTTTCCAGATCCTAGCACATAACACAGTGATGTGATTGCTGCGCCAAACTGCGCCAAGGGGCTAACCCTGCTACATCCTGTTACATTTTGCCAAAATATGGGTAATCTGCGCCAAGCCTGCGCCAAATGACCAATTTCGGTCGCCTTTCAAAACCGAAACTAAACTGAGTACCGTAATGAGCACACGTGAGCTAGGTGGTGCAAGCGGCCGCCCGACACAAAGAACCCTGCATCAATCGTTCATCCGGTCTTGCATATTTTTTCCCGTTTTTCCCGCCGTCTCTCGTTTCGTGCTCTCGTCGTCTCGCGTCTTTTTAAAAAACATTTCAACGATAGACGCGGCCATGTGCGGACGCTCCGACGCTAGCGTGCCGGGTACCAGCCATGCCGTCATGCTGTAAAACTAAACTATGTTTTTGCACGGAGGGAGTTACTTTGTGAGCTGAAGCACTTGCTCCTGAAAGCAACGGTCGTGGGAAAACTATATTTGGTCCCTGCCTGCCAATCACCGTGGTCGCGCGACGGCGGGTGTTGCCATCCCCACGTTGATGCAGATATGGCGCTTTCTAAAATGAAACGTAAGGACCGCCCTAATGTTCATCAACATTCCTGTTCTTGTTTAATACGCTACTAAAAACATCCCTCTAGCTCAAAGACTGCTGTGTCGAAGTACTGATTACCTAGGTTTCTCTCCGTAGGCTTTCTTTCGAGAGGGACCCCGGTATACGTGAAAACTCTGCTCAAAAGAAAGTTGGTGAAGAGAAGTGAGCTAAAGCGAAGAAGGCAATGTCTGCACGCTGAACCCGCACAGCGCGCTTGTTTGTCTCAAGTTGAGTCATTGCGCAAGGCGCTCCAAGAACTTTTTGAACCTGGCTCGCGATGTCTCACATTAACGCGCTCAGGTTCTTTTTTGTGCTGTGTGTTTAGCTTGTACCTCGCCAGCCGGTCTGGCAAGCACGTGCGGCTGGACTGTTTTTTTGTCGTATGCTGGACAGTTACATTTTGTGTACAATTTTGGGATCAAGTTGGCGATGGAGCGGGGTGGCACGGTTTCGATCGAACAGCCATCTTCGCTCGCGTGACAATTTCGCATTGCACTGCAGTGGTCACGTGTTTCATCAGTTGGAGACTGCTTCCATTTATTATATAACTAGTCAACCTATTGCTGTGAAATTTACTACTAAGCTGGTCAATTTCAAACAAATTTTAACATGTGCAGTTTGGTTCTTATTTACCTATAATGGGTACAAATATATGTATAATTTAACTGAAGCACTGCAAAATGTGTCATATCATTAGCATTTCAGTCGCATGTTGAAAGGCTCCCAGGTGGTCTAACTTACTTGACTATAAGTTGTTTATTGTGGCGAGCAAAGTGTCCATCGTTTGTCCAGCACTTGAAACAAATATTTTTATTTTTCTAAGAATATCTGCTCCAAAAGCCACGTTTGCTGCTCCGAGACACTGTTTTAGTTGCTGCAAAAGCCACTTTTGCTGCTCCAAAACAGTGTTTTGGCTGCTCCAAAGTCCACTTTTGCTGCTCCAAAACACTGTTTTGGCTGCTCCGAAAGGTGCTCCAAAACGGCTGAGGCGAATCACATCACTGATAACAGCTTCGCCGTAAAAATCTAGAGCTCACTGGGCGCTGCCGTGATGCTTTTGGAGATATCTGAAGATGACGAGTCAAACACTTTCACCTCCAGCTTGCATTCTTTCTCGAGATCTTCCATAACTGATTCCACCGGTCACGCTTCCTCTTCTTTTGCGGATACCCTGCCCGTAGGAGCTCTTCATCGGAGACTTCAGTTGAGGAGTCACTTGCATCATCATCTTCGTCATTGTCCCTTTCGTCAGAGTATGAATTCATCGGCAGCTCCTGAATTTCATCGTCTTTCATACCGCGGACATGCGTAGCATCTTGATTCGCCATTGCTGGACTGCCAAGACGAAAAGACAGAGCTGTTGTCCAAAACTTTAACCAACAAGTTTTATGCATTTAGTGACCTCTACGCAGATGGCGTGACACGTCTACATTGTTTGTTTTCTCCCGAGATAATTCGGGAAAGGTAGGTAATGAGAACAAAATGCAAAACGAGTATTCTCGGGAGAAGGTTGACTGGGAGGGTTACTAGAGTTATCTCGCGTGTATTAAAGCGTTAGCAAACATGGGCCTGTCAACACACAAGTAGCTGACAACACAGCGGCCTAATGATTCGATGTTGTTAACCCTTGGAACAGACTGATGAAACTTTGTAGCACATGTGGTGGCAGGTGGTTCTGGCAGTATTACTGCGAGCCACACATCCCAGTGCAGTCCAACATTATTAGACCGACTCAGTTGTGGTACTTGCTTTGGAGGGAGAGGGGGGGGGGGGGGGGTGCATGCTTTGCATTAGGAGACCTCATCATTGCTGGTTACCCTTCTGGGTACTTTTCTGTAGCAAACTTTTCAAAATGTATATGGCTGTTATTTGCATTGTAATGTTTTAAAAGGAATCACTCGTTCTGTTAACAGATTTCCTGGCAATGCTGCGGACATCAAAACACATCTAAAATCCTCACCCGCAAAAAAATTCTGAAAGAGGCGACTCTGCACGTGTAACACATTTACGATAGATTTGCCTACATTCACAGAGTCTCCTACATCAAAATTTCTGCATGTTGTGCAGCATTTTAAGCTGTTGATATGTGGTTTCTGTCCAAACCTACAGCCAGCAGAAGGCGTAGGCCAATAAATGCGTCGGCAGCACCATGACTAGAAACATTCAAACTGTGTTTTGAACACTCTCCATTGCACGGCGTCTATAGGAAGTTCCTTTGCTGAAGTGATGTAGTAATGTTACATCAAAGGCTGGTTCACACATCTGCGTTTGAGTGGGACCTTCTGTGTAGTGTCACCGCTCACGACGAGAGATTGTGCTGCCACACTGACGCCTGTGTAAAACCACAAGCAAAACTAAAGATGTCGCTGAAAAAACTGAGTTTACAAAAAGCATCGAGCACTAAGTCTCTTCCCCTTTAAGCCGCTCCCCCCCCCCCCTCCCCCCTCCCCGTCTTGCACTGGCCCTTGGCCCTTCCAGTGTGGGCTATCTGGCCCCCACGCTCCAATGAGTTTGAGACTACTGCCCTAGAGCATAACCGATCTGCATACATATATTTTTCATTTTCGATGTGTCCTTCTCTTATTTTAGGCTCTAAATAATTTTGACAAGTTATAAACTACCATATCTTGTAGATAGTGTGTGGATTCGATCTTGCAGATACTGCAAAACCCCCAGTCTAGTTATAAAAAGATTGGTAGTGTTTTGGGGCTATTTGTTAAGCGGGGCCATTGTCTCCTCTCGCCGTAAGCACTCACGAGTGGGCACAACGAACTCGTTCACAATCGTACGCAGCCTTTGAAGCCAAAGTGTCGAACCGTTGCCGCATGGTGTTGCCCCCGTGCCTAGTTTCCTTTCCTTCCCAAGTCTTTGACGCCCTCAGGAGGTTGACCCATACTTATAATTCTACTACTATCCACTGTCCTGATTCGTTCAAAACTCTTATATGCAGTTTTGATTTGGGATGCGAGCCATGAAAACTTAGCACACTTACTACTAGGGGTTCAAAGCAATCAAGTTTGTTTCGTATTGTGCAACTATAAACAAACTGTGAACATCAATACAATGAAATCTGACCTTGGCCCACTATCCCGAGAATCTTGCCGGAACACCTTTAGTCTGTGCCCCTTTCACGAGTTACCAGAATACCCTTACCTGCATGCCAAACATATTTTACCCTCACCAAGTTTCACCTCGGTTACTAGATCATCTCGTAAGGTCGGAGTTTGATCGTGTAGAGCTAGGGCTTTTTTTCTGCAATTGTTTCTCGCAAATTGGAAGAGTAGAATCGCCTTCTAGCACCAACATCATCGATCGAAGATTTTCAGTAGTTCAACCATTCCATATCTAATACTGTAGAACTATAGTTTATTGCAATTAAGTCTACTACTATCCTTTGCCCCCAGGGTGTGCGAAATAAGTAAATGGCAGCTCTCGGGCATGCAGGGAGCGACACCTGGGGGGCGTGGCGCCGGGCTTTGGGGTGTTTCACCGCAACGGGGTGACGATGGACAACCGGCTGGAGAACCTGTGCCTGGGGCAGGCACGGCCCCTGGCGCCCCGGCGGGGGGAGGCGCCATGCAAGCAGCGGGAGCACTCTCTCTACTGGGCCGCCATCCAGCAGCTGCCCCCAGAGCACCTCGTTGAAGAGGTGGGTCATTCCAGCGCGGAGCACGTGTGAGGCTTGCTTCAAACGGTGGAGTTTATCCAGCAATTGCACTTCATTTCACGTTACGGGCCGACGATCGGCCGGGACGGAGGAAACACTTCCTCACTTCCTTCTTTCTATTCGAGAAAGAGGGAGACCCTCCTTTCTGTGGGGAGGGGAGGAGAGAAGAGTGAATTGAGAGATGGAAACTGGGAACAGGTTTTCTGCCCTGCAGAAGACGATCTTGCGGGTCGGGCTGCATCAATCGAGCTGTGTCAAAAGCACGACTCGCTGGGTCTTCCCTGTAATATGGGACATTTCCCATAATGCACCGCGCGGTTACGGCGACGCCGACGGCGACGCCGCTCAAGCCGGAAACGGGCGCCTAAGAGCTGCGCTCTAAAAAATATGTTGCACATTTTATTTTATTTTTGTTATTCATTGCACTTGGTGCTTTAAAATAAGTGAATCAGCTTATTTTATGCTTTTCTGTTCGATTTTTTGCCATGCCCCACGTGTGCACTAGAACATGTCCTTTTTGCATTTGCGTTGCAATCATGGCATAAAAACAAGCTATGTCAAAACTATCATCAGATTTAGAAAAAGAAAATCAAGCATTATAAACTGAAATTTTCATCCAGCTATACTAAATATTAAAAGAATAAAAAAAATATCTAGTGCATGTTTTCTTTTTTAAATAATGTTTTGAATCCATAATCTTTGGCACATTCATTTTAAATGCTGAACATGCTGTGAACAGAGTACTCCAGAGATGCAGTGCACTTGACGAAAGTGTACTGGTATCTTTCACGCTTGCTGGCTATTCCCTGGTACTTACACCCTGATGTACTTTATCATAGTTATCGGATGCCGCTGCCACCAAATACTTCAATGCCAATGGAGAGGTGATAGAGGAAGAAGGTGAGTCCTGTTTTTATTTATTTTTGTTTTGTTTTTAGTTTTACAATTGCCGACCGATTTTTTGTATTTCGCAGGGACCTAAACGACGTCCGAATAATAGAGCAGTCCAAAAAATTGCCAGATTAAGAAACTTGCCTTTATTACGTATAAGCTGACTTAAAGAAAAAAAGTAACTTTTTAAACTTTTTTTATTTATTTATTGGCCTATCTCCTTGATATTTGGCATGGTTATGTGGTTAGTTTTGTTGACAGAAGTCGAAACGCGGCCGTGGTAGCAGACGACAGCTCCCTGCGCCTTGCGTAGGAGCGAAAGAGGGAGAGAAGGCCACAAAGTTTTGGAGAAGAGACTGCTCGCTCCAGCCAATAGCAGCAGCCCCCTCCGTGGCCCGCGCTCGGTAACCAATCACGAGTGCAGTTTCTTCCCTTGGGAAAACTGCGATATCTCTGCTTCCGAAGGCCGACGAAATTTTACATGGTGCCGAAACGTAGACAAAGAAAACAGCTTTCCATTGAGTCCAAGATGGCGGCGATCGACTCTGCGATGGTGGAATGCAAAACACACGAGTTTTGACATGCACTTTCTCTTTTGGACTGTTTCTTGGTACATTTCTCGCGTGGAAATGATCGCGTTTTTTATATTTTGAGATTAAATTACGCCGTCGGATTTTGCACAGAGGTGCTCAGATGTATGAAGCACCCAAATATTAGGTTTCTGAAAAATGAACTCTTTTTTGCGATTTTAAGTGCGGCGTCCACCCCTTAAAAGAGCCATAAATAGTGCCTTCCTTCAGGTTATGCCTGCACACCTTGTTTCAGGTTATGCCTCCGTTTGCGTTTGGCAGCTTTCTGTGCTTCTTAGCGACACATCGCAGCGGCGGAAGAACAGATGGGATAATGACAACCAATCCAGCATAGTCCAAAAACACAATTTGCCTAGACGAGATCGAGATAAGAGGCACAAGTCCACTACTGCAATGGCAAATGAACAAAGCAAAATGGTGACAGCAATGATGATAATGACACGGAGCTAGAGAAAAGAAGACTTACATTCTCACCTAGCAGTAGAACTTGGCAGTACTGCCAAGCAGTAGTGCTGCCAAACCAAGCCAATCCTTGTGCAGCCAACATAGAATCCAAAATGGCCGCTTCTCGGTCGTAGTTCCCGCCGATCGCTCGCAACGATTTTGTCCAAAAAATCTATTTCTCGGACTTCAAGCTGTCCGAAACATCAGTCGTGTGCATACCTGCCAGCTCTCCCGAATTGTCCGGGAGCCTTCCGAATTTGAATCACGTCTCCCGATTGTATAAATGCGACCTCAAATCTCCCAAAAAACGGCCGCCGTAGCATTTTTTTTATGACGTTTTTTTGGTATAATTATTACGCGTGTGTCAGTGCAAGTTACTCAAGAGTAGGTTTAGGTTACTCCGGTGGGTTTCCATGTGACAACTCAGAGCAGCAGCGTAGAACAAGGGTAGATTTTCAAACGCCAAGGTACGAAACCTCTACTCCTGAGTAAGTTCGAGCGCATTTTGGAACACGGCTTATATGATTGTTAGTTTACTGTTTATGAAAACGCAGCGCCACCGCCGCTTTCACCTACACACGAGCACGGCCGTTTTGGACTCTGCGCGCGCATGCCTCTAGCCCGGCCGTGGCACAAGGAGGTGTGTACGCAGCGCCTTGGGTGGCGCTAGGGTCCGATTATTTTTATTGCAGTTTTTCTCCACTTCCGTTTGTCTCTTTCTGCTGCAGGCAACCGCAGCACTGGCAGCACTAGGCTGCCAGTACTTTCCCCCTTGCCGGGGAGTAGAGGCGGGGGGTGATGTTTTGAGTTTTTTTGCCCGATCCCCCAAAGGTCATCCTGGTGATATTCCGCACCACCTGGTGGTAGTTAGGGGGGAGAAAATTGGCTTAGAAGGGCGGCAGGAATCAAATGTTTGTCTTTCTTAGACTTAGGCTAGGTGGTGCAAGCTACCACCCGCTGGGAGCTTTGTGTGCTTTCTGGTGAGTCCGGCACCATGGCGTTGAGCAAAGAGCAAAAAAAATATCTGCAAGTATTCTTGAAACAGTATACATCAGAGTTTGGATGCATTTTGGCGTCACGCAAAGGGGAGCATTATGCCTTCTCCACTGTGTGCAATTGTGATACTAGCATCTCACATGGCAGAAGAACCGACGTCGCTACGCACATTGCATCAAAGAAGCACGCCAGCAAGCTTCAGTGCAAAGAGAAGCAACATCGTCTCCAACAATTTTTCAATGGAGAAGACAGCGACAGCGACATCATACGTGCGGAATGCCTGTTCACGGATTTTTTGCTGGAGCACAACATCCCGCTGAGTTCCTCTGAGCACGTCGGACCTTTGCTGTGCAAAATGTTTCCGAAGTCGGACGTTGCGAAGCGCTACGCATGTTCTAGGACTAAGCTTTTGGCAATTGTTGGTGAGATGGCACGCCACGCACAAGAGAGCACGGTGAGCGCCCTGAAAAAGGGAGTGTTTTCAGTTGACATTGACGGCAGTAACGACGGCCAAGCACAGCTGTACCATATCGTCGTTACGTATTTCGTTAAAGAAGTGGGCTTGGTCGAAAGCAAACTGCTTGCGTTGAGCACCTTGGAGGGCCATTCTACGGGGCGCAACATTGGTGCATTGATTATTGATACCCTCACTTCATTGAACATACCATTGTCTAACTGCATAGCTTTTGGTTCTGACAACGCGAATGTAATGCTGGGGAAAAAAAATGGCGTGGCGGCAGTGCTGACGGAGGCCAATGAAAATGTTATTATTGGTTGTCCATGCCATTTGACATACAGTGCGGCTGAAAAAGCAGCGTCCTGTCTCCCGCCTGAGGCGGACGAAGTCCTCGTGAATATTTTTTTTTATTTGGAAAAGAGTGCGAAAAGAAAAGTTACCCTGAAACAGTTTCACGAAATACACAATGTTGAGTTCCGAAAAATCCTGAAGCACGCGCCCACCCGGTGGCTGTCGCTTGGGAAATGCCTGCAAAGGCTACTAAATCAATGGGCAGCTCTGTTGAGCTTTTTCCTTCATGAGGTGAAGAAAGAAGGCACAAGTCAGAAATTTCTATCGTTCTACCAAATTCCAAAGACGACGGTGGCGTCACCGCCAACTGCACAGTCGGAGCCCATTCTGAGCAACCAGAAGAGAAAAAAGACCACAGAAAGTACACCTAGTGACAGTGAAAAAGGCTAAGAGCACTGGTGTAGCTGACAAGACTGAGGGGTTACCATGTGTAGCACGTGAGGAACGGCTGTTCATGTTCTTGAGCTCTGATCTCAACAAAGCATGCTGCCTTTTTTTGAAGGCCACTATCCCTGCTTTTGAGGTATTGAACTGCCGCCTGAGAGCACAAGCTCCTCAAATACACGTGCTGCGATCACTGCTCTTTGGGCTTGTTGAAGAGCTCCTGTCAAGGTTCGTGAGGCCAGGCCTGCTAAAGGAGCACAAGGACCTACTTGGGATTGACTACAAGAGCCGCGGTGCACAGAGGGATGATGAAGATATTGTGGTCGGGCAAGAAGCTAAACACATTGTAGATAGACTCTTGCCAAGTGAGCGAGAACAATTTTTTGAGGCAGTTCGAAGATATATGGTCACTGCTTGTGACTATATTCGGCGGGCTACCGCCCCGGGTGCCGCTGACCCTCGTGATGCCACTGCCTGCATGCCATTATTTCTTCAGTTTTTAAAACCAGGTGACATGTGGCCTTTATTTTAACATTAACACTTGTATGCTGCTCCCAACTTGCTCCAAGACCTTGTTTTTGCTGCTCCCAGCCGGCTCCAAATTGTAGTTCCTTCTGCTCCCAAGATTTCTCCAAAGCTGCTCTGCCCAGTTCCATCCCTGTAGGAGGTTACAAGATGCAGGATAACTGCCATAAAAGCCGCGACACTTTTTTTTTTTTTTGCTAGGTGCGCGGGCAGTCATTTTGCACATGCTTTTGTGTGTTCAACATGGCAGCCTTTACTCCTTCTGAGTTGTATAGACAGGCCTGTGACTCAAGTGGTGGTGAAGGTGATTTCAGCAATGAAGACAGCTAGGAGGCCTCCAAGATATTCTCCGATGAATCTTCGGAGAGTGACTGTGAGAGAATAGAAAGTGATGAGGAGACAGCCACAGATGCTGTCGATCCTCCACGCTGGACATCCTACTTGGGCACATATCAAGATTTTGAGACTCACCATTTTACGGTTCAAAATCAAGGTCCCCAAGTAGTGCAACCTAAACCCACTAATGAGCTGGAACACTTCCAGTGTTTTTTCATTGATTTGATCTTTTTTTGCTTGAACTAATTCTGACAAGGGGAAAACTCTCATGATCCCAAAGGTTAAAATGCACATATGACTTAGTTATGCATCAGTGGGTGTCTCAGATGGACTAAAACGCTTTTTGTGGCAGGGATGGTCGAGGAAATTTAGGAGCGTGAGGAGCCTAGGAGGTTACTCCCCCAAAACCAAAACTAATGCACCCCGAGTGTTCAGTCGCCTCGACAAGAAAAATATCTGCCAAGTTGCAACAATAAAAATCTTTGCAGAATGTGTTAGCAATAATCTCGAGCGAACAACACTAAATTGTCCGGTCCCAGTAGCTCATATTGGTGTAGAGAGAGAATATGAACCTTTATGTGCGATCTGGTGCAGAGCAGAATGACGATGTCGAGAAACCGGAAATGGAGAGTTCTGCGCAGCAGAGGTTCAGCATATCCAAGGTCTTATATGTCTAGAATTGCAAACATTAGCGAGCAAATGACGGCGAGAATTATGTGGAACGTTGGTTCCTTTCACTTCCATTCCAATATTTTTATTGTTTTGCATAGTCTACAATTCCTTGTTGTCGGAAAAAGATTTTATCGTTCCTTAGCAGTAGTGGGTGGTGTCCCAGAAGTTACTGTGACTGACGATTTTTGTACCTACTTCACTCTCAAAACCTGGAGCGGCGGCAAGCAACGCCGAGCGCAAATTACTGTCCAAGCAGGCAGAAGCCGGCTTTGAAGAGCATAACTCTGAACCGAATGATCAACTGTACCGCTTGTACACCATTTGAGAAATGAGAAGAGCACCCCAAACACCACGAAAATGTACTGCCTCTGGATCATGTGACATATGGTCCGCTTGCAAACATTGATCCCTCAGTAAGAGCCTCGTTGTTGCAATTTTGAACTGCATATGGTAAGTTCTATCTCGGTGCCGGAGGACGGCGCAAGTGGTTCCAATTTTGAAACTGGGAAGACCGCCATCGTCCCTTGATTCTTGGTGATGGAAAAAGTTGTCGACGAAAGGCTGCGATGGTGGCTGGAAGTCATCGAGGTTCTTCCCCAGCAAGTGACGGGATCTCGATGCTACCAATGCGCAAGGGAGAGCATTATTGACCTGGTGACATGTGCAGATCAGGAAAGAAGTCTTGGAAACGTCCCTATTACCGTCTTTTTAGACGTTGGATGTGGATCCGACACTGAGTTAGGCTCACATACTGCGAGGGCTTCTGAACCTTGGAATCGAAGGTAGAATGCTTCGATGGATCGCCAAGTTTTAAGAGAAGGGAAGATTTTTATTTTGACATCGGACGGATAAACCCAAGAACATATACGCCCCACGGGGTACCACGAAGCAGCGTGTTAAGCCCGACATTATTTAACGCAGTCACGCCTTGACTATCAACAGTACTCCCGTTGTTTCTCTATTTTTCAATATATGCAGATGACATGCTCGCCGAGGTTTTTAATGTACATGACATATGAGAGCCCAACTACCCAGAACAGAATTTTCTGCTCAAAATTCGGTTTCTTTCCGCCCGTAAACCGCCGATCAAGAACTGGCCGATTTGAGTCGCGCTCACTCTTCTCCGTGGTCATGGGCCGTTTTCTAAGGTTTAGACAAAACCACCAAATTTAAGTCGTTGGTCATTGAAGGCACACACCCAATATTAAAGATAAAAAAAAAATGAAATTCATTTTTTGTGGCTTCTAAAAAGCTGCAAATACATTGATTGAAAAAAACCTTGCAGAGAGAACCGGAAGCATTCTGTGCGTTCACTGCGTAATTCCCAACGTGGCGTCGTTATCGCGTATCGTGGGACTCGCGGGGGTGATGGCGGCAAACGACGAGCGTGGGACCTCTATTTCAGAACTGTCGTTCGTGGTACCGGCGAATCTGTCTTTCTTCGGAAGAGAAATTTTGGACCGATCGAAACAATTAATATTCATGCCGTACGGCACGCCCGCCCACCAAGACTATTTGCACGAAAACGTCGCCAAGTCGTCGCCCGTTCTCGTGGATGAAGACATTGCTCGTCTTACGAACACAAATTGGTAAGAGCTTGAAAAATGCGCAAATGTCATGCACGAAGTGTGTACTTCGAGTTGAATATGCATGCGTACGATTCCTTTGCTAGGTGCGAATGTGGCCAATCTGTGGTGCTGCCAGACTTCAAGCCTGGCGGGTGTCTTTGCTGCAGGGAAATTGGCAACAAACTTTCCGACCTACAGTCGACCAACTGCATTACTACGAACGAGGAGTTCCTTGTCGTCTGCCCGAACATTACAACGTTAGAACTATCGTACTTCGAGCTCCAAATAGAAAGCTGCCTATGCCCAAGGACATCCACAAGTCTATGTTGTCAGGAAAAACAATTTTTTCATGTTAAAGAGTAGCTCAGTGGAAAGGTGTCCGCTTCGCACGCAACAGTTTCCGGTTTGAACCCCCGTGTCAACATAGAATTTTGGGGGGGGGGGGGGGGGGGGACATTTTGCGATATTCACCATTCTTTTTTACTATTATCACTAAAAAAAAAAAATGTGGACAAAACGTCGCTGAACTAAATGGTATGGAACTCCCTTTCTGACACCAGCAAACTCACTGTAGTCACTTTGCACAAAATGCAAGGAGCATATAAATCGGGTAGCGTCCATTTTCCGAGGTGCCGGTAACTTCTGCTGGAATTGCAGCCAGCCATTGGTCTCGATCCCGTTGATCTTTCGGGAACTTGTGCAGACTCTGCCGCACAATGCCACTTTTGGATGCAGAACCTGTGAGGCCGCTCCCCATGCAACATCTTGGGGGCATTCTTTTCGGAGCCGATCACGGGCATTCAGCACTCATTTCCAACTCTTCAGTGTACAAAAAAAAACTCATCTTGAAGTGCAGAACAGCGAGCGGAACGAACATAACTGCAAAGCAATCCCACGGCAAACTGTACCCATGTCGTCTGCTGCAATCAACCCAAAAACAAAAGAAAAGAAAAACATAGTTGGGTGTAGCCACGTGACGTCTAGTCCGGCAACTCTCTCCTCTCCTCTTCTCTATTTCTCCAACCTCTGTGCGCAGGTTTCCGTTTCGGTTTCGAGCAGTTCAGTGATGTGATTGCTGCGCCAATTGCGTCAAACTGCGCCAAGGGGCTAACCCTGCTACATCCTGCTACAATTTGCCAAAATATGGGTAATCTGCGCCAAGCCTGCGCCAAAACACCAATTTCTGTCGCCTTTCAGAACCGAAACTAAACTTAGTACCGCAATTAAGCATGCGTTTGTTATGCGGCGCAAGCGGCCGCTTGACACTAAGTACCCTGCGTCAATTCTCTATCCGGTCTTGCATGGTTTTCCCGCCGTCTCACGTTTCACACTCTCGTCGCCTCGTCTCGTGGGTCTCGTCTTGCGTCTTTTTTTTTTTTTAATACTTTCAACGACAGACGCGGGTGTGTCCAGACACTCCAACACTAGCGTGCCGGGCACCAGCGATGTCCTGACGCTGTGATACAAAACCACGTTTTTGAACGGCGGGACTTACTTTGTCAGCTGAAGCACTCGCTCCTGAAAGCAACGGCCGCGGGAAACTATATTTGGTCGTTGCCTTCCAGTCACCGTGGTCGCGCGACGTCTGGTGTTGCCGTCACCACGTCGCTGTAGACATGGCGCTTTCTAAAATGAAACTAAGTACCGCCCCATGTTCATCAACATTCCTGTTCTTGTTTAAATCATACGTTACTATAAAAATCCTTTAACTCAAAGACTGCTGTGTCGAAGTATTGATTACCTAGGTTTCCCTCGGTGGGCTTTCTTTCGAGAGGGACCTCGGTACGTGAAAAATCTGCCGCGAAAGAAAGTTAGTGAAGAGAAGTGAGCTTCAAACAAAAAAGGCAATGTATGCACGCAGAACCCGCACAGCACGCTTGTTTGCTCCAAGAAATTTTTGATCCTGCAGCTCGTAATGTCTTGCATCGATGCGCTCAAGTTATTTTATTTGTGTGTGTTTAAGCTTGCAGTACCTTGTTTGCCGGCCTGGCAAGCACGTGCCGCTGGACTGTTTTTGTCTTGTGCTCGACAGTTACATTTTGCATACAATTTTGGGAAGTAGTTGGCGATGGAGCGGAGTGGCATGTTTTCGGTTTCGTTCGAACAGCCGTTGTCTCCGCTCGCGCGACGAAGAACTCGCAACTGCATGCAAGTCTGCCGAAGTTTCTCTCATGTGCATGCAAACATGATTGCACGACAGAGGTACCAGTCGGGATGCTTGCAATCAATTGTTTCATGTTTGCTTACTTTTGACGAAAATCTAGCACGTCTGGAACCAGTAAAACGGTGGCAAGCGGTTTTTCGGAATTGCTCGCCAATGCCTACAGCACATACACTTGTGGAATGGATCAGTAGTAAAACCACAAGCAGCGAGTTCCGTCACAAGTCACACCAAAACAGAACACAACACAAAGTGTCCTTAGCACTTAAAACTAATATTTTGATTTTTCTAAAGATATCTGCTCCAAAAGCCTCTTCTGCTGCTCCGAAACCTTGTCTTGGCTGCTCCAAAAGCCACTTTTGCTGCTCCAAAACACTGTTTTGGTTGCTCCAAAGGCCACATTTGCTGCTCCAAAACACTGTTTTGGCTGCTCCGAAAGGTGCTCCAAAATTGCTTAGGCCAATCACATCACTGCAGTTGCTTTTCTTGGCTTTATTAAAAATATACCTGACTCTGTAGCAAAATATTAATTGGGTAGTCCTCTGACACCATACTAAATCGCCTGGCAAAATAATTAAAAAATTTTTTAAGGGGTGTTAGTGTCCCTTTAAATCTCAAACGCCGCCCTTTGCCCTTTGCAGAGGAGGGGGGCTGCTACTACGAGTGCCACTACCCTCCCTGCAGCAGCCTGGAGCGGGAACCCCGGGAGTTCAGCATCTGCGGCCGGTGCCAGGCAGCCCGCTACTGCGGCCTCTTTTGCCAACAGCGGGACTGGCCCCTCCACAAGCGGCACTGCCGCCCCAGGGCCAAGGCGCACCGCGAGCGTGCCCCGGAGCGGTGACGGCGCCACGCCACAGAGGCAGACGTGCTCCCGGGTCCGCGCCGCTCACCCCCGGGCCCGCGCACGCCGGGAGCCGAAGGGAAACCGAAACCACCGCGCGGTGCTCAACCCTGTGTGCCATGCATTCTCCGCAGTGTCGTGACGTGCGGCGACACCCATGAACTTGCGGAATCTTCACGAAAGAAACTTTAGCGCGTCGTCGGGGCGAATCTCAATTTTCGGTGCCTTTTTGGGGGGGATGGGTGGACGGTCAGAGTTGTCCTCGGCTTTACCGGTGCGACCTTGTTGACGATGCGAGAGATATGCCTCGGGTTCGAGTTGGAGTCTGCCCTGTCGTAAGTGGCCCACACAGTATGCGTTCCAGTTGTTTGGGCTGTCGGGAGGTGCGGCTAATAATATGCGTGCATATCGGGAGGCATTCGATTCCCCAAAGCGAAATAGTTTGGGTCGTGCAGCCTAGGTGCCGTGGCCTAGTTGGACTCAACTCGACATTAAGTGGGAGATGGAACTGCCCCGCTCCGGCTTCGTAGATATTTGGAATAACAAATAATGAGTGTACGGGGCCCACGGGTGCGCATTTGTTTTTATGCAGATACTGGGATTGCTACAGTTGAGAGGAGAAAGCGTGCATGCCCCTTTAATTCAGTGTTTGTAGGTTTACCCTTCCTTTATTGTGTTTTGGTTCTTCTCGAGATCTCATTGTTTTCTGTGGGCAGTTTGCATACTTTTCACTTTGTCATTGCAAAATAGCTGGTTCCTCAATATCTAGTATTATCTCTCGGCCGGTTAATATTTGTTTTAGGAACGCTCGTCAGTTTTCCCCAGTGTTTGTGGCCAGAGTCTCGCCTGCTCACAGTACCGGACGTGCCACGGCGTCTGTACGCGGTTCTCGACGCAGTCTGCTTATTTTGTTTGTGGAAGCCTCAACGGAAGGGCAGGTTTCTGGTTGCTGCATGGCGTCGGGATCTTATGCCTGAGCTATCTCCCTCCAGCCATTGAGTCCAGGGATTCTTCCCGAGCACAGACTGCCATCTACGTCTTCTCCTTTTGTCTCCCTGTTCGGACTGGCACAGCCTGCCACGTTCACGAGCGGATGTTGTTCTGCCGTGTGGCCGCACCCGTTCCCAGTTTGTGTGCTCCACCTTGCGACGTGACCAAACCTTCCGACGAATCAGTGCTACGTTCCATTGGGGAGGAGGCATCTGCGAAGGTGGTTGCACCAAGCCTGCCAGTGGGGCCACTGTTTCGGCGTGGAACAAATGACTCCAGAAGCCCTTGTTTTCTTTTTTTGTTATTCTTTTGAAAATGCCTGCGCCGTACTCAACCAAAGCATTCCCGGCATTGTTGGTTAACTGCAAATATGGGCAGAGATCTCTGATGCACTCGCTGCATTTCTTTTTGAGGGGTGGGCTGTGTGTGCGCGTTTCTTACAGTGTGCCGATTTTATTACAAATTTTCTACCAGCCTGTGCATTGTTCTTTTGAGTTGTTTGTAGCAGGCATGTTAGTCTTTGATGCTGCGTTCCAACAGGGTTCGGCTTTTCTCCCCCGCTTCGACGATGGGGGGGAACCTTTCATTGTTTGTAATGGCAATGTTTCTAGTCTGCATGCTCTTTTATTACGATTGGGGGAGGGTGGCACTTGTCTTGCACCGACGTTTGTGCCACTCCCCCAACTGCCAAGTGTTACCTGGCAAACATTTTTTATTTATTACCATAAAAATTCTTCATTATGTATGAATGGTATTACCTACTTGTGCTTTTGTGGCATCTTCTCCTGTACAGTTGCCATTTGAGAGTTTCGTCATTGTTTGCTGTGTACAGACTGGATTTTAAGTTGCTTTTTCTTTAATTTTGCATGTTTTCTTAATGATCTGCCAGCTGTTTTTTTAATGTCGGGAGACACGTCCACTAATTTGAGGATGCCCTGTTATGTGGACCATCAAATAAAACATGTGACAAAATTGACAGTTTTGTAATTTCTTTGGGTAACAAGTTTTTTGTGGATTTTGTAATGGAACTTGTAGAGGCAACAGGTTATGAAATAGGGGACCTACATGCTGTACTTGTGAAAATTCCTAGTTGAATTCTTCAAGCTTTCTTTAACATTCAAAATATAAGTGTACAAAAAAAAAACTGGTGTTTGGGAAAGCCGATTTTTCACATAATCAGCTTAAATTATTGCTGGTTGGAATTGCTTTTTTTTTTTTATCTTTTTGAAACTTAGTTGAGCATGTTAAACTAAACAGCTAATGCACATGGAGCAGTAACTCCTGTACTCGCGTTTTGTAAAATGTTAATGCATCCATAAACTTTTTTTACTAACGGGCTTTATTTTTTTTTTATTTATTTTTTTTTGCAGTGAGTAAGTTTTGATATGTAGCTGCAGTGGGCTCTTTCCCTCAAATGAGGTTTTCCTTCAAGGTTAGTCTAAGACTCGCTCCCCTCCACGGTCGGCGTGGGTGGTGTGGCACGGAGGAGAAAATTGGAAGACTAGTAACAATTTTGTTACCTATGAGGCTGCTATCTATGACTGCTTACAAGGAGAATGAGTTTGTATGTATGTAGTAGTTCATTGCACCCGCGACGGACACTCCAGACGTGCAGACCCGGGAAAGGCGGGGGCCCACGCACAGTTGATGCACACTGCATTCCGTCATTGCCCATCAATAGACCTTTTGCCCAAGCATCAAGGACAGCTTGGAACTTAGGTACACCTGTTGGCATCTGCAGCAGTGACTGTTTGAGAACAAAGCGCAAAAGTCAAGAAAAACAGCACCTTGCACGTGCGTTCCTCAAAGTGTTCTTTTGAATATTAAGATTTTTTTTTTTTTTTACACTGGGAAGGTGAGTATGTGCAGCGGGTGCAGTGCAGCATGCTCCTTGGTGCTTGGGTAATGTAGCAAAATTTCTGTTCATACCCAACGCACAGTTTACAAACAAGCCTGCGTATGCTTACACGTGACCCCGATGGATCAGTTAGACTGTTAGAGCAATATACACGTTTGCAAGTCCGGCTTCAGGGTGCCGCCATCTTGTTCGTATGGGGTGCGCTTGGATGCATCATAATCCGATTGCTAAGCCTTCCTAAGGTGTCGTAATCGGATTATGGCTGCGCCCAAACAACGAAATTTCGGCGCTTATTTTATGGTCTATATGTGTTCAAAGGAGCAGTAACACGTCGGACACACCAATATCTGGTTAAAAAAGACATGAAAAGGAATTTTAAAACGAATTAAACGATTAGCAAAGAGCACCTGGTGGATGTCGCTAACGCCCCGTATGTAATGCCCGTCTAGGAACCTTGAGAGGTAGTGACGGTTATTGTCTCGCCTCGGGCTGCTCCGGTCACGACGAGAGAAGAGGGAAAGGAGGAACTCCCCACTTCCCGAGAATTCCTTTTGTGCGTCCCAGAAGTCGCTATTGTCCCTCTACAAGATTATAGAAGGTTAACCCGGCACTCAAAATTCTTACAAAAGCAGCCGCTTCGGTGGCTGGAACGACTAGGCCATCCTCTCGACGTCAGCCTCGCGGTAGCTTTGCTCGCCCCGAGACGACCTACGTCACGATTGCGTCGGATGTCACGTGCTCTAAGCTGGGCCTTCTCCGAGCGCTTGCCAGAGTGGGCCGTTTATAACAAAAAATAGAGCCACCAGGCTCAAAATACAAACGTGCGATTGTCTTTTACGGATATTGTGGATCATATTCAACCTATTTTTGAACACGAGGTATATATTTCAAATTTCGTTGAAGTATCCCTTTAAGAGTTCAGGGGAAGCTCCTCCCACCTTTCTCTACTTCAACAGAGCAAACGCTGGAGAGGAGGCGAGCTCCTCTCCTGCGTTCGCTCTGCTAAAGTGGAAACGGAAGGGGGGAGCTTGTCCCGAATTCTTAACCTGCCACCGACTAGGCGGAGCGCAAGTTAGTCTGAATCTTGCACAAAAGTTACAGTGATGTCGGAAGGCCGAGCTCTCATTGAAAGGATGGTGGGTAGAGCTCAAAGCAGCTAGCATTGAAGCCTACCCACTATCCTATCGGAGCCAACCAGAGCTCGACGTTATAACGTCAGCACAACGTTTGTGCAAGAAGCAGGCGAACTTACACTCCCCATAGTCGGTGGCAGCTATAGTCCGTTGCAACTCAAGAACGAAAGGCGAGGGGAAGACGGGCCGGGAAGGAGGGAGCAGACGGAACGCTAAAGAGACGGAGGTTTCCCCCTCTTTTCTCCAGCGTTCCCGTCTGCTTCCTCCTCCCCGGCCCGTCTTACACTCGCCCTTCGTTTTTGAGTTGCAACGGAGCTCGTCCCACCACTTTCCACTTTTGCAGAGCGAATGCTGAAGAGGAAGTCGCCGCCCTTCGGGCATTCTCTCTGCTAAAGTGAAAAGAGTTAGGAGGAGCTTTTTCTGAACTCTTAACCTCTCACGAGCTACAGTGCTTCAACTGCTCTAACGAGGTCACGTGTTTTAGGGTCGCGTTTGCAATACAAGCTGTGAGGAGGTCACTGAAAACACTGGTTGTTTGTAAGCGTCTCCCCCCATGTCGCTTCGCCTCCGCCCTCTTTTCTCCTCGCCACGTGACAATTAATGCAAGGACGCGTTCACCAGATTTAAAAGAGGGAGCAACTAAAACGATGGGGAGCGTTTGCTTGTACTGCATGTTGCAATGGATATAGTCGGGCAGAAACTGAGGGAGAAGAGTAAACGAGAGCGCGCGTGAACGTTGGAACTCCGAGGGGGGTCCTCCACCCTGGGAGCTATAAAGCTCCCAGGATGGAGAATAAAAATTAAGATGATTTAAATCGTGATTAAAGGTCGTATTTTATATCTTGACGTAAATCAGACCCGTTTTATTATGATGATTTAAATTAAACCTTTACCACAAAAAATAATACTGAAATAATTTTTTTCCGATTGTTTATATTTGACGCTTTCTCTGTGCATTTGCTTGCATGTACTTCCATTTTTTTAGAAGGGCCGTGTCTACAGTGCCGTCCGACGGCACTCCACTCGCGCCTACAAGTGCCGTCCGAAACGGAGTCTGACGGCTGCTAATTGCAAAATTATTAACCAACTTGGCCCCGTCGTACACGCCGCTCCGCGGCGTCCAGCCGGTCCAGCCGGCAACCCAAGCTCCGCCGTCCCCCATGCACCTCCGGAAAGGAAGTCCCATTACGATTTTGTTCAGCGAAGTTTCGTCGACAACATTCGCTTTTTTTTTTTTTTTTTCTCGAAGATCTTGTTTTGAAAATTTGTTTTATACGAGACTTTCTGACGGTACTTGGACGCGTGAGTGGAGCACAGTCGGACGGGTCTTGAACGCTCTACAAGAGTACCGTCGGACGGTACTCTAGACACTACGTTTTAGAAAATCATCAAGAAAAAACATTTCAAGGATGAAGAAAGAATTAAACGATGAAAACTGGGACGACACAACACATGATGAAAGATGTGTTGTGTCGTCCCAGTTTGAATCCTTTTATTCTTTCTTCATCCTTGACTCGAACCAACACGCTCTTCTCCCAAGCAAAAAACATTTATACCAGGCTAAACACGAGCACAAAGCCATACTTTTCTAATCAAATCAGGTAGTTGAATTTGATTTCTGCCATCCATATCATTCGTCTGTTACATAACGTCCTATCAAGTCAGAACAAAATGAAAATACAAGTTCTTTTTTTTATTGTAGGCGAGTATTATTACACAAATAATGCATTTACAGTAAATCTTTTTTTCCGCATTGCTATCAGTCATCGGAATGATTGATCAACCAGTCTGTCATGTTAAAAATACATCTAGTGATAAAGAATCACCATGTTTTAGCTACAGTGATTTAAATCAAATCAAACTGATTTAAAGCAACACGGACGGGTATTTATGCTCGCCAAGGTTTTTATTTGTACATGGCATAGGAGAGCCCAACTACCCAGAACACAATTTGGGGCTCGAAATTCGTTTTCTTTCCGCCCGAAAACCGCCGATCGAGAACTGGCAAGGAGGATAGAAGGGTAGGAGAGGGCATGACGTCAGCCGCGTAGCCTCCACAAGCCATGCTCCCTTGACGCCTCGCCTCTTTCTCATTTTCCTCCTTACTCTCTTCACTTATCAGCCCAACATGACCACATCACGTGACCATAGCTAGCCTTCATCTATACTTCGTCTCACCTTAGCATGGACTATTGTTAGCCGCGCGTGCCAAAAGCCCGAGCTAGTTGCTTTGGAGGAAGCCTCGGCGGCTGCACGAGCGCTCGTGCAGCGAGTGCTCCAGTCAA
Organism: Ixodes persulcatus; assembly: GCA_013358835.2. Classification (NCBI taxonomy): domain Eukaryota; kingdom Metazoa; phylum Arthropoda; class Arachnida; order Ixodida; family Ixodidae; genus Ixodes; species Ixodes persulcatus. Next base: position 641,522 of record JABSTQ010011411.1, on the reverse strand, counting down.
GGCAGTCGAAGCTAGCCGCTCGCGCTTGCACAGCCTTCGCAGTTAGTCCGTGCTAAGGTGAGATGAAGTATAACCTTTGATCTGATAAAACCTACCAGACGGAGCGCGCGCAAGCCTGCAAGGAATCCTCCAACAATCAACCATCCATCTTGCACGTGACATGTCACGCGCACCAATTAGCCCCGTACGCGACCGAAAGCGTCGCTGTGGTCGGCCTTCCACGATTGGCCGAACGCTGACTATGACGTCGGAAAGGGGATTTATCATCGACGGAAATAAGAGGAATGAAAGAACTTTAATTTTGACGGTGTTGGCAGTGTTCCTTTGAGAGCGCAATGATTTCAAGCTTCCACCATGCTAATAACAAACACCATCGAACTTGTTGTTTGCAAGGTAATGACGTCACAGGGGGGAACCACAGGAGGGCGCCACCAAAACATCTCGCCGCTAATTGCCAGAGAGATCTGCGGTCACGCTGGGCACAAAAATTATATTGCAACGCGCCCCCTCCTAATACTTATAACCTCCTTGAGAACTGGACGGTTTGAGTCGCGCTCACTCTCTTCTCCGTAATAATCAGAGTCGTGAACACGGTGTAGTCGTGAGTCATCGAAGGCACACACTCAATACTAAAAATAGAAAAAAAAATGATATCCATTTTTTTTTCTGAGTTCTAAAACGCTCCAAATACGTTGATTGAAAAAAAAAAAAAAAAAAGCTGCACTGCACGTAACTTCCGCCAACACTCTCCTCCTTTATATTTTTCTTCTTCCCCAGTACAGTTTCGGTTTCGAGCAGTTGCGTTTTTTGACTTTATTAAAAATATATGTGACGCTGTAGTAAAATATTAGCAACGTTACTAGAACCACTCAGTTGGGAAACTGCCATAGAGCCTGCTTTAAGAAAGTGGCTCCGTTCCGTACTCGAGAACCGAGCTAATGGCAATCGCAACGCCGCCATTTCTCCCGCAGCGTCCACTCCGGGAACTGCACGACTGCACGTCAAGTCGGGCAAGGGCCGGTGGCGCCATCTCGCAGGGCCATCTCGCAGTAGCTATGTAAAGCAACTTTGATGTTTCAACTCGTCGCTAAAGGGTGGCGCTGTTATCGTATTTAGCTCGGTCTCGGTGGACGCCAGCGGCCCAGGCTTCAAGGGTGAGTTTCCCAACTGAGGGTTTTAGTAACGTTGAATATTAGGGACCTTTAGCAAACCGTTACCGTGCTCCGCATACCGCACTACCGGAGCGTTTGAAGCATGCTTTTAATGGGGTTATGACACGAAAATTAAACGGATAGATTATTCTTGAAATGGAATGCTTATAGGCTACTTAGTATATACACCAAGTTAAGCGATTTTTAGAGCTCTGGTAATGGCAATAATCGATTTACGAATTTTTATCATTTTCGTCTGGCGACCAGGCAACACTGCCCAAGTTAGTCACACCATGGTGTCCATAAGCCACGTGATCGTGAATGCTCTCTCATTCTAGGCGCCCCCATGATCGCCCAAGCTCTTCTCGCCGCGGTACGATCAAAACCGCTCATGCAAGTTGACCTTCCACTCTGCATGCACCTGCGAGATATTCCCGGACGGCGGTGACCACGGCGAGTTCGTCCGTAACTCGCCGTCGCTGGAGCTGGTCGCCAGCGGGTCGCAGTCAAAATGAACAGCTTCCAACATCTCTCGATAGCAATCACTCTCATCGCTACAGCGATCAATGTCGAACACTTTCACAAGGCGAGCGATGCCGTACTAGTAGTGGAGCAAAACTATCGATAGTACTATCGATAGTATCGATAGTCGCCAGAAATCTGACTATCGATAGTAAAAAAACTATCGATAGTACTATCGATAGTCGACTATCGAAAAACTATCGATAGTCGACTCTCGAAAAAATATCGATAGTACTATCGAAAAACTATCGATAGTCGACTTCAAAAAACTATCAATAGTACTATCGAAAAACTATCGATAGTACTATCGAAAAACTATCGATAGTCGACTATTGAAAAACTATCGATAGTACTATCGATAGTCGACTATCGAAAAACTATCGATAGTCGACTATTGGAAAATTATCGTTAATCGACTATCGGAAAACAATCGATAGTCGACTATCGTAAACCTATCGATAGCACTGTCGACAGTTTACTATCAATAGTTTTGCGACACTAGTTTCCGTCGCTCCCTCTTCTCTTTTTCTCGCTTTATTTTTTCAAATGGGACACCAACTAGCCCAAGCACTTACCATCCCAACTTTGGTTCAGATTTCAGTGATGACGAAGACGGGAGTTTGGGCGAAGAGAGGAGGAAGGGAGGCGAGCGGCGGTGCGGCAACTGCGTTCGCTCTAGTATTGCAAAACTATCGATAGTACTATCGATAGTCTCCATAGCCGCCAAAAATCTGACTATCGATAGAAAAAAAGAACTATCGATAGTACTATCGATAGCCGACTATTGAAAAACTATCGATAGTACTATCGATAGTGCTATCGATAGTCGACTATCGAAAAACTATCGATAGTACTATCGATAGTCGACTATCGGAAAACTATCGATAGTCGACTATCGAAAAACTATCGTTAGTACTATCGATAGCCGACTATCGAAAAACTATCGATAGTACTATCGATAGTCGACTATTGAAAAACTATCGATAGTACTATCGATAGTCGACTATCGAAAAACTATCGATAGTACTATCGATAGTCGACTATCGGAAAACTATCGATAGTCGACTATTGAAAAACTATCGTTAGTACTATCGATAGCCGACTATCGAAAAACTATCGATAGTACTATCGATAGCCGACTATCGAAAAACTATCGATAGTACTATCGATAGTCGACTATCGAAAAACTATCGATAGTACTATCAATAGTCGACTATCGGAAAACTATCGATAGTCGACTATCGAAAAACTATCGTTAGTACTATCGATAGCCGACTATCGAAAAACTATCGATAGTCGACTATCGAAAAACTATCGATAGTACTATCGATAGTCGACTATCGGAAAACTATCGATAGTCGACTATCGAAAAACTATCGTTAGTACTATCGATAGCCGACTATCGAAAAACTATCGATAGTACTATCGATAGTCGGCTATCGAAAAACTATCGATAGTACTATCGATAGTCGGCTATCGGAAAACTATCGATAGTCGACTATCGAAAAACTATCGTTAGTACTACCGATAGCCGACTATCGAAAAACTATCGATAGTACTATCGATAGTCGACTATCGAAAAACTATCGATAGTACTATCGATAGTCGACTATCGGAAAACTATCGATAGTCGACTATCGAAAAACTATCGTTAGTACTATCGATAGCCGACTATCGAAAAACTATCGATAGTACTATCGATAGCCGACTATCGAAAAACTATCGATAGTCGACTATCGAAAAACTATCGATAGTACTATCGATAGTCGACTATCGAAAAACTATCGATAGTACTATCGATAGTCGACTATCAATAGTCCTGCGATACTATCGATAATTTTTTCGAAACTATCGATAGTATCGATAGTCGATTTATCGATAGTTTTGCATCACTATGCCGTAGGCGTAATCGTCACGGACCGCCTGTTCGAGACACGGAAGGTAAACGAGGAAGCTGAAGCTCGAGACGCCAAGAGAGCCAAGTCTGTGAGTGCGTGCAAGCGGACGCCGCGCGGGAGGCTGGCTACTACACCAGCTCCCAGCCACGGCGGCCTTCTCGAATGGGGCAGATTTGAGGGACCCGCATATAAATCGATTTATCCACGAAACAATGGCGCCATTTTCAAAACAAATTGAGCAGGATTATAGGCACATACAATGGGCACTAGCAATATAGTTATCTCATACTTTATTTTTGGCGTGCCATAACCACTTTAAAGGCCGACGGTTTCCTGCAGGGAAGATAATCCTCTCAGCGTTCCCCTCTCCTAAGCTGCGAGGGGAATCGTATTGGGCCAAGGTGAAAAGTGGAGAGGATATAGAAAAGGAGGTGGCGGGCAAAAGTGGAAAGCGCGAAGTGGAGCGCCCGGGTGGTACTGTGACCGCGGGGTGCGCGCTTAAAGGGGCCCTGCAATGACTTTTTTACTGGTTTTTAATTTGCACCGAACCTGAGCGCACTGAACGTAGTAACTTAATGAAACTGTTCTTTTCTCAAATTTCGCTTTATTTTAAAAGTTATAGGCAAATTAGAATTACAAAAACAAGCAAAAAATAACCTCCTTCATGACGTCGTAGGTCCTGGCTTGAGCGGCCGTGAACTAGAGGAAGGGTAGTGGGCACATCGAGCGTTCACGGCTGCCGCACTCCGTGTCGACGGCTCGAGAGGGCGCCACTAAAGCATGTTTTGGATAGGCTGTATGAAGCGGGCGGCCAGGGCGGCTCGCATTGCATTTGCTGCGCGATTAAAGACTAATTCGGCATAACACTTCATTGGCCACAAACGACAGCAAACACGGGGTAAAGATCAGTTCAGAACGGGAGCCACTTCGCGCTGCCATACCGCCAAATGGCCAAATCGCCAACCAAGCCCGCGCCGAAGGCCTTCGGAACGCTCGGAAGCGGTCGGATGCTCGAGCCGGTATACGATCGCAGCGCCGCCGCGTACACCCGGGATTTTTCTACGCTCGCCGTTCGTCGGGGCCTCATCCCACTAGCCCTTTCTAGTATGCGCCATTTTTTCCGCCGCTTGGTGGCGGGTACGTTGACGGATCATTTCTTGTTTTCGTACTTTACAAACTGCATTTGTTTCTTTTCTGACCTTAGATACTGAACAAAAACTAGTTTCATACATAATTGAAACAGTTCGCGACACTTATATTTTGTATCTCGACTAAAAAAAAGCTTTTAGCGGCTCTGACCAGTAGTAAGCCCAGGACCAAAGACGTCACATTTCGCGCGCTTTCGGCAACGTGGGTCGCCTAACAAAAAATTAAATTTTTTTTTTTTTTTGGGGGGGGGGGGGGGGGGGGCGGGGCGGGGGGTGTCAGAAGGGGCGTCATATATATCAAAAATATATGTGACGCTGTGGGTAGTCTTCTGACACCATAATGGATCGCCTAACAAAAATAAAACATGAGACGTTTACAAATCTCTGTAATGCGAAACTAGAGTGCAACTCTTGACGAGGAGGACTGGAGGGTATGCCCCTTCTTTCCTCCTTCTCCTCCTCTCCTGCTCCACCCTTCCTCACCCTCCTCCTTTCCGCCTCCTCCTCCTACCCTCCCCTCCTCCCTCTTTCCTCCTCCTCTCCTCCCCCCGCTGAATTTGTTCATGGGTGACTTGACATGAAGTCATGTGACGTCATTTTTTAGCGGAAAAAGTTCCCCGCCAATTTCAGCGGGGAAACATCTCATAATGCAACGCGCGCGGTTACGTTGACGCCGACGCCGCTCAACCCAAAAAAAAGCGCCTCTGCGATAAAAAAAAAAAAAAATAAAAAAAAGAAACGGTGCGCCGACGGGGCAAGGGAGGAAACAAGCGCGTGTGCTTGTCTGCCACCTCCTTCCATCGTTGTACTCTTTGCATTGCCCTAAAAGTCATGCACCAACCATCCCGAATGAGCATCGTTTTACTGCTCAGTATGGCTAATTATGTGGCAGTGCGGCTATACATGTGAAAATCAGACTGTCGAGCCGGTTGTTATTCCGGTTCGGTTCGGGTTCAGTAACGCATTGGAAATATCGGTTCGGTTACCGGTTCTACCAAGCGCGCCAGCCAGAAAGAAAGAAACTCTCCCTCGATTGCTGAATGGAAAGCGCCGAATAAACAAGGACGAAGAAGGGGACAGAGACGAGGACGAAAGGGACAGAGACGAGCAAGAAACTCTCCCTCGATTGCTCCTTTCCATTCGAAAAAGAGTGAGGCCCTCCTTTTTTCTGCGGGGTGTAGCTCAGAGACCCGCTCCCGTGGGGAGGGGACGAGGGAGGAGTACGAGAGGGAATGAAGAGAAGGCATCTGGGAGCCGGTTTTCTACCCGCAGAAGGCGATTCAGTAGGTCGGTCTTTAACTACCTTAGACCGCGACCGCTCGTGTATTTTTTGCACCAAACAACAAAAACATGAGCCATTCCACTCTGTGAAGGTGGATGACCAGCAAGCTGTTTAGCACACGACAGAGACGTGACGCAGAATTTTTTTTTATGCGTTTTCCACTTTGCAACGTTTGTCGTCTTGTCTGGTTTGCCGCATGCGCTTGGCGTTTTGTGCAGGATCTTCATCGGTAGTGTTTGCCGCCCGCAGCCGCCGCTGACATTCTCGTTGCCGTTCCCGCCGTTGCTCTTTGTAGGCGCTTTGCTCTTCGGGAGTCCGGACTGCCTCCCCATTACGACGAGAAAAGAGAAGTGAAATAGACCTATTCAGTGGCGTACCAACTTGTTTCTGAGTGCCCCCCCCCCCCCTCCCCTCCCCTTCCAGGGCCGGGGTGCAGTGCCCTTAATATCCCTTGGGCGCCACCGGCCAGTGTTTGCCCTGCCCAGTGGCGGCTGTTTCAGGGGGGGGGCAAAACACATGCCTTGCCCCACCCCCACTCTGAAAACTGGGGGACAAGCGCCCCACCCCGGTTGGTACGCCCATGGACCTATTGCTAAATTACCCAAGCATCAAGGAGAATGCAGGGATTGGGGTTCCACGCGCCGTACGTGCTGGCATCTGCAGTGGTAACTGTTCTAAAGCAAAAGTCCTAAAACAAATCGCATTTTGAACGCGCGTTCGTCAACGCTTTATTTTGGGGATTTACTTCGAATATTCTATATGGGGAAGGCGTGCGCGTGTGGCGGTACAAGCGTAGAGTTTTTGGTCCCGCACACGAAAAATCCATGTGACAATAGCCATGAATAGCTTCGCTGAAAAATTTTAGAAGCTCTCTAAAAAAGGCGCCATCTGCAGTAAAAATACAAAAAAAAACAAAAAAAAAAAACTGGCCACCGAATCCGTGCTCAGGAAACGAGAACAGAAAAAAAAAAAAGCTTAATAATTTTGTTTTATGTCCAGAGTTCTGGGCGACTGGCGTCCCGATGAACGGAAAACACCCGACACTGACACCGAAAAAAAAAAAAAAAAAAAGGACACACCGACAGCCGTCGAATTTTCTTCGTATTTTAATTTCTGTTTGCTTCCTCTTACCTCTAGAAATAATTAGAGTTCCTGTAGTATTGGCGACGTGCGCGACCGAAAGCGTCGCTGTGGTCGGCCTTCCACGATTGGCCGAACGCTGACTATGACGTCAGAAAAGGATTTATCATCGACGGAAATAAGAGGAATGAAAGAACTTTAATTTTGACGGTGTTGGCAGTGTTCCTTTGAGAGCGCAATGATTTCAAGCTTCCACCATGCTAATTACAAACACCATCGAACTTGTTGTTTGCAAGGTAATGACGTCACAAGGGGGAACCATAGGAGGGCGCCACCAAAACATCTCGCCGTCTTTCCGGCACGGCATCTTGATCCCGCTCGTCACGTGACTGAATTCGGCGAATAGCGGCGCGGCGCGTTCGAGGCGCGCGGCGCGTTCAAAAGCAGGGGAACGTACGCCGGGGCGCGTGCAACGTCTTCTTTCCTGCACGGCACTTGATCCGGCTCCTCACGTGATCGGATCTCGGCGAATAGCGGCGCGGCGGCACGTGGAAAACAGACGCGCAACTCTGGTTCCCGCAGGGAGCCTATACACCATTCCAATGTTTACAAAATCACAGCCCAGCGTGCGATCTTCACAGCCCAGCACGTGCGTGTTCGTCGCTTCGGAAAGCGAGCAAAGCACGGGCCATACGCACGAACACTCAAAATGGCACCGGCCACACGCTCTTTTTTGGAAAGGTCTATAGACGATTGCAAGTAAGTCGACTGGCTGCCGCCATGTCTCTGCTCGTGCGGACAAGCCCGTGCAATTGCAAGCTTGCCAAAGATACGACCACGCGCTAGCTGCACGTGCCTTCACGCATGGGGCGCCAGTTGGGGCGCCATGCTTGCAATCGTCTATACAGGAACTCTATAAATAATATTTTGCGACAAAACACGCCCACACGCGCGCAAACAGTGTCAGACACACTCCATTTCATCCTACGATGTGCGGCGACGCACACTACGAGAGCCAGTTCGTAGCTCGGAGTTGGTCACATGACTTCGTGATTCCTGCGGCACTCCACCCAACCGGAAGGACACGTGACACATTCCGGACTACGGATTGGCTCCGGTGGCTCGCACCGTCCTTTGCGGTCCATCGTAAGTTGAAATGGAGCATCGAAACGTACGCCTCCGCGCCGACTTGACGACGTCAAGTTGTGCTGCACGTGGACGTGAAATATGCTTCATCAATATTGGGATGTCTCCACGTCACTGCCTTTTCCTTAGGGGTGTTTTCACGTCAGATAAAACAATGATGTTCCGGGTCATATTTGTTTTATATTTATTAAAAAAAAGTTAAATTCATTTTATGCGAAGAGCAAGTCGTCTGAACAACGCCAAGCATTTATTGGCCGATTGAACAAAAAAATAGTGGGTAGATCTCAAAGCATCTTGCATTGAGATTTACGAACTATTTTTTCAATCAGCCAATCAGAGCTCGGCGTTGTTCTGACGTCACCGTAATTCGTGCGCAATAAGCAGACGACTTGCTCTCCGCATTGGTAGGAACTAAAATTGCGAAGCTCCAGGCTTGGAGATTGTCAAGGTTTTGCTACGGTACTTTTCACAGCCGCCAATTTCGCACCGAAGCATGCACGTAGAAATATATTCTTTCTACTCATTTTATGAAAGGTTTACGACATTTTCGCAGAATATTAAAAATTACGTAATTTTCATACGAACAAAATTGCGAAACACGTCAAATAAACACGTTTTAGAGACACATGAGCAAATCATTTATCTACTGAGTGCTTCATATAAAATGACGCAAAATATATCAAAATGATCATCTTTAAATGCATTTTACAAGCATATAAGAAACACACGATGGCCCATTATTCTGGTTCTGTTATTAATGTAGCAACATAGCCCATTTCTTCAAATTTGGCAGAATTGTACGTCACTATTTAAGAAACTCCACTTTTTATTTGATTTAAACTCCCCCTATTTGTTTACAGTGACTTGAACTAACTTGTGATGACAGAACATTGAGTAACGTATGACTTTCTTAAAGGGGCCCTGCAACGACGTTTTTACCGTTTTGTTTTTCATTTTCACCGAACCTGAGCGCCAAATAGTAAAAAAAAAAAAAACATTTTTTTTTTAATATTTCGAAACGATTGAAAGCGATGCCTGGACATTACATTCAAAATTTGAAACTTGGGAATTCAGTATTTGTGAAGTAAAAAAACAATTTCCAAATGCCGAATTTGAAGTTCCAGCGCGCCGAGTAGAGTTTCTTTCACGCCTCCGCTGCTCCACTTCGAACCGGCGTTGCCGCCGCGACACGAAGCGAGGAGGTGAGGAGCGGGAGAGAAGGGCGCCAGCGTACCGGGAAGAACCGGTGTCCTCCGTGCATGCATGCCGCCTATCGCTGCGAGCAGACGACGCTTGACGTCTCGCCGGTTCTGCGTGAAAAGCTGCCCCGGCGGAGTCACAACCGAAACTACGATACACAGACACCAAACCAAGTTGTTTTGACCGCTTGACGATTTCCTTTTCGAGCTCTGAGAGGTCGTCGGGCACCTAAAAAAACACCTCTTCGTCCGATTCCCCGATCACACTCTGCTACATACGTCGAGCGCCGCCATGTTTTCCGAAGAAGGATACAAATCCAGGAGGCGACATCACACCGGTCTCCGATTTTGGGTATTTCAAAAAGAAGGGCCATAGTGCGTTTACGATTGCCGTTATTCAATGTTATAGAAATGTAGCCTAGAAAGCTTCTAAATTTCATGACATTTGACGTCACAAATCAAAAGAAGCGAGGAGGTGAGGAGCGGGAGAGAAGAATGACAAAAATAACAAGGCACGCGCGCGTGGGAAAATGTCTTTTTTCGCGTTGCGGTATACTTTGGCGCGTCTATGACTACAACTTGCATCGTTTTAGACAATAAAAAAAAAAACACGACATTTTGAGTGTCAGTGAACTGCCGGCAGCAGTGGCGTCCGCCGACAGTCATTCGTGAGCTAATGGCCAGTGGAAGGGGATTGTGTGTATGTTTGTGCGTGGAGAGGGGGATCTATAACGAAGACAATCTAGCTCAATAGACCCTTTGCAAAAATCCCAAAAGCCCGCGTGCGCCGCGCGACGAATAATGGCAGTACTCGGTACGCCCCTCCCATCGTCTTTCCTCCCGCTAACAACCGGCGGAAACTTCGAGCGACTTCCGGTCAGCTATTTGAGCGCCATCTCTTATCCGTTGGTATTCTACCAGGAACTTCCGGTTTACGCCGGAAAATTTATTTAACAGGATGAGATACATATTATTGTCGCTGCTTACAGATTTCAAAAATTATCCTAATAAGGTGAAACAAATATTTTGGTTAGCTAAAGTTTCGCCCTCATACTTTGTTCTCATTGGTCGGTTGTTTTTTGTATTTTGACCGTTCAGAACAGTTCCGCGTCAGCTGCCGCGGTCGTGGCTGCGTCGGCTGCTCGACGGCGCCTTTGCCAGCGGTGCGGTGGTGGATTTCGTTTGCGGCAGCGGACAGTGGCGTTGACCTGTTGGTTATCGGTATATTTCGTCTACCAATACGCCGAGCAAACGGAACCTTGTCTGTTGCTCGACTCAGTGGTGCTCTAATTCCGGTGGCAACAGCTCTGCCAAGTTCTTTGGGTTCCCGAGTGACGAAAGGTAAAGACGGGCTGCTGCTTTTGGTCATGCAGTTTCGGATTGCCGAAAACTTGCTGGTGCATGTTTCATTAGGGTAGAGTTATTGTAGAAGGCCAGAAGGGACAGGGCATTTATGTTAAGATGAGCGGTGTGGGGGGGGATCGATGTTAGAGCACCGCAGCTTGGTAGCACGTGCGTGGACCAGCTCGCGCTGCAGAAGGAACCTGTGAGAAACCGTGGCGATCGAATCACTGTCGCTATATACTGCAAAGTTAAATGAGTCATTGCTGCGAGTACTTGAATAGTAGTTTCGTGTAGATTTTGTTACTTTGTTGTACCGTGAAGTGAACGTTTTTTTTTTTTTTTGTTTAAAGAACGTACCTAATAAAAAGAGAACTTGTAAAATAAGTTTGGACCTGTGCTGGCGATGTGCGCCCATCTTAAGCCGCGAAACATCAGCGGCCGGGCGCACTTTGCATTCAGTGATTGACGGTCTAATGAGAAGTGGCTGTAACTGAACATGCACTGTTGCCGAGCCGATCTCAATCGAGTGACGCAAAGTCAAGTGCAATCGTTTCGGAAGCGTCGGACATTCGCAGAAAAAGGTAAACACACTTTTTTTTTTTATAAAAAAGATATTGCTATTACTTTGTTTTGTAGAAGAACGAGACGGCGGCAGTTCCCTCTTCTCCGAACATCAGCGACAATTAGCGGCGAGATGTTTTGGTGGCGCCCTCCTGTGGTTCCCCCTTGTGACGTCATTACCTTGCAAACAACAAGTTTGATGGTGTTTGCAAATAGCACGGTGGAAGCTTGAAATCATTGCGCTCTCAAAGGAACACTGCCAACACCGTCAAAATTAAAGTTCTTTCATTCCTCTTATTTCCGTCGATGATAAATCCCCTTTCCGACGTCATAGTTACCGTTCGGCCAATCGTGGAAGGCCGACCACAGCGACGCTTTCGGTCGCGCACGGGGCTAATAGGATGCAAGTTCGTTCGGAGTTTGGAGGCTGTTCCGAACTCTGAACGAACTTGCATCCTCTTGTCGCCGAGATTGAGAGAGAGGGAGAGGAGGGACAACACTTCTCACACCCTCTCCCATAACCAAGCGGTTGCCATGACGACGGCGCGCGTATTGTTTTGTTTATTTCTTATTGTTTTTGGAGAAACCCACCACCCGTTAGGGGAGATTTGGTGCTGCCGTCTGCAATTGGAGTCCCAATGGGAGGTAAAGGAAGATTCCGCCGGTTGCCCCAGCTTCCATCAGGTGATTCAATGAAGAAAGCGGTCGTCCTTCACTGCGACATGGCCGGAAGGCCATACAGGATTGAGGATTTCCGGCAACCGCTCGACGAACTGGGGGTCCTCAGGGAGGTAGCCGGAATTAGGGCTTACCAGATGTCCCATGTCTGGCTGCTTGACCTGAGGACCGACGCGGCCAAGCACAAGCTGGTGAACGCAGGGCGGCTCGCTGTCAAAGGACGCACCTGCATCGTCGTGGACCCCTCCAGGCAAGAGGTGCGCATCAAGTTGCACTGGGTGGCGTTCGACGTGTCGAACGACACCATTCGCAAGGCTTTCTCGGAGTACGGCGAGGTGAAGGACGTTGCGTCGGATCGCTGGAAGGTGCCGGGCTTAGAGGGAGCCGAGTCTACCACCCGTATAGTGCGGCTGGTACTCCGGGAGGGTGTCAATCTTGACCGCCTTCCCCATCAGCTGCGCTTCGGAGGCGGCTTGGCATTGGTCGTCGTGCCTGGGAGGGCCCCAGTATGCCTCCGGTGCCGTAGGACGGGGCATATTCGTCGAGACTGCCGGGCTCCCAGGTGCTCCGAGTGCCGCGCCTATGGCCACGAGCGTGACGACTGTGTCCGCTCCTACGCCCGAGCCGTGGGACGAGGACTCAATAAAGACCACGTCGACGACATGATGGACGAGGAAGAGGCGGAGAGAGCGGCCGCGCCCGTGAAAACCCAGGCCGAGCAAGTTAAGAGCGACGACGCTTCCGGCACCTCCCCCGAAGTGAGCAGCCCCGTGCTGCCGGACAAGCCGTCGACTGCGGCTCCTGCAGATCCACCTGCAGTCGAGCGCTCGACGGTACCTCCAACAGGGAGCGCCGGCAGCGCAGCTGGTGCTTCGCCGTTGTCAGACGAGGTCTCCATCACACCAGAGATGGACGTCGAGCTGGGCTCTGCGAAGTGTAGGTTCGAAGACGTCACGGACACGACTGGTCAGGAACTTCGGCTGCGTCAGCTCGAGCGCAGGTGGAGAATGGTGTCGGGCGGGAGCGGAGTGGATGGCCACCAGCGGTCCGGCGCAGACCGCGGAGGATCACGCGACAAACTGTCGCAGTGAACGGCAGTGCAGGCGGGTTGGTCCTCACTAACCCATGGTCTCCTTACAAAGTCCTGTCCGAATAGCGACCCTTAATGTCCGAGGCCTCTCAGATCGCAGGAGGCAGAGGCAACTCTACCGTCTAGCAGTCGAACAGGACCTCGACATCATCGCTGTGCAGGAGACCAAGGTCGAGAGTGAGGACCAGACCAATTTTATGGTTAGACCTTTTGCGGCGCGTTACGAAGTGTGTGTTAGTATCGCGGTTGGGTTGTCGGCGGGCTGTATGTTGTTAGTGCGCCAGAGTTTGGGTGCAACAGTCTAGGCGGTGACGACGTGTACTTGAGGACGCTTTGTTGTATGTGATTTTTCTCTTTCATCGTATGATTGGAGGGTCATTTGTGTGTACCCCTCCAATAGGGTTGATGAGCGGCGGGTGTTTTTTGATTTCATGCATCAGTATTGCAAAAGTGATCGCCTTATTATTTTTCTTGGCGATTTTAATTGCATCTGCTCTGCAAGGGACAAGTCCAGCTCACCAGCTCAACGCCCTATCGCGATTTAAAGGGCCCATGCAACGAATTTTGGACTGCAATGAATCAATTTATATTGGGATTTTAGTTATAGCACATCGTTCAGTGGGCCAAAAGAAAAAAGGTAGAAAGTCAAAAGCCTGACTTTCGGTACGAAAATTGGAAAAACACAGCGGACTACTTCGTACCTCCTTCCCTTCGTAAGCTCGCTGCCTTTTCTGTGTGATACATCCGCGGACCCCGCAGCGCGTCATCGGGCCCAAACGAAAGTCACACGACACCGAAGCTCACTTAATCCGTTCACCCCTAAGCTGACATTGTGGTGGAAGCTACGCGCTTGCCGGACCAATCAGCCGCTCCCCTTTCATCACGTCACCTCATTTTCTGCACGTGGGTATGTTCGAGAGAGCGTGATCACGTAGCAAAAGTGTGGCTGGCCCAAGGAGCACGTAGCTTCCACAGCACTGTCAGCTTCGGGGTGAACGGGGTGGGGAAAGCAACTTTTGTCTGAATTTTGAGCGACGGCTAATCTTCTAGGGGGACAATGGATGTGTCCGGATTAGAGAAACGAGAGTCCGAGCAAGAGGTGACTCCCCCTTTCCGTCTTCTTGAACTGTTTGGTAGAATGCGCGATTTGTGAGTTGAGGAGGAAAGCTAAACAGGAAAAAGTTGGAAAAGCGTTTCATGACTCCTTTAAGCACCGAGAGCCTTCTTAGGTTAATCAACGAGTCCGGCTTTGATGACGTTGGGGAATGTTTGAGGAATGGCCGCGAAATCCAGTACACCCATTTCCAAGGGTTGAGTTACGCCCGTCTAGATCGAGCGTACGTTTCTTTAGATTTGATACCATTATGCTTTGAGTATCGCGTGCACCCTGTTTCCTTTAGTGATCACTGTCTAGTTTCCTTTTTTATGCGTAGTAAATCCCAAGCCAGGAAAGTCTTCAGCTGGGAATTATGGAAATTGACCGCGAAACTTTTGGAGGATGACGTTTTCACTGCCCAAGTGCAGGCCGCGGTTGAAATACTGGAGAGCCAGAAAAAATTAGGGTATGGTGTGAGATGGGAGCTTTTTAAGCAGGAAATAAAAATGAAAGCGTTAGAGCGGGCAGGCGTACTTAAGAGCACCGAAAGAAGCAACGGAATGTTATTACGTAATAATTTGCGGATACTGCTAAAAGAAGAGACTAAAATGCCAGGGGCATTCAAAGACGATACAAGGTATATGGACGATATTTCTTGTGTGAAAGATAAACTCGAGATTCTAGATCGGGAACGATATTGTGGGGCGATTGTTAGAGCCAGAGCCGAAAGATGGTCAACAGGCGAAGCGCCAACTAAGCGTGCGCTGAGCCTTGAGAAAAGATATGCTCGGCGTAACGAGATCACGGGGGTAGAAAGGAACGGATCAGTTACGAGCGATAAGTGAGAAATCGAACTCGCATTTTTCGAATATTACAGTAGATTATTTGCGTCCTGTCCAGTAGATGTCCAGCTTTTTAAAGATGAATTTTTGGGTTTCATGCCGCGCATAGATGACGAAACGAAAGAATTACTAGAATCGACCATCAGCGTAGAGGAAGTGGTCTTTGCAATAGAAGCCCTAAACCCGGGAAAGTCCCCTGGCCCAGACGGCCTAAGTGCAGCTTTTTATAAGACTCAGAAACAAGAGATTGCCGCAGTCCTAGCCAAAGTATTCAATGAAGCATATGATTTGAATATGTTGCCTCCATCTTTTATGTCGTCGCACACAGTGTTAATCCCCAAAACAGATGACGCAGTTAAGTTGCAGCACGTCACAGCGTATCGGCCGATTAGTATGACTAATGTCGACTACAAAATTTTAATGAAGATCTTAGCAAAGAGATTGCAATCTGTAATATCAGAAATAGTGGGGCCCCATCAAACTTGCGGCATTAAAGGAAGGACTATTTTCACCAATATCCGTAAAGCACGCAGTGTTCTGGAGTGTTGCGACGCAATGCGTACTTGCGTTGCGATGCTCCAGGTAGATTTGGAAAAGGCTTTTGACCGCGTGCCTCACGACCTGCTTTTAACCATTCTCGATCATGTAAACGTCGGCGCTGTTATCCGCGAAGGTGTCAGCATGGCGTACAACGGTTGCTCGACGAGACTTATGGTGAACAAGTCGGTTGGAAAACGTATAAAAGTGAATCGATCCGTCCGCCAAGGGTGTCCTTTGTCACCACTTCTTTTTTGAATTTACATAGAATTCCTTTGCATTAGTGTTTTTAAAAACAGTACTATCAGTGGTTTTAAGCTTCATGCGACCGAAGTTAAAGTGTTAGCGTATGCTGATGATATTGCAGTGTTTTGTTCCAACCGCGAGAGTATTGTTCAAGTCGTTCACACGCTTAAACGTTTTTGCGAAGTCAGTGGCAGCTCTGTTAACTGGGCCAAGTGCCTGGGATTTCGGCATGGAGAGTGGAGCTCTACTCCTTGTTCGTTTGCCAACATGCAGTGGGTGACCACCCCCGTAAAATATTTGGGAGTGCCTCTAGAAAATTATCGCGATAGCGAACCCTATTGGCGCCGGCAGGTGGTGGAGCTTCGCGAAAGAGCAGAAAAAAGTCGGAGGTATGATCTGTCTATTTTTGCACGGGCCACAGTTAGCAATTTGTTTTTGTCAGCAAACTGTGGTACGTTCTACAAGTATTGCATTGTTCGCGGGTAAATGTGCAGAAATTGCACCGGGTATTTGCAGTGTTTATTTGGGGCTCCACGTGGGAGCGATCAAGTAGGACGAATCTTTTCCGGCGCGTACGCAATGGGGGCTTAGTTTGACGCATTTGTTTTTACGCCAGGTTGTTAATAGGTTCATGTATTTTCGGGACATAAGTGACCCCTTTTTGCGCACCGTTTGTTAAGTGAGAGTTGCAAGCAGGTTGCCTGAGTTGAGTGTTTCCACGTCTTCGATGTCGGGTGGTATTCATGGATATTTAAAGGGATACTGAACCATAGAATTTAGTGTCCATAATAAGTGGCGCACGTTCTTTCCACGAGCCAGCAGCCGCCGGTGTGCGCGAGCACACGCAACAAAAATGACGTCAAAGATCTCCATTCGCGGTTAAGATGGCAGTGAAATGCATGGGCTTCGGGCGAAAGGAGAATAAAGACAAGTTTTTCATCTATACAGTGGTGTCTGGTGTAAAAGGTAAGCGATTAATTGGTCTAACAAGCATGTAGCTTTCACTTGTAGAGATGAAAAGCCTGTCTTTATTCTCCTTTGGCCCGAAGCCCGTGCATTTCACTGTCCTCAAGCGCGAATGGAGGTCTTTGACGTCATTTTCGTTGCGAGTGCTCGCGCACACCGGCGGCTGCTGGCTCGTGGAAAGAACGTGCGCCACTTATTATGGACACTAAATTCTATGGTTCAGTATCCCTTTAAAGGAAGTCGTTGCCTCATGTAAATTTCTGTTATCTCGTTTTCAGTTGAGTATTTGAGTGAGGTTCCTCGGAAAAGATTGTATAAGGCTGTGTGCGATACTGTGTTTCCTGTACCTCTATACAGAGCCTTATACTGTGCAGGCCCAGGGCAAGATGTCTTGAAGCGCGTTAAGCGTGTGGTGGTGCCCGCATGCACTAAGACTTTCTTCTTTAAATTACATTCAGGTACACTGCCGGTCAATACATGGCTAAACGAGAGGAGACTTTTTGTACCGTGGGGGGATCACTGCTTTTTATGCAAGAAGCCAGAGACGGTCGAACACGTGTTTCTTGAGTGCTGGGACGGGGTCTTCTTCTGGGACGTCCTCCAACGTACCCTGAAAAAGGACCTCCCCCTAGACGCGCATGGAATCCGTTATCTATCGGTTAAAAACGAAGAAGGTTTTCCCTTCGACCTGGTTATGCCGTTGGGTCTGCACAGTATTTGGAAGTCCCCAATGGCTGTACACAACGCTGACAATAATGTACGGGAGGCGCGGGAATATTTTCGTGAAAGTGTATCTTTGTTAGTTGAAGTCAACAGAGCACAGAGGTGCGAACCTGAGTGGCTTCCGCGCATTGAAGCACTTTTGTCCATGAAACAATTTTAGCCTCCGACGCCAGTCACTTCGGACTGGTTTAGTTTAGCCTTGCCCTGCTTCTTATGGTTTGAGCGATATGCCTGCCTATTTGACAATGTAAAATATCCGGCAATAATAAAAAAAAAAAAGTACAGTTGGTGCAGGGGTAGAACATCGCGCTACTGATCAAGCGGTCGAGGGTTCGATCCCTGGAAAGAAGGGAAGTTTTTTGTTTTTCTTGCTTTGTTAGTTTTCTTTTTTTTTAATTTATCAAAACAAAAATAAACAAAACCGAGACCGATGGAAGGAAAATTAAAGTCGCGGCTTTGACTGCATTCAAGTTGATCAAAAAGCAATTTCTCTACCTGTGAAGCATCACTTTCAGGTGAGTGAATATCCGCTCTAAAGAGATTAATTCAAGACGGCAATTGCAGCCGTGCGCGAACAGCACAAGGTGAAAAACGAACACTACAATATAAATAGTGGCTACGAAGTGCCGTGCGGGGAAACGAACTCATGGCTTGGAACCGCATTGGAGCGGCTAGATTTATTGGCTTTCAAATAATTACGGCATGATCGAGCGTTTTCTTTTAGGGGCGAAGCTCCCTAGGGGCTAGCCATGTCCGTATGTCCGTCCGCCGTCCGCCGTAGGCCGGCGTCGGGTGCTCGTGCTTCTGCTCGTGAGATCACGTGCTCACGAGCACGTGAGCACATGCTCAAGTGCTCGTGTAGGGCAAAAAAAAAATTGGAAAAACAAATATGAAAAAAAATTATGAAAAAAGAAAAAGAAGAAAAAAAAAAGAGTAGGGGGTTCTGAGATGCCATCCTATCTGTCTGCTTAAAACAAGAAAAAGAAGAGAACCACACATTCTCCTACTGCCATGAATGAAAAGGACCGAAAAGCTCGGCATGCAGCGCCTCAGCGTCTACGTAGACAGCAAGCTGCTCCGGAGACCAGGGCGCGAGAAGCTCCTGCACAGCGTCAAAAACGCCAAGCGGACCCGGAGTTGAGAGCTCGGGAAGCGGCGGCGAAGCGTCAACGCCGACAGCAAGCAGCAATACCTATGACCAAAATCAGTATCATCAGCACCACCCGCGGGCTTCGCCCCAATCAACATCATTCACCACGTGGAGATGCGGTCATTTTTTTTTTTAATAAGAGATTCATCCCCTGAGCCATTAAAAATACTCTCAGATGTATGACATTGCTGGAAAAAAATCAACATGCTGTGAATATCTTTTATTGCTTAGGGAGTCACCGACAAATTCTGTACTTTGAAAACGACCAGTATAAAAGACTGAAACGCAGAGCTCGGGAGTAGTGATCGGGTTAGTGTACTGTTGTATTGACGTTTGTATGTGCGATGCATGTGTATGCGCTCAATGTATATTCAGCTGATGCTTGTAGTATGCCTAATGTAGAAGCTCCCGAAGCGCTATGGTGGCGTAAAAACATAAAATATTTTTTTGTAGAACATGAATTGGGCGGTACGTAGCGCCCCCTAGCCTACCTACTTGCAATTACTCTGCTTGACCCTGCCATCTGGTGGCAAGTCATTTAACCTCCTTTTTGCGCTACGCGGCTACGCCAATTTTGTGTTACCGTGCTGAAATGAGCCAAGAGGCTGCTTCGGATTTGCTTTTTTTGAGAGCGGCGTTTAGTTTCGCGGGCGAATGGTTTATCACTCCTCCGTGATGTGCGGTTGACGCAACGATTGACGAAGGAATTGTGGCTCGAGGAATAGCAAAGGTAAGACATAAAGTGCGCGAACTGGGTGCCGGTTGTCTCCGTTTAACATCACAGTGCTGACGATGAGAAGACTGAGTGACTGCATGCTTTCGAAACGTAAGTTTCTTTACCTGCAGGGGGAAGCCGGCTTCGGAAATAAATACAGTTCGCGGAAAGCTCGTGTTACGTTTTTATTTGCTGCTCTTCTTGCCCCGTACAATAGACTTAGTGTTCTCGTTAAGCCTTATTGAGCTCGATTTGCTCGATTCGTGGCCGCCATAATGAGATGCAGGCGACGGAGGAACTTTTGCTCCCCTGCTATAGGGACGAACGTTTCTCCCTTTCTGAAGGAACATATGTATCAAGAGCGTTCCTCCCTTTAGGGAGTACTATACTGACCCTTTTTCTAAAAATGCAGAACCGAGCAGCTGAGTCGGATCGTCGGACGAGCGCACGGTGGAGAGGGTCTGCCCTTTTTTTTCATCCCTCTCTTTTGTACCGCACCGCCTCTGTCGTCTGCTGCGCCAATGCTTTGTCGAACCTAGTCGAACCCTGCCACGGTCGCGGTGCAAAATAAGTGGATTCTGTGACACTGCAAGACGTGAATGTAAGTTACGACCAATAACGTATTCAAATCACCTTTCGCGATGCGTCTACGCTGCCACAGATACGGTACGCCGCCAACGACGTAGGACGTTCCGGCGGATGGGCGGGATGGCGGATGGCTGCGACGGCTGCTGGCGGTCACTGCCGTGATGCGCGCGCAGTCGCTGAGGCGCAACAAAGAAAGCGCGTAATCTGTACTGAGGGTTCCCGAAATTCCCTGCCGTCGTGGCGCTGCACGTTTTGCAACAGGTCTATTTGAGTGAAGGTTTTTTGTCGTTTTTTGTTTTTCTCTTAAAGGGATACTACAACAAAATTTCAGCGCTTATTTCTTGGTCTATTCGTGTTCAATGGAGCATTATCCCGTCAGACACACCAATATCTTGTTGAAAAAATGAAATGTTTACAATCCCCTGTAACGCCGAATTAGAGCGCAAGCTCTTGAGGAGGAGGAGGGTATGCCCCTCCTCTTTGTACATACCCTCCTCTCCTGCTCCCCTCCCATTTAGCGGGAAGTTTTCGCTAAATTTCCCACTAAATTTAGCCTAAACAATTCTCCGCTAAAATCAGTGGGGAATTTTTTTCGCTAAATTGAGCGGGGAATCTTTTTCTGCTAAATTTATCGGGGAAGTTTTTCCGCTAACTCTAGGGGGAATTTTTTCCGCTAACTTTAGCGGGAAAATTTTCTGCTAAATTTAGCGGGGAAATTTACACATAATGCAACGCGCGGTGACGTCACGAGTGACTTCACTCGTGACCCTCGTGACGTCACACGTGACGTCGCGTGTGACGTTATTGTGGGAAACGTCCCATAATGCAACGCGAGATTACGCCGACTAGGTTATCCGTCATAAAGTGTAAGGTGTTGTCGGTCTAGTTTCGTAGGGCGCGCTGTGAGTCCGTGAAGATTAGCCTGGGAATAGTGTTTTGGCGATGGCGTATTCTTCCAAATCGTCGATCGTCGGGGGTTCTGTGAAGGTTTCGGAGTAATGTATTTTAGTGCGTGTGTTGACGAAAGTGATTTTGCCTTGCGTGACCTGGTGACTGGCATCAGCAAAATACGTATCGTGATCCGTCTCATGTAGGTAGCGTATTCGCTTTTCGTGGGCTTTGGCGCGGAGTTTTCGTCTCTCGGGGTTGTTGTCAAGGTGCATGTTTTTCGGTAGTGGTTCCACTGTAACATTTGGGTTGGCGCTTTTCCATGGCGGGGGAGGTATGAAGATTGGGGGAAGTGAGTCCGTGCTGATATCTAGTGTCTGCAAAATTGTTCGCCTTTGGTTTGAGGTAGAGAGTCGTAATATCTGCCCGTCTTTGAGCATTTGTATGCGTTCTGTAATGGTGTTGAAAGTTCCCGTGTTGAGAAGGCGTTCGCTGGACGCGTGGCGCGGCACTCCCAAGGCGAGTCGGTACAGTTTACGGAGACTGGCTTCGAGCTTTTTTATTTGGGTACTAGTTGTCGTGAGGTATGGTAGTGTATATAGGAGACGAAATATGACGAAGGCGTCGATGATATGGAGTAGATTATGCTCTTTGAGTCCCGTTCTGTAATTTGTGGTCCGTTGTATCAGGTGTGCGATCTGATTGATTTGGGCGTGAAGGCGGTTGAGTGATACTTCCGGTTTACCGTTGAATTGGAATACTACTCCTAGAATGTTGGTTTGATCAACTTGTTGAATTTCCTTGTCCTGCAGCTTGATTTTGATGAGTTTTCGGTCGGGGTCGGGTCCTCTCTTGGAGGATGTGACCAGTAGTTGAGTTTTGGAGGGAGATAAGGTGAGTCCTATTGTGGAAGTATAGACTTCGACCGCATCACAGCCCCGTTGAAGAGGTTTCTTCGATTTGTCCGGGGTTTCCTTGTGCTGTCCATAACGTAATATCGTCCGCGTAAATTGAGTGTTGGATATCGGGTATTTCGTTTAGGTATCTTGATAGATCTGCCATTGCGAGGTTGAAAAGTGTGGGTGATATAATTGATCCTTGCGGTGTTCCCCTGTTGAGATAGAAGGTGGGCGTTGTTTCGTGGGGCATGTTTAGGGAGGCCGTCCGGTATGTGAGGAAATCCTGCACATAGTTGTACATATGTTGTCCACATCCACTATTGGCGAGCTTGGACAGGATGGTTTCGGATTTCAGGTTATCGTATGCTTTGTGAATGACGAGCGCTACCATGCCTCTGAGTGAAACTGTTGGAGTTGCGTACGTCGTGTTGTATGCGTATAAATGTATCTTGCGTGCAAATGTGCTTTCTGAAACCAGTTTGTGTTGGGGCCAAGGTCGTTTCTTGATTCGAGGTGCCAATCCAAGCGAGTTAAGACCATTTTTTCCATAAGCTTCCCAAGGCAGGAAGTTAGGGAGATGGGTCTCAGATTCTCAATTGTTGGGGTTTTGGCGGCTTTGGGGATGAAACAAATGTCGGCAGTGTTTCCATTGGATTGGTAGTTTTCCGGTCGACCCCACGTGATTGTATAAGTCGAGGAGTTTGATGAGGTTTTCGTCATTCATATTTTTGAGGACTTTGTATGTCATCAGGTCTTTTCCTGGGGTCGTACTGCATTTTATGGAGGCCAGCGCCCTGCGGAGTTCCATTGGAGTGAACGGGTTATCCATTTCTTGTGGTGAGAGGGTAGGATGACTGGGTTCCGGTTGGGGCGTTGTTGTGCTTTCCGGAGAGTAAGTCTCCCTGAGTTTTTGTTCTAGGTGTTTTGCTGATAAATGCTGGTTGATTTTGATCTTATTTAACCGGTCTCGGTTGATTGTCAGTTGAATCATGCTTCGGAGTTGGGACCAGACTCTTTTGGTTGACATATGGGGATTTAATGAGTCGCATAGTTGCCACCAGTTTTGGTGCGCCATTTTTATGGCATACTCTTGCGCCTGTTCGGTCAGGACGCATATTCGTTTCTACAGATTCCTTTTTGTTTTCCTTTTTTCCACCTTTTGTTGAGTGCCCGTCTCGTTTCCCGTAAGGTTAGGATATGGTGGTCAACGTAGGGGATATCCGGTGTTGTATGATGTAGGTATTGTATTTTTCGGTCGGTGCGAGGATTTCTTGTGCCCATTCGTCCGGGCTGTCAAGGTTCAGTGTTGGGGATGGTTCCTGGCGGCTTTTGTTTCAGTCCGTGATAGCTGTTGGTCGGGCTTTGTGATTTTCTGTTATGGTAAGGGGTATTGAGATGGCTATGATATTGTGATCGCTACCTAGGTTTTCCTGCATATTGTCCCACGTCGGGTTAGCCGTACCTCTGTAGAAAGCTATGTCTGGGTTCGTGTCCCACAGCACAGAGTTGCCAGTACGGGTGGGTCGAGTTATGTCGTTAAGTAGTGAGTATTTAGCCTGATGTTGTGCCTCTTCGAGCTTCCTACCTGCGGTGGTGGTATTGTGATACCCCCAGGCTACGTGTTGGGAATTGAAATCCCCCAATACTAAATATTCCGTATTTTTGCGGGATTGTTAGGGGAATAATTTAGAAACCTCGGGTATGGGTTTGTTCGGTCGGTGGTATATGTTTGTTACCGCCACTTCTTTCTTTGCCATCGGGTGTGGTTTTATTTTTAGACTTAATGTTTTGAGGTGTTCGTGTTTCTTGGATCTGCCTTCGAGGATCGTACATGCTATGTGCTTTTTAATTAGTGTTACTACGATGGGGCGGTTGTTTGCTGAAATGTTGTGATGTGGTTCGTGTCACCAGTATGTAGCGCCCCCTCCAGTCCACCCGTCGATGGCCGCCAACCTCGGCGGGCAACATTGGTCATCGCGACAATAAACACCGAGGAGCGCACGCCGCCCCGGTCAGCCATCGTCCACCCTCACAACCAGGCTGCGAGTCGTCTCCTCTCGGCGGGTGCTTCGGCCCCCTTCGTCCACGTTCTAGAAGGATCGTGACACTGGCGACGAGGAACCGTGGCACTGGAGACTGACAACGTGCACGGTTCGGCCCACGCCGCCGAGAGAGTCGGAACACCGCCCCCCGATCCTGTCGCCATGCCGCTGTACGGGAGGCTCGAGCCGTTCGAGGGAGATGGGTCCGCCTGGCCTGTCTACGAAGAACAAGTCCACGTGTTCTTCCGGGCGAACGACACGCCCGAGGCGAAACAACGGGACATCTTCTTGGCCAGCTGCGGGACCCGCGTCTTCAGTCTCCTGCTCGACCTCCTCAAGCCGGCCACACCACACGTGAAAACGCTGGGTGAGCTGCTCGCCACACTGCGCTCACACTTCAGCCCGGCGCCGGTCCACGCTTATGGAGCGGTTCCGCTTCAACAACCGGAGCCGCCGGGACGGGGAGACCCTCGGGCAGTTCGTCGCTGCGCTACGAGGGTTAGCGAACACCTGCGCCTTCGGCGACCAGTTGGACTCGCTACTCCGGGACCGGTTCGTCTGCGGCATCAACAACCCCGCCATGCAGACGCGACTCCTGGAGCTCCCCGACCCCTCGCTGGACGACGCGGTGAAGGCAGCGCAGGCGATGGAAGCAGCAGCCAAGGACGCCAGCGAGATTGCGTCTGCGGCCGGCTCACCGTCGACGGAAGCGGCGGTGAACAAGATGGCGACGAAGAGCAGTGCCTGCAGCCGCTGCGGTGCTGCCCACTCCCCTTCACAGTGCCAGTTCGCCCAAGCAGAATGTTTCACGTGCGGGAGAACTGGGCACCTCGCACGTGTCTGCCGAGGGGGGAGGACGAGCGGCGGCCAGCAGCAGCAGCCTGGTTCAAGCCCGGGTTCCAGTCAAGCCCGCGGCCAGGGTGGCCGTCGCAAGAGAACGCGGCGGGGACGAGCGGCACCAAGTTCGGGTCCCTCCTCAGCGAGGCTCCACGTCGTGGCCGAGGACCCGCAGATTTTTGACGTGTGGCACACGAATAAGACTCTATCGTCTGTGCCACCTTACTTGGTGTCTGTCGAAATCTGTGGGCACCCCATCACCGTGGAGCTGGACACAGGGGCCAGCGTGTCGGTCATGGCCGGGAAGCTGTTCAAGCGGACCTTCCCTGGCGTGTACATCGAGGCGTCGGACGTCATGCTGCGCAGCTACTCCGGGCAGCTTTCCCAGGTCCAGGGTCGGGCCCAAGTCAGCGTTCGCCTTGGCGACAGGGAGGCAATCCTTCCCCTTTACCTAACCAAGGGGTCGTCGCCGACGCTGCTGGGCCGGAACTGGATTCACGCGCTGGGTGTTCGGCTGCCGGAGTACCAGGAAGCTGCACTGCACGTGGTGAAAGACGTCCCGAGCCTCCTGACCGACTTCCAGTCCCTGTTCCAGCCGGGGGTGGGCACCTTTGCCGGCACGACGGTCGGCATCCACGTACCCGAGGGAGCCCGGCCTCGCTTCTTCAAGCCGCGTCCGCTGCCGTTCGCCCTGAAGGACGGGGTCACCCAGGAGCTGCAACGGCTGCAGCGAGAGGGGATCCTGGTGCCCGTCAAGACTTCCGAGTGGGCCGCACCGATTGTTCCAGTCCTCAAGCGAGACGGCCGTGTCAGGATCTGCGGGGACTTCAAGGTCACCATCAACCCCGTCGCTACCGTCGAGAAGTACCCGCTGCCTCGGATAGAAGATCTCTGGTCGGCTCTGTCCGGGGGACAGAAGTTCACCAAGCTCGACCTTCGAGATGCCTACCAGCAGCCGGTGCTCCAGGATGCCGCCCGGAAGTATGTCACCATATCGACTACCATGGGACTCTTCCAGTACACGCGCCTACCGTTCGGCGTGGCCTCCGCCCCAGCCATCTTCCAGAGGGAGATGGACAACCTCTTCAGGGGCATGAGGCACGTGGCGGTGTACTTGGACGACATCCTGGTTACCGGTACCGACGACGGGGACCACCTGCAGAACCTGCGCAAAGTCCTGACACGATTGCAGGACGCCGGTCTCAAGCTGAGGCTGGACAAGTGCGTGTTCCTGACCCCCAGTGTGGAGTACCTGAGACACATCATCTCCCAGGCTGGCCTGGCCCCGGCACCCCGCAAGATCGAGGCCGTGCTCAAGGCGCCGAAGCCCAAGAGCAAGAAGGAGCTTCAGAGCTACCTCGGCCTCATCAACTTCTACAGGAGGTTCCTGCCCAACCTGTCGACGCATCTAGAGCCGCTGCATCGTCTGCTGCGTGATGGTCAGCAGTGGGCCTGGAAGAAGGAGCAGGACTTGGCCTTCCAGCACAGCAAGGAGTTGGTCATCAAGGCTCCAGTGCTGGTGCACTTCGATCCGGCCAAGCCTGTAGTCGTCACCGTAGATGCGTCGCCGTACGGGGTAGGAGCCGTCCTGTCGCACCGGAGTCAGGATGGTCAGGAACGCCCTGTGGCGTTTGCTTCTCGTCGGCTTCATGCGGCAGAGCAACGCTGCAGCCAGCTCGACAAGGAAGGCCTGGCGCTCATGTTCGGTATCGAGTGCTTCCATCAGTACCTGTGGGGCCGGAAATTCGAGGCTGTCACGGACCACAAGCTGCTGCTGGGGCTGCTGGGACCTGACAAGGCTGTCCCAGTGCAAGCATCGCCTCGTGTGGTACACTGGGCCTTGACGCTGGCGGCCTACAGCTATAAGCTGGTGTACCGCCCTGGGAAGGACCTGGGACCTGCTGACGCCCTGAGCCGCCTGCCCCTGCCGGAGGTGCCTGCTGCCGTTCCAGAACCAGCTGACGTTTTCCTGCTGGAGCGGGCCTACCCGGGGGTGCTCACCAGGACTGCGGTGGCGCAGGCGACCAGCCGGGACCCGGTCCTGTCGCAGGTGGTCAAGGCGGTTTCCCGAGGGGAGGAGCTGCGTCACCAGGCCTACAGCCACAAGGCCGCCGAGCTGAGGTTGGAGCAGGGCTGCCTGCTGTGGGGTTCCAGGGTGGTGATTCCACAAAGTCTCCGGGCCAAGGTCCTGCAGTTGCTGCACGCGGGCACCCTGGCGTGGAAAAGACCAAGATGGTGGCACGGTCGCACGTTTGGTGGCCTGGCCTGGACCAGGACATCGTGCACCAGGTGCAACGCTGCCAGGTCTGCCAGGAGCAGCAGCGAGCCTCGCGTCGCGTGGAGATCACCCCCTGGCCGTTCCCACAGAGGCCCTGGTCCTGCCTTCACGTGTACTTTGCGGGACCCTTCAAGGGCCACTACTTCCTGGTGGTAGTGGACGCCTTCTCCAAGTGGGTGGAGGCACTGACAGTCACCACTCCATCGGCAAGCGCGACCATTGCGGCGCTGCGGCAGGTCTTCGCGGCGCAGGGATTGCCGGACATCATTGTGTCCGACAATGGTCCCGCTTTCGCCAGCGCCGAGTACCTGGACTGGCTGCAGAGGAATGGGATCCGCCGGATGCTGGTTCCGCCGTACCACCCCGCTTCCATTGGCGCAGCCGAGCGGGTGGTACAGACCATCAAGAACAAGCTCAAGAAGAGCCAGCCCGGGGATTTCCGGACGCAGGTGGCCCGGGTACTATTCCAGTTCTGGACCACACCCCATGAGGTGACTGGCCGTGCCCCCTGCGAGCTTCTGCTGGGCCGGATGGTCAAGACACCCTTGGACTTCTTGCATCCAGACCTCCGGTCCACGGCGCTTCTGAAGCAGCTGAAGTAGAAGCTGGCTGCTGACCGAGGGTGCCGTCCCGGGCTTTTGCCGGAGCCGGGAGCGTCGGTCTACGCCAGGAACTTTCGTCCTGGCCCACCCTGGTCTGCCGGACATGTGGTTTCGCCAGCGAGCACCTCGTCGCTACTCGTCCGCATGCCCGACGGGACCACCTGGCACCGGCACGCCGACCATGTCAGGCCTCGCCTCGGGACCGGGCTTGTACCCTCGGCCGTCACTTCGGGAGACCAGCCCGCAGGGGGACCAACGACAGCACCAGTCGCGGCCAGTGGAGCGCCAACCAGCACGGCGGCGACAAGCGTCGCCACTCCTGTGGCACCAGTGCCACTCACAAATCCGGTCCCTGCGGCTCCACCGGGTGGAGCGCGACCGGTATAGGCAGCGCCCGGCGTTGCCACACCTGGCCCGTCGACACCAGCGATCAGGCGGAGTACGCGGCAGCGAAGGCCACCTGACCGTTACTCGCCGGGGTAGCCTTCGTCGTCGACCGGCCAGGACTTGGCACGACCAGACGCAAATCGGTGTCGGTCTGCCTCGTTTGTTCATTTATTTTGTTTTTTAGAAGAACAAACTGGGGGGGGGGGGGGGATGTCACCAGTATGTAGCGCCCCCTCCAGTCCACCCGTCGATGGCCGCCAGCCTCGGCGGGCAACATTGGTCATCGCGACAATAAACACCGAGGAGCGCACGCCGCCCCGGTCAGTCATCGTCCACCCTCACAACCAGGCTGCGAGTCGTCTCCTCTCGGCGGGTGCTTCGGCCCCCTTCGTCCACGTTCTAGAAGGATCGTGACAGTTCATATCCTGGAATGCTCGGTATGAGGTGTGCTTCCTGTAAGATAATGAGGTCAGGTTGATTGTGAGATACGTTGATTAGGGTTTTAAGTGACACGAGTTTTGTTTTGATTCCTCTGAAATTCCATTGCCAGACTATAAGGCAGGGCAATGCACGTCGCTGTCGGCGTCGCGGCATTGCGTGTCCATTGATTGGTCAGGGATGAAGTTGTCCTGCGGTTCGACAACCTGGTTGGGTATTTTACGTGGTCGGGACTAAATTGCCTGTTCTAAGGTTTCGACTCTGTGACTATGGGCCTGAAGGATCGACATCATGCGGTCGAGTTTATTGTTGATGAAGTGAAAAAGGTCAGGGGTGGTTTGTGGAATGTCTGAGGGTATAGGTGAGGGGGCTAGAGCATTGCGATATGATGGGGATTTCGTTATGGGGTTAGAATGGGTTGAGGGACTGGGAGGTGGCTGGCTCACCTTGGGGGGGGGGGGGGGGGGGGGAGGGTGTACTTCTTTTCGCTTGTAGGTTGGGCGTTGCATTATGCGGACTTTCGACCAGGGAGGTAGAGGCAAGGGTTGCTTTCTCGATGCCGGTGTTCTGGAGCAAGATCTCGTCGGGTTTCTGGACCGAGATCTTCTTCGCGGGGTCATCGATCTTCGCCGATCTTGTTGGCGTGGTGTTGTGTCCTGTCGGGTTTGCAGGCGCCTCCTGTATGCGGCTTGCGTCGCGGCAGTGTTCGCCTGTACGCGGGTGGGACAGGTTGGGTCCACTGGCGAGTGCGGACCTCCGCAGTTTTTGCATTTTGGATCGCAGTCGTGTGGTTGGTTCTGCTCTTCAAGGTATGTTGAGCATTTTTCCCATATGAAAGGTGGTGCAGTTCGGTTGGCGCAGATATCTGCTCGGTGTCCGATGCCGTGGCATCGCTAGCATATTTGGGCCTTTGGGCGGTGGAGGCGACATCGGTACTCCACTTGCTGGTAGAGAACTTAGTATGGAACGTACGTTCCCTCAAAGGTGATGATAGCGGATAAGGACTGTCCCATCATTCTGGAGGTTAGGTTAGGTTAGGTTAGGTTAGGTTAGGTTAGGATCGGGGCTGCGGTTGTTATGAGAAGGCGCATCAGAACGCCGGAGGGGGTTCCGCGTTCTATTCCGTGAATGCCCCCTTTTCAAGTTTGGCCGCAGTGTTGCCAGATGGTCCCAACAAAAAACCGCCAAACAGCTGGGAGGTATAGCCCAAATATAGTCAAAGCCACAAAAACATATAGCTCGAAATAGCCAAGACTAAAAACAACGATTTTTAGGCCTTTTTATTGACAATTTTTTATACACGTAAAAAAAGACGTTACGTTCTCTTTTTCAACCCTCAGATGCGCCACTTTTTGTGTACCTTGATCAAGAAAAAAAAAAGAAAAAAAGAAGGCTTCGGAAGGATGAAAATTTGTGAAACAATGACCCATAGTAGAAAAAACCCAGAGACAAAGAGCTGAAAAGGACAAGAACAACACCGTCTCAGATCTGAGACGGTGTTGTACTTGTCCTTTTCAGCTCCTTGTCCCTGGGTTTTTCTACTAGGATTCGTCATCAGCTCGCCTGCGTCTTCACTCCAATTTCTTAAACAATGACCCATCCTTTGTAGGTTTTCAGAAGTACAAAACACACAAAGACAGCTGTATTGTGAAGCCCGGGAGATATGATCATACAGTAAAAGAACAGAATACAGAAGCAGAACAGTCAGAACACTCGGAGTTTCAAACCAGAACCCCCTATAGGCGTTCTGTATCTAAGGTTCTTACCAATAATCCACCCGTCTATTTTTCTTTGTGAAGAATATGAGCGTCTGCCATTCCGGTTCACGCTATTTTTGATTGTGTTGTCTTTTCTTACGGTATTGCGATGCCTAAGAATTTTCACAATGGGCCCCAAAGCTGCGTTTGGAGAGTTAAGTCTTCGTTCAGCTAAAAAAGCGCTACCGGGCCTGTGGTAATAGTGCAATTTGTTTGTTTGATTTGTTTCACTGCGCTGTGGGGAGACCGCTTGAACTCTGCTAGCATTGCTTCTCTGCGCATTATGAAAACCCCGAAGTTTGTAGAAGTTAGAAGCCTTTCTCCTTCCCCTGTCTCCTCTCGACTAGCCAAAAGGGAAAACATTTTTTTTTCGAAACTGATTAGAAATGAGAAAATTAACTAGTCGAACCTCAAAATTCGACGTCGAACCTGGTGTTCGACAAGAGTTCGCCGCACTTTTAGGAATAGCCCAAAAATAGCCACATAGCCAACCACGAAATTTTGACGCCAACTAGAAAAAAAGTAGACCAATTTGGCTATGTATAGCCCAATCTGGCAACACTGAGTTTGGGTCGATGCTGCTTCGTAGGCTGTGATTTGGTACGGCTTGTCTTGGATGCTGATGGTTGTGGTGTCCAGGACCTTGTCTCGAGCGGATTGTCGAAAAGATAACACTTTTATGAGGTTTTGTTGCGGTTTCGGGTGCACCATGGTGTCTCGGTGGCGGTGAGTTTAGGGGCTGTGGCGATGGCGTGCATAACTTGAGAGGGCATAACAGTGCTTATTTGCAGTCAAGAGGGTCGTATAATAATCGTGGTAGGGGTAGTCGTCTTATTCGTCTTACGGTAAATGGAGGTCCATTTTTCGGTTTCGGCGTGCGGTTGCATTGTTGGGTTAGACAATCGGAGCGTTGCCTTTTCCGTTTTTGCCCCGGTAGTGGCGCGTTAAAGGAGCGCCGCCGCCGATGCGTCGCACAGCGCTTGGCTCGGCCCTCAGTGTTAGGCTTATCTGTCGGTCCTCATGAATTTTGGACCCAGAAAGCGGCAAATATAGGCCCACCTTGGACTGACTTGGGGTCATCGGGTTCCCAATGTCGTTGGCCATCGATCGTGACTGTTTACGATGTGAGGCGGGTTCTTGACGTGCGGTATTTGTGAAAATACGCGGAGCCGTTGGGGTGAAATGCGTCCGAGCTGGGAAAACCTCTTCTGCAGAGCCAGGGCGTGCACCAGACGCAGAAAGTGGGCTTGGCCTGCTCTCTTGGCCAACCAGAAGCCTAAAAGAATCCCCTAGCGGTGGTAGCGAGAAACTGTTTTAATCAAAGGTATATTTTCGTGTATAATTTTCATAAGCGCGTAAAAGTGAAGTGTAGTAACCCTTCGTGGTTGAAAATAGGGTGTACGTGATGTTTCGATCATGATCATGCAGAACGATGTAAGAAACGAATGAGCCGCTCAACTCTGTTTGGCTCGCACAGGGTGTGACTGCTTGTACGGCAGATTTCTGGCCCTCGGCGCTTGGCGTACGGATTATGTCGATCGTTCCGCTAGTCGCACTCTTCATCATGAGTTGGGATGACCGTGATTTAAACATCACGTGCATCATATTTTCAGTCATCGAGAGTTACTGCGACGCACTTATCAAGTTTGTTTCTCGCGACCACCGCTAGGGAGTTATTTCCGGCGTCTGGTTGGCCACATTCGAATTTCTAAAGACGCCCTGGAACGCGCCCAGCCTGCTTTTAGCCAATGGCGCCTCCTCATTTGTCTCCTATACTTAACAACGAATGGCCAAACTCTCTAGATATACGGCTCTGGATTGCAGTGCATGCAGGCTGCGGGAACTCCACCGCCGGGGATTTAAACTGTTTACTCGATCAACTCTTACAACCAGACTCTCTGATGCGGGAGTTCATGGCTTCGCACAAAGTATTGACGCCATGCAGCAGTAATTATTAAAACCATGTCAGATTTGAATATATATATATATATATATATATATATATATAGCCTGAACTTGAAGACTGCCATAGTCACAGAGACTTGGAGTGATCAAAATATTTCGTGGCACGTTATTAGTCAATAAATTCTAATGTATACATAGCTTGCATGTGACGACATTCGTGGCAATGACAGTATTTTATGCGCCGCGAGCGTTCGGTTCGCCGTGTTAGTTTCCCACCGGAGAAGTTGTGGTTCGAAGGAACCAGTAAGTAGAAATAACCGCCAGTACCCAAGAATGGCGACGCTTGCAAGCTACGTATACTGAACGAGTTATACCCCAAATCATCGTAATATAGTATTGCTATATCACTGACTGATTTGATATATAAAATTGTACATATCGTCGATCATCGATTGTCGATCATCGATCGTCGATCGACTTCCTCTCGTCATAGTGTCTGGGCGGGGCTGGGCCACGGAACCATGGGCTGGTGTTTGGTCTGCTGCTGCGGATGACAGCCAGAACGAGGCGGGATGGCATGATGATAGCGGGGATAATGTTCGATGTAGGCGATGAGGATGGCTTCTGTTGCATTTCAATTTTTTTCATTTCAGTTTCACCACACTAGATAGGTGGCGCCACGAACTGCCACAGCAATCCCCGTAGCCAGGTGGCGCTACTGTTCACCCATCGGGCCCGTGCGCCCAGGCGGATTTCCCCCGGGGCCTTTGACCCCCGGGTTGTTTGGCTATGAATAAATGAGTACGTGTTTGGACCTTGACCCTGCCTGACGTGTTTTTTCTTCCGGGGCGTTCCTGCCCTTGGGCTCCGCCGGTCCTCGCCTCACCACTTCGTCATGTGAGACCTCGTCTTTTCCGCAGGCCCACGTAGGCCCTGCGCTTCTTTTTATTTCACGGGCGACCGCTTTTAATTACTACAGCTTCGCACCTCCACCATACTCTTGGAATGATTCTGTTGGGAGAAGGAAGGACAGAATAGTTAAAGACGATAGAACAGACAAAGGATTTACGAAGACCGGGCCAGCACGTGGGGCCATGGTGCGAGATTGTCATGCGCGCCCATACACGTCACCTCTTCGTCTTCTTCACATTCTTAACGATAGGTTAATATTTTAATGATCAGTAACACAAATTACTTTTTTAATACAGCCAAACTCGACTATACTATAGCGGTATAAAAATATTCCTAGTGCGCCTTTATAAGTAGAGCAATCAATTGATCGTGTTGCTGGCACTTTCTCTCACTGCGCTGAGATGTCGGCGATCTGGAAATACAGCGATGATTGCTATATAGTGCATTACGCCTAGTAAAGCTCGAATAAAATTAGCTGAATAAATCCTATTGTCACGGAAGACTGGTTTGCTGAAGAGAAGCGCAGTGTTGTGGTGGTAGACTTCCGTCTTTTTTCAGTCGTCGCTGGTCAAGTCGACTTGAATGAGTGGGGGAGGTCCTTGTTCCACGAGCAGGGACACCCGCTCTGCACAGCCGTAGAATGCGTCCGCAATCATCATAGCCACCTCTCCGTGCTTCAGTCTTCGCGTCGGAACGCCCTGGACTTCCGTGATTAGCTGCCCTTTCTCCAGGCCTCCTGCCTCGCTCGCTGCGCCTGTTGGCTGATAAGAATGATAGTGCGAAAATGAAGCACGTTGAATGGTCACAGGTTGTGAACGCTTGAACGGAGTCACAAAGATGTTTTGGGCCTCAGCAATAACCGGCGGTTAAGGTCCAAAACCCAAATCAAAGGCCGGAATTCAGAAAGGACAAA
This sequence comes from Ixodes persulcatus, assembly GCA_013358835.2. NCBI lineage: Eukaryota > Metazoa > Arthropoda > Arachnida > Ixodida > Ixodidae > Ixodes > Ixodes persulcatus. Next base: position 607,702 of record JABSTQ010011411.1, on the reverse strand, counting down.
TCTGACGACGCAAATTTGAGCCTAAACCAAACCGGCCTATGAATGGAAAATCAAATAACGACATCAAAACAAGGGCATGTGAAAGGAATTCCGGGCGGTGTGTCAGCCCCCTGCATTGAGGAGGTCAAGGAGGTCTAGTGCTACCTGGAAAATGCAGCTTAATAGACCCCTTTCGAAATACTGCCCTCTGTTTACAGTTCTCGAATCGCCGCACAATGGCGGACTTAAACCGCAACGTCACGACCCAGTTTTACGGTTGTTTGGATTAGAGGGCAAAAACTCATCCACACGAAAAGGTGATGAACGCAATGACGTTGCACTTACGACGCTGTTTGATCGACTCGTCGGCTCCTATCGTTGACCGCGCTACGACGTTCGCTATCTTATGGAATGATTCGTACGTTCCACGACGTCAGTTGCTCCGCCATTGTGAATTGTTTCTGACCTTTTAATAATCGGCACGCAACATTCAAAGCGGGTCTATACATAGGCTTCGTTAAGTGGGCCATAATCTCATTTTATCAACCCCTATGGGTGGCGCTTTAGAAGCGCGAGTTCTTAGTATTATGTAAGTGCTAATTATTTGTCTGACTTTAAACCACTTGTATACTAGTTACATTTTGATGCTTATAAACTTTTATCTGTAGTTTCAGGATGCTGTCGAATGCCTTCCTCCCAACACATTGCATAAGATATACAGTAGGGCCGGGTACTTGATCGAGTAACGCTTTAATCGCGAATAATTAATTAAAATTAATAAAATAAATTAAAATTAAGTTAAAATTTGGCAAACAAAAAAAGTAAAAATTCAACGCTTTCATTACGCAGACGTGGACGAGTACAGCAAACAGTAGGAAAAATGTGTCTCTCCGAGTGAAGTAATAATTTGGTAGTGTGGATGTCTTTGTTAAACTGAAGTACACATTGAGGTTGATTTAAAATTTGAAATTGTAAACTTTTTTGTTTGACACATATTCAGCAAAGGCAAAAAAATATGAAATTTTGTCTTTTGTTTTAAAGCTATTATGCATGGGAATGAAAGAAACCGATTAATCGACTAATTAATCGGTTAAAGGGTGCAGATTAATCGGGTTAAACTTTTTAATCGACGCCCAGCCCTATATACAGGGTGTCTTATTTTTAAGTCGAAAATATTTATTTAAAAAAGGGGGTGAAAGTTAGACAAGTTCCGTTTCCCCAGTGTATTTATCACGCTCGACGGGCACTTTTTGTTTTAGGGGTAATGTTGGAATTGCAGTATGACGGCAATTATGATTAGAGGCTAGACCAATTTTAAAAAAATTGCGAAAATGTATCAGTGTTTGAGATATTTTTTGATCAAGTTTCGCGTGTTTTAGACCGATTAAAACATGGCGCTCAAAAAGAGCATTGCTAAGCCCTGCCCAGAATGGCGCTTGGAAGGGTGACGTCGTCGTTTCAGTGCTGTCGTTACTACCTGGGCAGCGTGTGCCTGGTAGGAGAGCCGACGACACAAGTGACCACGTGACCTAAACCAATATGTCACTCTTTCAAGCGTCCTTGTGGGCAGGGCCTGATGCGCAGTTCTAAATCGGGCGGAAAGAAGCAAGAATTGATCGATTCACATCCATAAAAACAAACATTACCTTTTCGCAATTTCTGTAAATTGTTCTGGCCTATAATAGAAACTGCCGTGAATACTGCAATTCCAACGTAGCCCCTAAAACCAATAATTAAAATATTATTAATTTTTTTTATATACCCTTCAGCGCCCCGAAGGCATTAAAGAAGAGGGGGGGGGGTATATTGAAAAAAAAAAAAACAATAAACAAAATCTAGGTTAATGATCAAACATTTGCAAGTGGTAGGAACAATAAAAAGAACGACCATTATACATAAATTAACACACTTGACACAGTCAGGTGACCAGATGCAAACACTCGTCAATAACTGAAAAAACCACAGTGTTTAGCTAATTAGTAAACAAAAACACTGTTAATTATACCTGTTTTCACCTCAAGAATCGAAGTAAAACAAGTACGGCTCCTCGCGGAACATTACTAATTTCCCCCTTAACGTGGATAATGAAGACATATGTAGGTGATAGGTTAGATATATTTCATCTTATCAAGACGTACACGTTCCAAACGCCAAAAGCATCGCTTTCTCCGCCGACAACCGAATATCGTAAGAACTATTTCGCGCCGCGTAGGAACAATGCGCAAAACTTACTTTTTTCTTGATTTGAAAACAGATTTAGTCAACTTACCGTGACGATCGCCTCCTTATTTAATGTCCGCCGAACCTGACGAATACGTGGTGAAGAAGGCACTTGTCTAACTCTCAGCCCCCCCCCCCCCCCCCCCCGCATTAAAAAAAAAAAAAAAATATCTGTTCGAATTAAAACTAAACCCTTTGAAGTATTTGCTTGCAGGTACACCTCCCCCCACTCCCCCCCCCCCCCCCCCCCCTTTTCCCCATGCTTGACCAACGGAAATGGTAGTAGTTGGGCAGCTAACAAAAGGGCGTTTGAACTACTTGAGGTTGACTTTTTTGCACTTTAGTCTACAGATGAAGTATGTTGTCATCGTGTCAGTGAATCTCAATCGGTGGTACAAAATTGTAAACTAAATTAAAAAGGTTGTTCAATGGGAATGGTCTTGTAAGCGCGGCTTGTACTTAAAATATCTTTCAAATGTATACTCTCGCACATTTTTTTTAAAAACTTGTTAGACGATCAAGCGACGGGCAAGATATTTTATATATTCAGTAGAGAGGCAATCACTCGTGCCCAGACGGCCTCTCACTTTTGGGGCTGTGAGCCGAGGTTGTTTCACACGGCTTACCTGCATCTGTAGATATGCATAGAAACTTTGAACATCTGTCTAGAAGTTTATGCTGTCAATAATAAAAAGAGAAGATAAATTCAGAACTGGAAAGGCTAATGCGGAAAACTCGTACCCACGAGATTAAAGGAAACATACCGCGCATCTTGCATCGGAGACGGAAGAGTCTGTCCCGAAGGAGCGCATTACGGTTTCTTCTATGCACGTGGTATACGTTCAGGAATGTTCTGAATCAAAACACACTATGACAGGCGGGCTAAAATTATTCAGAAGTGCAAAAATTGAGAAGAGAAAGGATCGGACCGAGCGGTGTTGGATCCCCATAGTAGTAGTGTGCGCTGCCGACTCCGCTACGTACGCAGCATGATTGATTAAAGTTCCATACTTGAATTGAAACATGCATCGTTCATCAGACATCATTTGCGCAGGGGACCCAGTTCGCGGAATTGCTTAAAGTTCCGATGAGGCCCTCGATACGCGTATAGACGTTTGCAAGCCGCCGCGCTTCGAGAGCTAGTCCATGGCCACCGTGGATGGAAAACGCTTTGTTTGGGCGCCAGTCTGGAAACCGTGGGCACGCCTCAGCAATGGCACCTAAGCACGCGGACTAGGTTTGACTAAAGGAAAATTGGCGTCTCTCTCGCTGGGAGAAAGAGGCGGGATTAATGTTTTTAGTTTTTTTGCCCGATTTCCTTAAAGGTCATCCTGCATGGTGATATCGCACACCGCCTGGTGATAGTTACGAAATTGCAGAGGGCAAGCAAATTGGCGAAGTAAAGAAAGCATACTTTTTGTTCTTAATTTCTAGGCTAGGTGCCGCAAGCTACCACCCGTTATAAAGGGTACAGCAGTTAGCATTCATCCATTCATTCATGCTTGACTCTCAGATGATCTACCCACACCAGCAGCAAGATGACGGCTCCCAGAGGCCGTACTTGGAAACGTCTATAGAAGCTGTCTTGATCCCCAGAAACGTCATAATAAATTCGAGATTCTCTATTGAGTATAGAGCTATCAATTGAGGCTGTTTTTGATGTCCATATGCCAGTGTAGGTGCAACCCGGGAGAAATCATTTCTGCAATACGGAGTTGTGCGAACTTTTGAGAGAGGACAGGGTCCCAGCTATGTATTGGCTTACATGAATCGAAATGATCCTGGGCAGGGGCTGGGAAGTGTCGTGTCCTCCCTCGATGGCGATCCCCAGCAGGGGTTTGGTCCGTTGCACGGTCACCCTCAGTCTGCCGCCCTCCAAGGTGTCAACCCGGTGGACCTGAATACGAAGAGAGGAAGTTTGGAACACGAACAAAGTGTTTTCTTTCATCTTTCTTTTTGTGTGTAAGTGTTTATGTGTTTGCGTGCAATTGCCCTCCTGAAGCAGTTTCCAAATTTTCAAAAAGCAAGAATCTTATTATTTCTTTGTCTATCGAGCCTCCTCGGAAGTCTGAGAAGCATATATCAATCGGCAGAGTCTTGAGTTGTTAGAGTGGCCCGCCGTGCATGGCAAGAGGATGGCCCCAACAGTGACTTGATTCTCCGGGTAGCATCGAAACTGTTCGTACCTGCACTGCACTCTTAAAAAAAAGGTGCGTAGAGGGACCAGTCCCTCCAGTTGCCGCCCTCGTCCCTAGCGCCCTCTATTTAGAAGCGGTAACAGCTACCTTTCGGCCGATCTATTAGTCCCACGAGTGTTGATCCCTCCCGTGTCGTTTAGTCCCTCACCCAATTATGGCTGCCCAAAGATGTCGACCAAGCGTCGTTCGAGGTTGACTGTTGGAGTATCGTGGAGTCGAAACGAGCTTTTGGCGCTGCCCCAGTCGCCGCAACTATTACCGAGTTTTTTCCGGCTGAGAACGACTTCTTGGTATAGCGTATCCATAGCCGAATCGGTAGTCGCTAGTCGGACTAGTCGAGTTAAGGACGCCCGTTTTGTGTATATGAACTACGCTGCCTACACCGTCTCGTGAAGACCACATGAAACAAGGAACATACACTTTTTTTTATGGTACTCAGCGAGGCGCACCGCCTCATAGCACCCAGCTTCCGAACAGAACATGGTGTGTCATTAAAACTTTGGTTTGGGCCGGTTGGTTCATGGTAGGTATAAGGTATAAAAGCGCAAACAGACAGGGACAGTAGGAACTAACACAAACGACAGGGACGGACGCCCGTCCCTGTCGTTTGTGTTATTTCCTATTGTCCCTGTCTGTTCACGCTTTTAAACCTTATAAGAACATGGTGGCCTGACTTCTGTCCGTTTACTTCCCCACGATGCTGGCGCTGCACGGTTGTAGACAACATTCTGATGCATGTCACGTCACGGGTAATTTCGTTTGAAAATGTCACGGGTAATATCTTTCGCATAAAATCATATTAATATAGAATTGCATTCTAAAGAAAACTAACTCGGATTTTGTGACCATGGAAGGGACGTTGCTCAGTGGAAGGTAGTAAAGTTGGCCAGCTGCCGAAAGCTAAAAGAAAATAATAATAAAGAGGTAAGAGACGACAACGAGGCACCATCCTGAAAAGACGCGGTGGCGTGTGAGCGTCGGCGGCGTTCCTCATAAAACGTATAAGTCAGTTGGTTCAATTATTTAATTAAAATGTAAGCGCATCTTTTTCCATTCGCGAGTCATGTTGTTAATTTGTGGAAAGAAAACAGAATTTGAACAGTCAATTCTATTCAAAGAGCTCAACATCCATGCATTCCTCCTCACGTCCTAGAAACCTACGTCAGCTCACTTTGGTCGAGGCTGAACGTTACAGTCTGAAAAATGCACGCAAAAAAAAAAAAAAAAAAAAAACAAACAAACGATGTAGTGCTATTATTTGAAGGGGAAAACAAATATGTTAACTATTTTAGTCTCCGAAGATAGAAAGTAAAACATTTTCTCTCCCGTAAGGGATGAAAATTCCCGCATAAATGGGCCCCAGATCGCACCCCTGCTGAGACATGGCTCTGACTAGGCCTTTCATACTTTCGACCGAACTTGGTACTCGATGATTGGCTTCTCTTTAACGAGTCAGGAAAATATATAGAGTCAAATATTTCGCGCTTCTACCGAGCGGTCATTCACCACGATAGTGTCGGTGCGGTAGAGCTGGCTTTCTTTCTTGGACTTGAATCTAAACAGTGCTAATTAAAACGTGTGTTACCGCTCTGCTATTGAATTCATAAGACGACCGCTGTCTTCAGCCAGAAGAAGGGGCAGGGACTCCATGAGGTCTTTGTGCTAATCAGCTTGGTGTTCGGGCGTGTCCTACGGAATAAATCCTAATTGTTTTGATCGGTAAACGATTTCTATTTCGGAGCTGGACAGATTCGCCGATACCGCGAACAACAGTAGAAATCTCATGTCCGTCTTTCGCCGCCATCGTCCGCTTCGTTCAGCGTGGTTCCGCCGTCCAGCCCGCGACTCCCGCGATACGACGCCATGTTGAGAATTGACCCCGTAAGTGATGACGTCACAACATGGCGCTCCGCTCCAAACAAACCGTTGCTAGGGCCGTTGTTATGGACAAAGGCATAGGGGCTTGGCGTGAGGTTAAAAACTGTCTCATAAAAAAGTAAGTAATTTTTGTAAGCATTTAGTCTTGTCAATATCAAATCATGAAGACTTTATCTGTCGTCTCAGTACCATAAAGCGATGACAAAAGCACGTAATAAAGTTTCGCAACCTTGTTCGCCTTTCTAGCAGATGACACAGTGACTTCGCGGGTTCAGTGGTTCTTTCTGTGGGGTACACCATTACAAAAATATGTATGGACACTCCGAGGATGTTCTATAAGGCAGCTTCCTTAGGAAAAACATAAGGCATCTATAGGCAGACCACGACTACTGTTGCCGTCCTGAAGTCATCCTATGGCCTCCCTATAGAACAGTGGCCAACGGACGTTCTATGGACGTCCTATTCTAGTAACGATGTAAGGTCATCCTATACCCTATCTATACTAAGACCCCCATAGAGTCCATACAGACTCTATGCGGAGAGCAAGTCGTCTGCTTCTTGCGCAGGAATCACGGTGACGTCAGAACGACGCCAAACTCTGATTGGCTTTGATTGAAAGGATAGTGGGTAGACCTCAATGCTAGATATCTTGACGTCTACCCACTATTTTTTTTTTCAATCAGCCAATAAAAATTTGGCGTTCTGAGGTCATCGCAAACCCTGTGCAGGAAGCGGACGAACTTGCACTCCGCATAGGGTGTCTACGGGATCCATATGGTGTCCCCAAGCAGCACAGATTTTGGCCATGCATTGGCCAATGGCTGGCAATGGTGTTTTGGACAATGGCTAAGAAGTGGCCATTCATCGGCCAACGCTTGGCCGATGGCTCGTGGCCAGTGGCCAATGTCCAATGGCCAGAGAAAAGCCAGTCATCGGCCAGTGACTGGCCACTCTCTTTCCACTGGCCAAAGGACCATTGCCAGCCATTGGCCAATGATTGGCCAAATCTGTGCTGCTTGGGTCTATGGGTGCCTGCAGAGAACCCATACAAGGTCTACAGGGAGTCCCTACCGGGTCCGCAGGGAAGCCTTATAGGTTCTACACTGGGTCCTTATGAAGTCTGCAGAGAAGCCATACAGAGTCTGCACAGAATCCCTACGGGGTCCGTAGAGAAGCCACTCAGTCTGCACTAGGTATAGCTATGGGGTCCGCAGGGGCCAACGTTACTAGAACAATTCAGTTGGGAGACTGCCAGAGAGTCTGCTCTGAAAAAGTGGCACCGACCCATACTCGAGAACCAAACTAATAGCGATCGCAACGCCGCCATTTCTCCCGCACCGACCACTCGGCGAACTGCACGGCTCCTTGTATTGGTTCGGGGGTATCGCACTCGATAGCGATAGCTGCGACTTTTTATTTTGGCTTTTGTCGGCCATTTTGGCACCAAAACGTATACGGTGGAAGGGGTTTCAGGGATGCAAACCCCCAACTCCCAAGCGGACGCGCCGCGAATGACTGCCGAGGTTAGGATAAGCCCAGGTAGTGATGCGCTACCATAAACTACCGGTGAGACATGGTTGTATAAAAACAACATAAATTGCGCTTTAAAACCTTGTAAACAAAATATTTTAGAAAACATCACGAGCCGTTCATTTTGTACTGATCTCCAATAAAAGTTCCCACAAAAAATACTTTTTTCCGTTTGTTTTTACGCAAAAATATGCTTTCTAAAAGCTCATGGTTACCACAGTAAAGAAAAAAGAATGAGCCGCCATCTTGTCACCTCTAGTCTGGATGTTTTGGTACTCTGGGAACATTCAGTGACTCTAGCAATAGCCATCGAAAGCAACTTTCATGTTTCAACTCGTCACTAAAGGGTGGCGCTGTTATCGTTTTTTAGAATAAGATAACAGCATGTAAGAATTATTTCGGTACATACTGGACACTTCAACCACCACATTGAATATGCCCTGAAGTTGGACATGTCTCAAGACATCAATGAAACATATTGATGCCCGGCGCTTAATTAACAACTCTTCAACTCGGACACCTCCCTACACCTAACGAAAACATCTACCCGGCATCACTTTATTAATCTACCAATCTACAGCTCACACCATAGAGAGGAACTAGGATGTCCATAGACTTACCAGGGTTATAGCATGGCAATAGGAAGACATGAAAAACGTTTTTTTTGTATCGGGGTTTCTCTATATGGTTATGGCCGTTCTATGGCAAACCAGCTGTCCTTAAACGGTCCATGAACTGTCTACAGAAATCCATAAGATGGACACAGGGGTATACAGTGGCCTTAGTATGAACATAGGACGTCGATACGTATTTTTGTAAGGGTACTTCTGGGGGCATGCGTCCAATTCGCCCGCTTCTCGCTCGAGTCTCACTTTATGTAATGGGCATGTACACGCGTGTCTAACAACACGGCAGCTGTGCGCCAAGCTATTAGCGACGCGCGAAACCAAAAGTGTCGCTGGGGTCGAAGTTCGCGATTGGCTAAAACATGATATATCTTCCTGTATACTGATAATGCCCGCCCAATCGCCGGTTCACGGCGAGGCAGAGGAAAGTTCTGCCAATCACGGCGAGGTAAATCTTGGTCGTGACGTCACGAACGGAAACCAAAAGAGGGCGCTAGAGAAACATCTTGGCGTTAATACTTCGTTTCAGCTTAAAGGGACCCTGCAACGACGTTTCGCACTTTCTTACAGCGGGGCTGTTAAGGGCTAGTTTCCCCAGGATCGTGTTCGGTACCAAACAAATGTCGACACCCGTGGTCGACACAACACTCTGGTTGCCGCCGTCGCTCAAAGATGGCGGTAGCTGTCCAGAGTGTTGTGTTTGCCGGTTTTCCGCTTGCCGCCGTCGCTCATAGTTCGCGGCAACCTTTCCAGCCTCGGCATCCAGACAACTGGTTGCTGCCGTCGCTCATAGATGGAGGCAACATTTCTTCGGAGGAAGAAGAGCGGGATCGGAACGAGCGGTGATGTGTGCAGCAGCGCGAATGGTTCCGCAACCGCCGCGAGGCCGCTATCGCCTAAAGTTCCACGGCGTCGAGCGCTTCAGATTCCCTTGAGAAAGAAAGGCAAATCGCTCGCCTTGAAAGCAACCGCCGAGAACAGACGCTACAGCTCCGCTGCTCTTCCTTCTTCACCAGAGCGGAAACGCTGAAAGTTCTTTTAATTTGCACCGAACCTGAGCGCACTGAACGTAGTAACTTAGTGAAATTTTTCTTTTCTCAAAATTCGGTTTATTTTAAAAGTTATAGGCATATTAAAATTACAGAAACAAGCTAAAAATAACCTCCTTCATGACGTCCTTGGTCCTCTGTCCCCCCTTTTCCCACGCCCGCGGACCGCGGTGACTGAGGAACGTGGGGAAGGGGGGGGGGGGGGTGGAGACGGGGAAAGGAGGTGAGACGGACGAGAGAGAGCTGCCCGGGAAGCGGGGAACGGGGTAGCTCTCTCTCCTCGGCTGACTAGGACCAACAACGTCACGGTTTCGTCACATGGCGCACGCGTTCGACGCCACGGGGCGCTTCCGTAGGAGGAGGAGGTTTCCGCGTCGTCCGGTTAAAATATGACGCACTGATATTTAGTTATTCTCTCCGTGCCCTCTGGGTTGCCCGAACCACAAGAGACGTGGAAACCGCAAAAAAAAGGTAGATGGTTAAGTAAGATTGCAGGGCCCCTTTAAGTCCAGAAGCAGCCGACGCTACGATGTGTCAATCAAGCATCGACAAAAGCGCAGGTCACCAGGTTTTTTTTATGATTGTTTAAGAGATGTAGAGCGCGTACATAAACACGACGAACATGATGCTGAAGGTGCGCTTTTGAGGCTGTCTGATAGGGCGCATCAGCTCGGTATACCGTCGAGTAGAAAATACGGCAATATTAAAAAAAAAGTGAGTTATGGTTTTAGTGTGTTTTATTATTCTTAACTCTTCATATTTTATGTATAATAATAAAAAAAACAAAACAAATATGATCGCGAAATTAGTCAAATTCAAATTTCCAGACTTACGGCGAACCAGAAACGCATGAATATGAGCCATGTTAGTGTGCGCGGTTCTTCACAAATTATGACGTCGCCCGCCATCATAATTACTTTGGGGAGAGGCCTAGCCCTCTCCTCTGTATTTCCATCTTTTGTAGCTTTAACTTATCACAAAAAATAATAATAAAAAATGTAGTTTTTTTGTTTTTTTTTTGTTTCCGCCGAGAAATAGTGCCGTTTAGATATCTATACCTGTTTTCACCTTAAGAACCGAAGTAAAACAAGTCCGGCTCCTCGCGGAACATTACTAGTTTCCCCCTTTATGTGGGTAATGAAGACATATGTAGGTGAATTTTAGATTAGATATATGTTATCTGATCAAGATGTACACATTCCAAACGTCAAAGGCATCGCTTTTTCCTCCGACAACCGAATCTCGTGAGAACTATTTCGCGCCGCGTAGGAACATTGCGCAAAACGTACTTTTTTTTTTTTTTTGAGGTGAAAACAGGTATATATGTTAATAATCGAACGCGTTTTTCTCTTTTTGCAATTTTTAGGCAGTTCACAATTTGCGCACAGTATTCTTTTTTTCTTCTTAGTATTATTTTATGACAAGCAAATTTGGCTTGACTAGGCTTGAGGATATGTAGAATAGAACTATCAAGATTTCATTAGAATGTATATTTTATATAGTAATGAAAATTAAAAAAAAAATCGTTTGTGAGCCCTTTAAAAATTAGGCTTCAGCGATTTTACGTAATTAAAAATTAAAAAGTACTCATACACATTATATTTGTTGTTTATTGCACTCAGTGGTTTAAAATAGGCGAATTAGCCTATTTTACTTGACTCTTTTAAGTATATGATATTACCATGTCTCACGTGCACGCAAGAACATAAATTTGTTTTTTGCACGGGCACTGAATTCGGAACTTAAAAATTCAAGCTATATTAAGCCTAACACTATATTTACGCAAAGGAGATCAAGCTCAATAAATTGTGAAATTTTCAGTCAAATATCGCGAATGTAAAAAAAGAAACAAAAGTTTTCCCCTAGCGAAGCAGAGGACTCTAGAATTCTCGGCGCCCCGGGCGACGCAGCTGGAGCGATAGGCGTGTGGACAGGAGGTCGTGGTGTTGACACGTAACTCGGCGGCGTGACCTTGACAACACGTCAGGAGGCAGCTGCCGTTTTGGAACCACTTTTTTCGAACGCTTTTTTTCGAAAGAGTTTTTCCATGCCAAACGCTATGGCAACTACAGTACAGAAAAATAAAAGCATTTCATGCTTTAAAACGACCGTCTAATTTCACGGGCTTGGTCTGACGAATGACGAAAGGGACCGTGACATCAGCTGCCCCGGGGGCTCCAGCTTGCACGTTTTTACGTAAAAGCAAAGCAGGCTGCGATATGCTTTATCTGAATAGACGACAGAACCAATTGTTTTTTTTAAAGAATCAGACTATTTTTTAATTTTAGTCACATCAGTCTTTAGCATAACAAAGAGAGAGAGAAAGAAAGGAAAGCGTTTGAAAACGCAAAACGGCAGTTGCCGCAAAGTTTGCAGTTGCAAAGTTGATTTCGTCTTTCGGCCCAGCTTTGTCGTGGCGTCTTGTCAAAGCCACGTCGCCAACGTTGTAGGCGTCGCCGAAAAAAAAAAAATAACGGAATAAGTTACTTCCAAAATAAATAAACGCGTTACAGGCCTACGTTACCTCAAAATAAAAAAGAACGCGTTACCGTTACCGATAAAAAAAAAATAACGCGCGTTATTTTTGCATTAAATTTTATTTATTAATTAGCGGCAAAAGCGTTTTTTTTTTTTTTGCGACAGCGTTTTTGGTTCCTGGGACAAAGTGCGTAGGCGTTGGAGTTTTTCTAAAGTGTGACTTCTGAGTAGGGAAAAGACGGCAAATTCTTGAAGGTACGTGGAATGAGTGTAATAATTAATGTCTTGGCGCCAGACATGTACAAGTTACTCAAGAAAGGTAATTAATTTAAGTTACTGAGTATTGGCCTCAAAAGTAATTTGAGTAAAGTAGAAATTACTCAAATAGAAAGTAATTGAGTAAGTTAATAACTACCGTAAAAAGTAGCGAATTACTTTGAAGTTACTTATATTTTTTATAGTAACAAGAAAGTATACATATGTTTTTATCCTTCAGCGAAATTTTGCTAGCCAAATAAAAAGCGGCTTGTGTTTTCACAGAAATGCTTTAATAGCTGGTTCTCCTTCTGCGTGCTTAATTGATTTGTGCATTTTGTTGTCTGGTCAATGACGTACTCCGGGTGTATCATTTCTACTTTGAGGTATAACACTGCCTAAGCTTGATTTTGCAGACAGTGTTTGCTTGTTTACAGTGCTGCGTAAAGTACATCTAAAAAGTACTTGAAGTAAGGTACAAATTTAATGAAAGGTTATCTTCTTAAAGTATAGTAAGTACACCGGGTGTAATGTACTTCAAGCAAAGTACAATAAATACAATATACGTTCAAAATAACGTAGAAGTACTTTTTAACACAATCTTTTTGATGCCCTGTCACACACTATATTTTTTATTTTATTTTAACTTGTATGTATTGCTCCAGGGGTAATCGGAGGTGTATCAGTTTATTTTGGAAATGGCGGCAAATATTGGATAAAGTCAAGTCGCCACAAAGTAGTTGTATTACTCTCGCTGACAAACTATTTAACACAATACACTTATAAGTTATAAGGTACTTGTTTGTATTGGCATTATACCCGCGTTTACTTCACTCAGATAAATGACCACATGGGTTCTCGAAAGATGATAGCGCGTTTTCACATGCAGATGCGCCATATTTCGTGGTCAAAGCCAACTCCGGCTGCGCTCCGTGTCCCATGGAACGGAGCCGGAGTTGGCTATGGCCGCGAAAGTCAGGCATCTAAAAAAAAAACAGCAGTTAAAATGGCTGCGACGAGTTCTCATTGGCTGCGCCGCGTCATATCAGATGCTTCGTCACGGAAGTCGGCGGGGCACCCAAAATCAAAGCGAACGCGCCTAAAAAACCAAAAAAAAAAAACAAAGAAAAGTACAGCAACGCAGATGCATCGTCACGGAAGCCGTGGAGCCGGCGGGGTTCGCCGCGCCTGCGCAGTGGGGGCGCGTGACGTCACCGCCGGAGCGCCGTGTGCGATAGGAAGACGTGGCGCGGTGCTTGTTGGATTGCGCTGCGTGTAGGAATGCTTTAGCATTCCCGCCCGTAAGCAGTCTTAAGCGTCCTCCTGTAATATTTTTGTTTTCAAATTTAGGGGATGTACTTATAAGTCGGGAATTGTACTTTCCTCGGAAGTTAGCAAGAGAAATACTTTAGAAAAGTACAAGTACATGCTCAAAGAATTTACTTCAAGTCAGATACAAGTTTTCTAATCCTACTTAAAGTAGTACTTTAAGTAAAATGTTCTTAAAGCACTTCCCAACTCAGCTTGTTTATTTTTTTTTATGAAAAAACATTGGGGGCTTTATTAAGCTTCTCGAACGATCTTCGAATTTTGGAAGACCTGCATATCCTGAGTTTTGTGAGGAAAGGCAACGCAAAAAGGTCATCTTTGCGTTGCCATTTAGCACGCGATTCTTCTGGTACAGCACAAACTACGGGAGCACCAGATGAGCTTCAGAGCGGGTGCGGCATTTTGTTGACTTCTTTGAGTGAGGATGCAGTGTGTACACCTCCAGTAGTGGGCGAGAGTTCTTACGTTTCTTTAAACGTAGGAAGTACGCTTAAAAATAAACGTAGTTCCTACGTTTAATACGTTTCTTTAAACGCGTCAAGTCTCCATGAGCTTCGGGACACAAAAAAATACCGGTCTTCTGGCACTAATCCCACGGTTACTCGGCCTCACTTGCGACGTGTCTCTCCACTCCCCGCGCCTCGTGGCGGTGTTGTTGCGGTGGGGGCTTGAGAAACTTTTAGATAGTTTTGTACCCTACGAACTACCCCCCCCCCCCCCCGTCTACGTCACATGCTTCCCCCTCTTTGCAAATATCAGCTGATCTTTCAAATTAATATCTCTTTTTGCGCAGGAATGTTTGTTGATAGGCCAACCTACCGCTAAAATTCCAAAGTAATTTGCAATTTGAGTAGAAGTTACACGAATAAAGTAATTAAAGTAAATTACTAACTACCAGAATAAAAATGTAATTAAAACTTACTAAACTGCTCAGAAAAGTGGTTACACTACAGTACCTTGAGTAGAATAGTTGAACTACGTACAAGCCTGCTCGGCGCCTATACTTCGTTTCAGCGCAAGTCCAGATGCAGCCGACGCTACGAACTTATGGGACTAATGAAGCAGTGTCAAAAGCGCGACTCATTGGGCCTTTTCTGTTTATTCGTGGTTCAGTGACGTAAGAACACGTACTGACACATGACGAACACAATGATGGTGCCCTTTTGACTCTGTCCGATTGGTTACACCAGCTCGTAGCGTCGTCTGCGTCTAACTTGAGCTGAAACGAAGTACACCAACACAGTGTTTACAAAGGAGACTGCTCTGCCCACACCAGATGTGGGCACTGCGCCGTATGCCTGTGGCGTGACGTCCGCGAGCTAAGCTGGTCTACAGAAACACGAAAAAAAAAAATTAAGTGTACTTTTTTAGGTTTTGGGAAGAATATGTAACGAGTAACGTAACTAAGTTACGCGTTATTTGAAATAAGTAACGTAAGTACGTAATAAACACGTTACTACGTTGCAAAAAAAAAAAAAAAAAGTAAGGCGTTACCGGGAACGCCGTTACCCGTAACTCGTTACCGCCAAGACGCTCTACGCTCTATGCGCGCGTCAACACGCATCTCGCTCCAGCTGCGTTGCCCGCAGCACCGGGTATACTTCTGTGACGCCTTTCACAAAATCATTCTTTTTGTGTGTGTGTTCTACTGGTGTCCGAGAAACGGCTGTGACTTTTTTTTTAATGCCAAAATATATAAAGCATACATTTAGTAAATTACCGTTTTTTGTTGATTGGGCTCCTGCTGATCGGGCGGGACGAGCGCAGCGATGCGGGCGCGTCTGGCGACCGACGGCGAGCACCGGCGCACCCGGGGCAACCGCAAAGTCTCGATGTTGGGCAACCGGACCAGCGAAGAGCCAGCCCGCTCTTCCTGCGACCACAACGGACAAAATCCGAGTGAGGACGTTCCGATTCGGCGGATGAGCCGCATTTGCAGGTGGTTAACTAAAGAAGTGACGCCAAAGCGCTGTTTACATACGAACATTGGATTGCTCGTAAACAGCAGCATATAATGACACACCGGGAGCGGGCAGTTTTTGTTGCATGTGCACAAACCATCTGCGCATGCGCCATGCCGACAGCAACGCGACCGCAGCGGCGTGAGCCGCGCGTGTGGTCTGTGTATACGGTCCTTTTCCTCTCAAAGCGTGATCAGAATCACCCTTCGACCAGATTGGGCCACTCAGTGGGAATGTCGTCCGAGAGCAGCAGAGACAGTATGTTTAATCAGTGCGTTCGATTAGGGATGAGATGAAGATGATTAGCTGTCTATGTACGTATCTTACAATAGTTTTTATAATGAGCGTGAAAATAGGAAAACATTGAGAGTTTAACACGCTCCACGTAGAGCCACCAAATGAGCTACGCTTAGAGTATCGGCACTCTGTTCCCCAAAATTGTTGTAGGCGCCGCCATCTTGGTGCATGTGTAAAGCAGACGCAACTGGCGATTGTCATGATTCAGAAGTGCGACTTCCCCAGCACTAAATTCGGTGTTAGAAAGCTCATGCAATATTGTTTTGCTCTATTGCGAACTGTATAAACATTTGTGGAGGACGGAAAAGCGTTTCCTGTGATTTCAGATAAAGCCTCAGAAATCTGGCAACCACGATTTCAAGACCCAGTGTGTGTAAGTATCGTTACTCCAAAGCGTAGGTTATTTAGTGGCTCTAGGACCAACCACGCTCAAAATCGAGTAATCAAGGTCACGGAACGCCCGATACTGAAGTGCTCGCGGCTGAAGCGCTCGTAGCTGAAGCGCTCATGGCTGAAGCGCCGGTGGTTGTAGCACCCGTGGCTCAAGCGCCCTTGGCTGAAGTGCTGGCGGAGTAAGCTCTTCGGTCCCGTAAGCTCCGATCGCGTAAACGCTGGTTGAGTAAACCGCGGTCGCGTAAGCTTGTAAGAGTAGGTCGCGTAAGCTCTTAAGTGCTGTTAGCTGGAGCTGACGTGACCTCACGTCCTTGACGTCGTCCTCGACGTCGTCCTAAGAGGCTGTCCTAAGAGGTCGCCTTTGACGTCACCCTCTACGTCGTCGTCTTAGATGCCGTCCTTAAAGGGGCCCTGCAATGACGTTTTTACTAGTTTTTAATTTGCACCGAACCTCAGCGCACTGAACGTAGTAACTTAATAAAACTTTTCTTTTCTCAAATTTCGCTTTATTTTAAAAGGTATAGGCAAATTAGAATTACAAAAACAAGCAAGAAATAGCCTTTTTCGTGACGTCGCAGGTCCTGGCTTGAGTGGCCGTGAACTAGAGGAGGGGTAGTGAGCTCATCGAGCGTTCACGGCTGCCGCACTCCGTGTCGACGGCTGGAGAGGGCGCCACTAAAGCATGTGTTGGATAGGCTGTATGAAGCGGGCGGCCAGGGCGGCTCGCACTGCATTTGCTGCGCGATTGAAGACTAATTCGGCATAACACTTCATTGGCCACAATCGACAGCAAACACGGGTTAAAGGTCAGTTCAGAACGGGAGCCACTTCACGCTGCCATACCGCCAAATGGTCAAATCGTCAACCAAGCCCGCGCCGAAGGCCTTCGGAACGCTCGGAAGCGGTCGGATGCTCGAGCCGGTATACGATCGCAGCGCCGCCGCGTACATCGGGGATTTTTCTACGTTCGCCGTTCGTCGGGGCCTCATCCCACTAGCCCTTTCTAGTATGCGCCGTTTTTTCCGCCGCTTGGTGGCGGGTATGTCGGCGAGTCATTTCTTGTTTCCGTACTTTACAAACTGCATTTGTTTCTTTTCTGATCTAAAATACTGAACAAAAACTAGTTTCATACATAATTGAAACGGTTTGCGACACTTATATTTTGTATCTCGACTAAAAAAAAAAGCTTTTAGCGGCTCTGACCAGTAGTAAGCCCAGGACCAAAGACGTCATAGTTCGCGCGCTTTCGGCAACGTGGGTCGCCCTCGTAGGCGGAGGAGGTTTCCGTGTCGTCCGGTTAAAATATGACGCACTGATATTTAGTTACTCTCTCCATGCCCGCTGGCTTTCCTAAACCCCAAGAGACGTGGAAACCGCAAAAAAGGCAGACGCTTAAATATGATTGCAGGGCCCCTTTAACGTCGTCCTAGCGGCACTAGACGTCGTCCTAGAGCCACTAGACGTCGTCCTCTAGGATGTCGTCTCCGACGCCGAGAAAAAAATTGTGCCTTACCTCCAATTTTACAATACGAGCATTTAAGTACGCATGTAAGGAACTTTGCATATATCTATGTATGTGCATAAAAAATATGGGTGTACGGCATATTAAAACCATGTTATCACAGTACCATTTCCTTTCCTAATTGTTTTCACTGACGATGTTCTTGTAAAGCTAGCGCATTTCATCGCGTTTGGTCGAATGAACAAAGCTGCAACAATTTAAACGGGTTTCGTGGGTTCTTCGTTTAGTTTAAAGTTTCTTTTAACATAAACAATGAAAGCCGTTTACAACTCCCTGTAACGCCGGACTAGAGCGCAGCTCTTGAGGAGGAGGATGGAAGGGTACTGAGGGATAGGATGGTAGGGTACTGAGGGATAGGTGACTCCCTGAGGTCACGTGACCTCGGCGGGGGGGGGGGTCACGTGACCTCAGGGGGGTCACGTGAACTCAGGGGGTAACCCTCGTGACCCTCGTGAGGGTAACTCTCATAACCCTAGTAACCCTTGTGAGGGTAACTCTCGTGACCCTCGTGAGGGTAACACTCATAACCCTCGTGACCCTCGTGAGCGTAACCCTCGTGAGGGTAACCCTCGTAACCCTCGTTAGGGTTACGAGGGTTACGAGGGTTGTTACCCTCACGAGGATCACGAGGGTTACCCTCGTGAGAGTAACCCTCGTAACCCTCACGAGGGTTACGAGGGTTACGCGCGGTTACGCCGACGGCGACGTCGCTCAAGCCGGAAACGGGCGTCCAAGAGCTGCGTTCTAAAACGTTCTTCGGCTAGGTGTTGGCATTTCGTGAAGCCCAGATAAAAGTGTGACCGCGAGGCTCGGCACTGCTTGGTTGACAGGTGGGAAAGGAGGAGGGGTGCTTGACGCTGAGTGGTTAACGGGGAGTTCATGTGACCAGAGGAATAGGCGAGAATAAGCTCGACCACCTCTGCGCCCTGAGGGAGAGGAGCTCGAGAGTATGGAAGGCCTTGGAAGATCGCCAGGTTTAGGAACAACTATCGTGTGTACACATGGTACACGTTAAACTACTTGATGAAGAGCGTCGTGAACGTAGTCCTCTGGCTTCTGAAAACTCGATGTATCGCTAAACGCTTCTGATACCAGAACGTGTCACGAATGCAACTAAATTGCCTAGAAAGTTGCCATCCATATTTGGTTCGTGTATAACGAGTGGATGGGCTACGAAACGATCCGGATGTCATATAAAATGTTGTGAATTCAAGCCTTGCCTCCTTGACCTTTCTTGACCGGTGTGAACGAACAACGAGGGTTCTGACGCACCGAGAAAAATATTTATTATATTGCAGTATGCGCCGGGGTTGTACGATACACGCATTTTCTGACAGAAAATGTCGTCCAACGAGCTGCAAATTTTATGATACAATATTCAGCACCCTCGTCTATATAAAACTCGTGAAATAAATTACGAAAAGCAACGGTGCCGCATTTTGTAATACTTAGCACAACCAAGCAGACAACTGGTATCGACTGCACGACATTTCTTTTCGGAAAATACGCGTTGAAACGCGATGCCGAATGCAAGCAAGATGATATTTTTTTACCACCCCTGATGATCACTTTTCAGTCCGGACTCCAAAGCTTCAAAATTCTAAGCATAAGACGTCCAAATAAACGTAAAAACAATTGGACGTCAAAACAATACGAAAAATTATTTTGAAAGCGGACGTAGAAATAGTTACTGCCTTTGCCTAACCTTGCAAAGGCTTTATAAAAACAGTACTAGATTTTTTAAATGCAGAATTTCTAAATTAAACGCTTAAATTCATTAATCATAATAGAGTCATTCATTACTATGGACGCCTCCGTTCCCCAGAAAAGTCGTTCATAGTGTGAGTCATCCATAAGAACGAATCAGCACGTGACAGCCCTCACCAAAAGTATGGAGGCAAGAGCGTAGGTGGCTCTCGCGTAGCCGTTGGAGAATAGTGGATAGAGGATTTTACATCCGGACCCTCTTTTGCGTGTTCCAGACGTCGCTTTGTCCCGCCAGAGCCTGTCACTTAAAATTAGTACAAAGGCATCATTCTTCTTTCTCTTGCCTGTGTCTTCAAGCACTGGGCACACCGAATGAGTCACGTGTCTCCATCTGACGTGCTGATTGGCTTGCTTGGACCGTAGAAATGAGCTTTGCGGGTCGAGAGCTTCCCTTCCATTCCACAAACCTATACTCGTTTTTACCTCAAGAACCGTAGTAAAACAAGTTCGGCTTCTCGCAGAACATTACTAATTCCCCTCTTTATCTGGATAACTAAGATATATGCAGGTGAATTTTAGATTAGATATATGTTATCTTATCAGGACGTACAGGCTCCGAACGCCAAAAGCATCGCCTTTTCCTTCGATAACCAAATCTCGTAAGAACTACTTCGCGCCGCGTATGATCAACGCGCAAAACTTGTTTTTTTCTTGAGGTGGAAACGGGCATAGCTGCTTTAGGGTTCATTCCTCTTTGTTCCCGGTTGTAGGTCATACACGATCTCAAGCAACAATAGACTGCAAGTGGTATAAAACCAAACATATCGTTTGGTGCACAGCTCTCATAAAAAAAAAACAAAAAAACACAACAAACGTCTGGGCGTACACCGTGACCTCTTGGATTCACAAATATCTAAGAACGTTTATTCTTTTTTTTACTTGGGTACTGGCATTATTAATAACAAGACCAAAATGCCTGTTTTTTACGCAATTCGTCACCAATATAGCAACATAGTCCCCCCGACTGCGGGTTTCAATATTAGTGGGGATGGCGAAAGATTGGTCGCCGAAAATTTCATTTATAATCCGGGTGTCCATATTAAACGAAACATGACGTTATTTCGTATTCAGAGAGCTTTTTAAAATGTTCGAGGGCAGTAACTTAAGTACGAAGAAAAGGGAAGAAGGTCAATCGATGCTCGACCTGCAGAAAAAAAAAGTCGGTGTCCGACTCGTCCGCTCGAATAATTTATTATTAAAAAAAAGATATCCGCCAAACATGCCGTCTGCAACTTTTTATTTTCATTTCAGAAATGCCTCCGACTACATACGGTTTTTAAGGCTTCACAGATTCGTTGAAAAAAAGCCCCGGAAGTACACTAATACGGTTTCTGCAGGTGAGGTATGCGGCCAGGGGGATAATCGTAATGATGAGCCCACTATACTTCGTTTCACCTTATGTTGTACCGCAGCGAAGGCTAGAAGCGCAAGCTCATAGCGTTGGCCCTTGGTGCACGAGAGCTTCTGCCGCCGAAATGTGCCCCAGAGCAAGGAGCTCGCGCTTGTAGCCTTTCCTGCAGTACATCATAAGGTGAAACAGAGTATAATTAACGACATTTTGTGATTGTTTTTATTTGCTGAAGATAAATGGATGGTTTCAATCAGAAATTTGCTAAGCGTCATCAAAATGCACACGCACACACAAATTGAGAAAATTCTGAGGCACATGGGAAGCGCCGTGATGCGCTAATGTTGCCACTCGTCATCGTGCAACAGACTCAAGGCTAGTGGCGCGAAAACGTTCCCGCACAGTGCGCCCCTCGCACGAGTGGTACATTTAGCGCAGAGTCGCGCTTCCCACGGGTCACGTATATTTCTAAATTGTATAAATTTAGTGATTTTTTACGACCGCAAGTTTCTATTTAAATCCACACGTTTATTTTTACTAAATAAAAATGTAATTGTTGTATTCGTGTAGGCAAAGAGGGTACCGCCGAATACTTTAGGTTTATTCTTGTTTCGATCATTAACGACCGGCCGGCAGTTCGGATTCTTGCGAGTAAATTTCTGAACTCTTCGATTAATGAACTTCATTCAGTAATTCTTCATAATATTTAATCATATTCTTTAATATTCTTCATTTGGCGTACCTCCAGCCACTCATGGTATGCGTCCACTACGATTGATAACATATTACCTTTCAGAGGACCGGCAAAATCGGCATGGATGTTTTCCCACGGCTAGGATGCACGATTCCAATTCGGAGCAGGTACTTGAGGTGGGGATCGCTGGTGTTCCGGACAATTAAGGGATGCAGGATTTTGTCTTTCGCTCGATGTCCTTGTCCATACCAGGCCACCAGACGTAGCCGTGTGCAGCGCTCTTCAATGCAACGATGCCACTATAGCCAGCGTGCAACAACCCCAGTACTTCAGGTCTGTATGCGCTGGGGGCTACAATCCTTATCCCACGAGTCAGACAGTTGCTGACGGTTGTCAACTCATTCGCAATAGTATGGACCATAGTCTTCGCCTTTCAACCGTAGCAGGCTTTCTTCTTGGACGGCCCTGTAGACGTGGGTCTTGCAGAGTCAATTATGCAATACGTTCTGGCGGCAGATTAGGAACTGGAGAGCATACCAACATTTGCAGTAATTGACAATTTGTTTTTAATTATTCAATTTATCGTGACAATTAGCCCATATATTACGTTCTCGCGAGCCCTATAACTCACATGCACTGACAGCATTAGTGTAGTTTCAAGGTTTTTCTTAAAACAAATCTGTATACCCAACCCCCCCCCCCAAAAAAAAAAAAAAAACACACCCTGTAAACTTTATTTTAAACAAAATAGCCGTTTTATTTTTGGTCCATTTCAAGATAAATTCACATATATGACCTTTCATAACGGCAGCGTATACTTTTTGTTATACGTTTGATTCTAAGTATGGCGTTGTTAGACACTGAAGGGCATTCGAGCAGTCCTGCGCGATGCACACTGAAGGTCAAAAGACACCGATTGTGCTGCACTGGCTTGCCCAATTCATAAAAAAAGTTGTCGCCATACGTGTGCGTGTCCTCTTACGTGTCAACAACATGTCGGGACTGTTTTGATCATTCCGGCGAGACGCATCAAACCGGTTGTTTTTTAACACTACTCCACGCAACGATGTATGTCAGAGTAAATTTACTTTTAGACTCAATAGCTTCCACGAGGACTAAAAGAACTCGTTAGCTTAATGAATCCTGTTTACTCGGCAGCGAGAAGCACACGTCACAATGTGAACAACCACATGCGATTCATGGTTCGTACAGGAAAGCGTCAAGCCGAAACAAACGCCATGGCAACACACAAATCGACTTAGCGGACGACATTTATTTTGGTAAAAAACGCAAGCTGGGTCGTTGTGAATGCTGTGGAGAAAGCTATGGCCAGCCACGCGCTGGTAATGGCGACAACGGCAGCCGCAATGGTTCTTATTTGTCATGGAAGTTTGCCCGTCATCCCTGCAGAAGTAATGAAGTCGCTGAAGGCCCAAGAATGGTACACTGTTATTTTGGCAGTTCTCGAACCGCACAGTGACATATCGATTACCTGGACCCCTCGGCTCCTTTTTCCCGTCCAGCTGTGGACTCGCTTTGGAAGCCAGGAAGTGGAACAACTAAAGAACCACACCATGTCCGACAGAAAGGTAATCATTCTGGTACCAGTCACCACGAAACACCAGAGAAGAGTCATCCTCGAGCTCCTCAAGCCTCACATCATCTACTTGTCCCTCGTCCGCCTGCTGTTCGTTCTAAAACCGAGTGACGTCCTTCCTCTCTGGGATTACCCGGAAATAAGTTGCGCGCTGATTTCGCTGAACGCGACAGTGGCTGACGTCCCCAGAACAGACTTTTGGAACTGCACAGAACGCTCGACACTGGCGGTTGACAAGTTGTTCGTCGAGGATCGCCGAAGATCGTGGACTGCGCTGAGGCACAAGACATTTGTCGGACGGACCCATCTCAAAAGCTCCTCAGGTGACAGCATCATTACCGGTTATGACCAACTGCATAGTCTTACAGTAATCCGTTCACTTGGTCACTTGAACGTGAGCATCCGAGAGTACGTCAGCATTGCGCGAGGCCCAGACCAGGTTATCCGTGACATCCTCGAGAAAAGAAGCGACATCAATCTCATGGCCGGCGTTATCAGCTGGAATAGAAGTCGGTACGTGCACATCGGTGCTTACGTTGGAGAAGCGAAGATTGATTTTTACAGCACCGGTGGACACAGGGCCAAGGTATTTCTGAACCTGAAACATTTTCTGTATTACGTTGCGCCAGTTGCCCTCGTAAGTGCCTGCCTCATAATCACTATCTACTTTGTAACATCTCGATGCCTGATGCAGTCGACGAACACCTCTCGCTTTGCAATGTTTCTGTTCGCATCGTTTGCAGGCACAAGCTTCCCGCTTCCTGTCCATAGTGCTAACCTTGCAATCAGCAGGCTCTTCTGCGCCTCGTGGCTCGTTGGGATGTTCTTTCTCGCAATCTACGTCCAGTCCGAAGTCACATCGGTGGCGAATGTGCCAAGCTTCGAGAGAGCTATAGAAACGACTGAAGACTTAGACCGCCTTTCAAAGGCCGGTAATATACATCCCTGCGTGATCGAACACCGATTTATACACAGCAAGATTTTGGCAAGCAGAAACGGAATTCTGGCAACACTGAAGAAGCTTTTAAAAGATTGTGGCGAGTCCTGTTTGAGCGACGGCAGTTGCGAGGAATGCATGAAGGGAGCAAGGCGCGGTAGGCACGTGTTTTTGCTGCTGACACCAAGCGTCGGCAGGTTGCCGTGCCGCTACAGGACGGAGGAATCTCGAGCGGAAAAGACCACTTGGGAATTATCTCCGCTGGATGTTTCATGTCGAAGGCGTTTCCGTACATTTCTGAATACGGCAGTTTCTTGAGAGCCATCTTTGAGTCCGGGCTGTACGAGGCAACAAGCCGTGAACTCGAGCGCAAAGATCCCACTTCATTCGTGACGTACGAAGAAGAACAAGTTCCCAGTCTACTCCCTGGATGCATGTTACTTTATGGCTTGGGGTGCGCGGTTGGATGTCTCGCTTTACTGGCCGAACTTTTGTTCCGAAAGATAAGTATAATGAAATAATTCACAATCATGGAATGATATTTAACTATCAGAGAGTTCAACCGAACACTTTTCTGATTCAGTTCGGGTTCGGCTTCTCGGGTCTCGGTTCAGTTCTGGGTCTGTTCCGAAAAGCAAAAGATAACGGTTCAATTTGGTTCGAAGCGCTTTGAACCGTTCAAGTGAGAATATAGTTTCCGCATTGCTTTGGCAACAGGCCTCATTTTCGCAGGGAAACAAGCAGCTATACAAGTTACGAAAACGCGAAAATGCGTTCTTTTATTTTGATTAGGTTAACATAGAAAATATTGTATTTCTACAACTAGACCGTTGACTTCTATAAACACGATCTGTTTATTGATAGTCTAGATTTATATCAGTCACTTGTGTTTTATCTGAATCGAAAGGCTGTCACGAAGTGGGGTAGGTCCCCTAAATACACGTGATTGTTATAACTTAGTGTCACAGTCTGAAAAGCCGAATCGCAGTTGCGCTCTTGATACAAGGTATTAATTACGGGAACGCGATAGAACAGCACGAGACAAAACAGCACGCGACAAAACAGCACAGCGTCAAAACAGCACGGCGACAAAACAGCACGCATGTAGCAACTTCGGGCGCGCTCTTCACCTCTCTCTGCGCGAATAATTTCGAACCTCCTTGACTGTTTCATTTATTGTCGCTAGGTTATAAAGGAATTTATTGCCTATTTCAGTGCTTACCCTACTCCACAACCCGGATACCCCCAAAAACATAAAATATTGCGTCACGACGCGCGCTTGCGCTTTTCATGAGGCTACAAGAGTCAGTTTCAATGATGAGTAATAGTTGTGGTCCACATAATAAAATGTATTCTGAAGCTAGCTAAACTGAAATCCATAAAAAAAAAATACCGATGGCAGCAATCGCTTCCTGACCCCCACTGGATCAGTCGGACTCACAGTTTAGAAGGCACGGAAGTTGTTAGTGAACCACAATTTCTAGCAGAACAGGAGTTACCGATCGGCATCCAGCGTAAAGCATTCCCGTAAGGTGACAGGCGGAAAGCTTTAAACAGTTAAATGCAATTGTTCGAACCTCCTTTTACAGCAAAGCTGTTGTTGGTACGTTTTTCGGATATTTATGTGTCGTGGATAGGACGAAGTGTGGGTTTTTTTACCTGATAGGAATTTGTGTGGCTAATTCTTAATCATTGGGGTTGTGTGGATATTTATACAGCAAGTAGTTGGTCCGCCATTTCAAAGTTGCGACGAGTCACTGGCTGTAGATGAGCAATTTAGCCAGTGCAGAACAACCGCTAGCCTGGGGTCTTTAACGTGCACCACGCAGTAGTGATACACAACTGCACGCCGGTACGATGCCCATCCAGATCCAAACGGACAGGGGTGGGGATTGAGCCCAGGATCCCGGGGTTCTGCAGCGCGAGCTTTCTCTCCACGTGCTCCGAACCGGTGTGCGCTAGCCCACACGGCCACAGATCCCCCCTGCCAAATTCTTTGTTCAAAGAAGAGAGTTTAATCTAGAACTGAGCAATGAAAATCAAGGACGTCCGTAAATGTCGCACATTTTTTAACAGCTTGAGGGCATAAATAAGATTGTTTTATTGTCGTTTCTGTGGTCGGCGCGAATTTACCTCATTTTGCAGTCATGAACATGGGGAAAAACGCACTGAGTACAATGCTTGTAAATTTCTGGATTTCGATATTTGCCTCTCTGACCGAAGTGGTAGTGAAGCTCATGTTCGCCCTGTGTACAAATACGAGCACACGACGATAATGTCAGATCACGATAGGGCCCCAGTGCGTCTTGCAGAACAGGTCGCGTCGGCTGCCACAGACAGCAACAAATAAAAAAACAAACAGTACCTTTTTTACTCACTATACATTTTAAACAAACCGAAAAAAGTACGCCGAATTTCGAAATAATAAAAACCGAAAACGCCAAACCCTAGCTATTTTGTCAATGTCCTGTTTTGACGCTGTGCTGTTTTGTCGCGGTGCTGTATTGACGGCATTCTCTTCTTTCGCTGTGCTGTTTTGACGCTGTGATGTTTTGTCGCGTGCTATTTTGACGCGTGCTGTTTTGTCGCCGTGCTGTTTTCACACTGTGCTTTTTTGACGTGTGCTGTTTTGACCGTGCTGGTTTGTCGCGTGCTGTTTTTTGGTGTGCTGTTCTCTCATGGTGCCATTAATTACAATACAAAAAATCATGAAATGCGAACCTCGTCGCAATATATATATAGTAAAATATAGCTTACAATATTTATTTCACAATATATGATTGCGACGCAAGCAAAAAGCAACAATATCTTTAAAATGTTGCGAATCTTTTAGGGCAAACCTTCTTAGTCTAACTCTGCAGAAACATTCAGTGGCGATCAAGACGATTGTTTACCGTCCTAACCAACGGTGTTTACACTCAGCACCGTGTTGTAGGCCAAGAATCATGGGGAAAGGAGGGATCAAAATTGTTTACTTTCATTCATACGCAGCTTTTTACTCCGGTCGAAGCTCGTTTAAAATAGCGCGTAACCAAGTGAACATTGTTTCAAATAGGAAAAAACTTACATAGCCACTGTTGAGGTTTGTCCTTGACAAGGTAGCTGTCAGTTTAATTCGCAAATAAGCAACACTCATACTACTTGAGGATTTGTTTATAATAGAAGAAAAAAGGATTTGATGCTCTACTCGTCATGGCAAATACTTAATTGGTGGCTTATGAGAGTCTGCTTGCGTGATCATGGTTTCGCCACGCGCGTATGTGTGTATTGTTTGTGTCTAGCTCACAAACACATACAATTGCTGTCCATCACGTAAGAGACAATAACAAACTTCTGAATGGATGAAACGTCATTTACTGTTATTCATTTGTCTAAATCAGCTTCTAAATCAGACATTAGTTCGAGGCTTTCTAAATCACCGGTACGCGTGCCTACCGAGGATTAAAACGCCGAACAGTGTGTATACTGCATTTTTTATCTAGCAGCGCACCGGCACCAAGATCTGAGGGTTGTTCCTGGGTACTGTACAATAAAGACTGATTGATTATTATTAATAATAAAAGAAGGGAAGAAGAAGTGTCCGAAGGTGATCGCTCTTTTCGATCGCTCTTTATATTTCCAGTTATTATTCATATTATTTCAGCCTGATGTGCTATCGGCGGACTTATCGTGGCCCACGTCGGGCCCTGGAGTCGCCACGGGCTTAAGGCGGCGTCTATTTGCCGCCTTAGCCCCCCGTTCGTGGCTGTGGGTTCGCCACCTTGGAAATCGCGACTACGGCCCCATTCACTTCCATCGGTGTCCGTCAATCATGCCAGCCAGCGGTCGTCGTCTAACCTTACCATCGACGTCCTGCGGCCGCTTGAGACTTGATGGCGATTCAGCGACCATTCAATTTTTCGCGGAAACCGACCACCAACGTACTGTGAGACCCGATTTTCCCGGTGACCGTACAAGGCTGTCGTCGAATCACTGTTTTGCCGGTGCGCCCTGCCTGCTTAGCTGTCCGCGAGCATCATCATCATCATCATCATCATCATCATCATAACAATAATAATAATAATAATAATAATAATAATAATAATAATAATAATAATAATAATAATAATAATAATAAAATTAATAATAGTTCATTGCACGAACACAGAACCAGGTACAGACTGAGGTTCATCAAAGGGCTTGTATGATGAACACCACCTTGATGAGCATGCTGCTCGTGAAGTGAAACAGAAAAACACAAATGCTAACAAAATTGGTTTCCGGGGTCACTTACATAGAAAAAAGGTAATTTAATATGATTGCTCATACTATGTGACGTTGCGTTATTATCACACTTAATGCAGGGATACACAAACGATCAGAATGTTTTTTCTCTCGATCGGTCTTGAGATGGGCCTTAGCAAACGCACTTGAGAGCTTTCTTTAATTTTTGCACCGACTTTATGTTATGTAAGTCTTCGTGAAGCTCAATAAATATCTTTGGTACATAAAAAGATCTTACGCTTTCTCCATAATGCGTTCTTCTTATGGGCACTTCAAACCGTTCCTTGCTCCTGAAAGACCTAGACTCATACTTGGGATTCTTAAAGGAACTGTCCCAGTAGTGCCTTGTGATAACGGTGTGCTTGAACAGGGTTTAAAAATTAGGCAACTGAAATGATTTAAACAAGTTGTCCTCTGCAAGAAACTCCGAGTTGTAAGCTACACTTCTCAGCATACCTTTCAAGATACCATCAATCCTGCTATGCCATCGCCTGGGACAGTTTCCAATTAAAGTAATGCCATACCTTAAAATACTGTATCCCAGTGTCTGCATAATAAGTATCCGAATTGACATCGGTACAAACACTTTAATAGAATATAATAGACAGGATACTCTTCTTATTCTTTTGAAAATATTTGCCATCTGCGTGTTCTAGGATAAATTAGAATCGAACACAATTCCCATGTACTTAACATCACAAACATATTCAACAGGAACACATGTACAATCGGCACAACATGACGTATGCAAAATGAAGGGCCTATCTAGGCAAACACTCCTCAGCGGGCTCGAAAAAAGACAAGTTTTGTTTTTGAGCAATCGATATTAATAAGGTTTGAAGCAAACCAATCCGACAGGTGTATAGCGTCATCCTGTAGCATATCTATCGGGGTACTGAATTGAATTGAATTGGTTGAATTGGTTTTATTCAGACACAAGGTCTCGGATGACAAGGCAAAAGGCAGATGGGTTCTGCCTGACTTGGCCCTATCACCAGTTTACATTGCTCAGCGTATAGTACGACACGTTGTAATATAAAGACAGGAACTACAGGGAAACAGAACGGCCCACAAATAAAGATCAAAACAACATAACTTATACAGTAGTCATGTCATAACAATTTTCGGGGACATAGGATGCACTAGAATAAATGAAGCTCAACCATTGGATACAAACACTTTTTAAAAAAACATTCATTCAATGGGACATGATAGAAGGTACCGTTTTATATTTCTTTTAAAGGTATGCTTTGAGCCGCATTCATGAAGCATTTCTCTGACGGCCGGATGTTTATTTAAGAAATCAGGAATTAAGTACGCTAATTTAGTATGTCCGTAATTCGTCCTTGACCAAGGTATTCTATAAGAGTCATACCGAAGATTGTATTGTATATTTCTAGGAAGGAATGCGTCAAAAAAAGTGGACTGGTCACGATTGAACTCATTAAAAATGTAGATTGAAAGTTTAAGCTGGAATAACTGACTAATATTAAGGAAGCTATGTTTTAGAAAAAACGGCGCTGTGTGGTCGGTGCGCTGAAGATTTTCAATACAACGTACTGCTCTTTTTTGCAAAACAAACAGTCTATCAATATTTGTCTTAGTCGTTGAACCCCAGACTAGTAGACAGTAATGAAGGTGGGAATGAACTAGTGAATAATACAACTGACGTCTTAACCAGCCTGGGACAAGTGTTCTTATTTTGTATAAAATGCCAATAGATCTAGAGATGCTTGCATGAATTTTATTTACATGTGGAGTCCAGCTTAAATTTTCTTCGAAGAGAATTCCCAAAAATTTGTAGATCGTGACACGCTCTATCGGAGCGTCTTGGAATTTTAAAATAATTTCGCAGTCATCCGGTTTACTTCGCGGCTTAAAAATTATATATTTAGTTTTTGTAACATTTAACTGAAGCTGATTGGAGTCTAGCCAGGACGATAACTCGCTCAGCCATGTATTAGCAGAAATTTCAAGATCACGCAGACATGGGCCAGAGAAAAATAAGCTAGTGTCGTCGGCATACAAAACTATTTCAGGAGTTTTAGGTATACGTACGATATCATTAATATAAATAATAAAAAAGAGAGGACCTAAAATAGACCCTTGTGGGACACCGTACGAAATTTGTTCTAACTTAGACCTGTAGCCATTAAGACTAGTATATTGTAGTCGACAAGATAAGTAGCTACGAACTAAATCTAAAGCAACACCTCTTATTCCATAAAACGGTAATTTATAGAACAAAATATCATGTTTAATCGAATCAAAGGCCTTTCTGAAATCCAGAAACATTCCAATAGTGAAATGTTTGTTTTCAAAATTATTAAGTATTTTTTCTTTGATGCTAAGTAGAGCCATTTCGGTTGACTTATTCTCCGTAAAACCGTATTGCTGAGTAACAAGAGCATTCCTTTCACTAAGAAACTTTGAAAACCGTTTTTTTATAAGAAGTTCTAGAACCTTTGAAAACAAAGGAAGTACAGAAATAGGCCTATAGTTGTTAATGTTGTCAAAGGAGCCTCCTTTGTGTAGAACAGCCACTCTTGCAATTTTCATGCCATCAGGAAAAATGCCCGTTGCTAATGCGTTATTGCATATATGCTGCAGAGGAAAACACAAGAGGTCTGCGACAGCTATGATTGGTATAGCCTTGATGTCATCCTCTCCAGCTGCGGTGTTTGTAGATAAAGATTTAAGGATTGAATATACTTCTTGTTCATTGCTTGGAGCCAAGAAAATAGTGTCGACAGCTACAGATGAAATATATTTGTCTAAGCTTTCGTTCGGTCCATGTGGCTGCAATGACGCACCTGCGTTTAAAAAATGGGAGTTAAATTTGTCTGCCAGTAAGGCATCGTTATACTCAATACCATTTAGAGTTAATGTATCGGGAATCTTACTCTTGTGTTTTCCAATTAGACTTCCTACTGCACCCCAAAGTTTTTTTGGTTCATTCGAAATAGATGCAAACTTGTTTTTATAGTAGTCAACACGTGCTTTCTTGAGGTCCTTATTTAATTTATTTCTTATTTGTTTATATTTAATTAATATTGTCTGGTCCCTTAGTCGAATAAATTTATCGTAGAGTTTGTTACGTTCATTAATCCTTTTATACAGCTCGCGAGTAACCCACGGCTTCCTAGACTTCTTGTGATTTATTATAGGTCGAAGAGGAAACGCTTCATTGTAAATGTGCTTTATTTTATGCAAAAATATGTCGTAACACAAATTTGGGTTTTCTTCATTATAAACGTCATCAAAACTGGTATTCTCTATCATGTCCCGGAAAAGAGCAAGAGCATTCACGCCGAAATTGCGTCGCAGTACAGGAGGGTCACGGATGTTACACTTTTTCTTTTTGACCAGAGGAAAAAAACAATATATTGGCAAGTGATCACTTAGATCGAATGTAAGAATACCCGAGACAACATGCTTTGGGTCATAGCTAGTAACACACAAGTCGATCAAAGTTTCACTTTCAGACGCTAGTCTTGTTGGTGAATGAATGACGTTTGAACAACCAAAAGATTCAATGACATCAAGAAAACGTCGGCAGGAACGAGTAGATGAAAGCAAATCAATGTTGAAGTCACCAACTAAAACAATTGGCAAATTGAGACATGACACGTAGTCTAGAATTTCATTTACAAACTCAAAAAATTCATTTATATCGCCCGATGGGGGCCGATAAACTGAAGCAATCAGTGTCCCAAGGCACTTTACAACAACCGACTCATAGTGGTCACTCATCTGCGTAAATTCGGGCAAGACTACATACTCAAGGTTATTTTTAAAATAAAGCGAGGTCCCTCCTCCCTTGCGATTTCTTCTGTAAACCCCTTCAGATTTATATCCTGCGAAATTGACTACGTCGTGTTCACTCGAAAACCACGTTTCAGTAAATGCCAATAGATCGAATCTGTGATCTAAAGAATCCAAGGCTGTTTCTATTTCAAACCATTTATTTTGTAAGCTTCTTATGTTGATATGAAAGATTGACATCTTATCACTTCGAAGCAGAAAAGGATCGTGCACAACAGAGTTAAATGACGTGCTGTCAAGATAAACAGTTACTGGTGGTTCTGCCATCACAAAAATACAAATAAATGAAGCTTCTAACTTTCACTGATTCAGCAGATCTTATCTAAATCAGCCTCACACTCAATGGCGATTGCGCGTTCGCCCGCTGCCTTACGCACAAACAAGAGACCATTCTTCTGCCAGGCAAACTGGTACTGTTTTTCCTCAGCCTTAACCCTCATCAGCCAAAGCAACTTCTTATTCTGCGGTGTCAGGTTATCGAGGAAATACACGTTGGATTCGATATTCTTTAGAAGACCCCTTTTTGCCATCCACTGGTCACGTGTAATGCGCGACACGAAGCGAATGAGTACGGCCGGAGTTTTGCCTGGCTTTGAAAACAGCCTGTGAACGCCTTCTAGTTCGTTTTGTGACAGTTCTGGTAGTTGCAGTTCAATTGCTAGCTCGTTTATCTTATTCAGTAGGTTTTCGTTGTCAGTTTGTTGCAATCCATGTATTTCGAGATTCTGTCGCCTACTGTACTGCTCCAGGCTGTTGACTTGTATTCTTAGTTTCTGAATTTCCTGGCCAGCATTATCAGCCTCGATCTTCTCCACTTTTTTTTTCAGGGTTGCAATCTCAGTGGATTGGCGTTTCATTTCTTTAAGAACTTCGTCGTACTGTTCAGACATATGTTGAACGGACTGTTCCAGCTTGTTGACGGTCTCTTTTACCAACATCAATTCATCAACTTTGCACCTGATTACTGGTAATTCCGTTAGTTTCTTATTGATTTCCATGAGAACCTTCTCAAGGGCAGCTTGTTCGGGTTTCTGCTTTACAGCACCCTCGGCCCCGCGAGCTTTCGAAGTTTCGCATGTTTGGCATTTCCATTTACTTTTATCGACATCCCCTTTGGCCTTGTAGGTTGTCCTAGAAACACCAGAACACGAGCCGATGTGGTAACTGTAGTCGCATTCCGAGCATGTCAAAAACACTCCATTTTCAGGGAGTGACTTAAGACATACCAGGCAATCGGAATCAGCCATTGTAAGCTAGACAGAGAACAGCACAACGCTACAATAGCAATAGCAACAGCAACAGCGGCGGCGGCGAGTGGGCAGTAACCATAAACGCAGTATACAGCGAAGTGTACCAACCTGCAAATTTCGAAGACAGCTGTTAATCTCAGGCCGCTGTCACTGCCGCCACCGCCGCTGAGCAAGTGGCTTGGATCCCGGAGAGATGCGCCTTTTAACGGCGCTAGGTGACGTCAGGTGCAGGCTTGTAAACCAATGACTTGAGGCCTTCGTTGCGAGGATGATAAAGTGCTCCTGGCGTTGATAACAGTACGGTGCTTCAGCGGAGTCTGCAAATTTCGAAGACAGCTGTTAATCTCAGGCCGCTGTCACTGCCGCCACCGCCGCTGAGCAAGTGGCTTGGATCCCGGAGAGATGCGCCTTTTAACGGCGCTAGGTGACGTCAGGTGCAGGCTTGTAAACCAATGACTTGAGGCCTTCGTTGCGAGGATGATAAAGTGCTCCTGGCGTTGATAACAGTACGGTGCTTCAGCGGAGTCTGCAAATTTCGAAGACAGCTGTTAATCTCAGGCCGCTGTCACTGCCGCCACCGCCGCTGAGCAAGTGCTATATTGCATATGGCGAGATAAAAGCAGGGTGTCATCCGCGTACTGATAAAGGGTACAGTTCTGAATACAACATTGCACGTCGTTAACATAAATGTTAAATAATAGAGGTGGCAAAATAGAGCCCTGCGGCACTCCCGCTCTCAGCCAAGCCCCAGAACTTTTTCTGTCGCCAACCAAAGTCATCTGAGACCGGTTGGTTAAAAAGTTAGTAAGAAGTGAAAGAAATGGACCTCTGAAACCATAAAGATTCAGTTTTTGAAGCAGTATGTCATGACTAACTGTGTCGAAAGCCTTGGATACATCAAGAAACAGAGCACAGGAGATTTGATTATTGTCAAAACTGGTTTTCAACACGTCCGATAGCTCTTCCAGTAGAGGCTGTGTGCCGCGACCCTTGACAAAAGCATATTGGCAGGATGACATAAGGTCATGCTTCTCAAAAAATGAGGTCATAACGTTGAACAGATGCTTCTCCAAAATGTTCGACAACGAAGGCAAGATTGATATTGAGCGATAACTTTCAAATTTTCCTCTATGTCCCACCCTTGAATAACGGCTTAACCGCTGCAGTCTTTAGTAGGTTGACCGGTATGCAAGCAGAAGTTAGTATTTTGTTTAGAATAATGAGTAGCACATTACACAAGCGTCAAAGTTTCTTCGGAGCTCACCCATTGCAATGTTGTCGCCACCAGCGGGTTTGTTGAATTGAGGCCAGACATTAAAGAATACAACTCCTGCCGGTCTAAGCACGGAAGGAAGGCAGACGAAACTACGCTTCTTTTCAACATTAGGGTTCTTTCTTCCCGGTCTTTGACAACTCCCGAAAACAAAGTAAAATAAGCATTAAAGTCGTTTGCAAGTGAAAATGCATCGCGTCCAAAACAGATCTTCGATTCGGAGGTTGCACGTACAGGAATCCCGCGGAGTTCGTTTTTAAGACTCCAAGTCTTGGCAAAGTCACGAGGCGATTGAAGAAATTTATTTTTGTTATTCCTTCTTTTAGCCGAGCGCAACATGGCATTGGCGCGGTTTCTGGCTATCTTAAAGTCTTGTCTTAGCTGTTTACTCTGGATTATTCCTGCTGCGAGCCCATGCCAGCTCCTTTTGCTTAACTGCTGCCAAAATACCAGCATCCAACCACGGAAGGTCAGGTTTTCTTTTTCGAACTCTCACCTCTTTTGTGCAATTCAGCTTTAAGGAATTAAGAACTTCAGTAAACCTGTAATAAAGTTCGGATGTACTTGACGAGCAAACAAGATCCTCCCATCAGTAACGCCTGATGAGCTCATCATCACGTTTCCAGTCAACTATAGTGATTGTTCGTCGGGGTTGGGAGCGCTCTTGCAGATTCTCCCCAAAAACACAACGACACGCAACAAAGAAATGGTCCGCCAATTTCTGGCCAATCACGGCTGATCTGATTAAAGCGTCAGGCGCTTTTATGTTCAAATGATCTATACAGGTTGACACCAACTTGTTCAAAAGACGATCCTCTCTTGTGGCCGAGTCAATCAGGCAATCAACTCCGAATTCCGCAAGCAAATTTAAGTAATCCACCACGTGGCTTTTAGAAAGCGCCAGCGTATCAACGTTAATATCTCCCGTAACGCATAAACAGCGTTCAGCCTCCAGGCCCTCGAGTGCCGTCCGGAGTTGCCGACTAAAGCTGACAATGCTTCCGGATGGCGGTCTGTACAGAGCAAGCAGAAAGAAACTGCATTGTGAGTTTCTTATTTTTAGAGCCAAGTATTCGGCAGCTTCGAACGTGAGATCCCGATGTTCTGCGTGCCACCCATTCTTTACGAATACGGCTATACCGCCCCCTCTTCTGCCGCGTCGCGTGAAACAAAATTGGTTAAAACCATCGAGATGATAACATTCAGTTGATGCCTCATGAGCGTTGCTTTCCGATAGCACAAACACATTAACGTCGGCGATGACATCTCTTATCAAAAAACAGAACTAGTCCCAATATTTCCTAATGCTGCGAATATTTACGTGTACCACAGTATATGTGATGCCGTCGCTAAGTGCGAAATTGCTCGAAAAATCCGATAGCCTAGAAAAAGAAAACTGAGATGAAGCCATCAAGTTACATTATTTTTTCCAGGTCAGCGTGTCGGTAGATTCTTATGGGACGGTATTTCTTGTCTCTCTTCGCGAAGATGTTGCCGTAATTCACCCACACAAATTTGAAGTTCATTTCTCTGGCGCGGGAACGGGCCATCCAGAAGAGCTCTCGGTTGAGCCTATTGAGGTTATCATTGAAAAACAGACGCGGCGGCGTTGACCCCTGGCTTAGTGCGCGCAACCCACCGCGTGCCGCTATCCACTTTTTTTTTTTTTCCGCCAACCGATTGAAACCTTGACCAAAATTGGTGGGGTCCCGTTTTTTCCACTCGGGAGGCGGTGTACGGAAACCACCTTGGACGGCTGGAAGTCGGAGATGCCCGCCTTCCGCGTAATGTCCGCAATGATTTCCCCGAGGTGTTCTTGAAATCGCTGAGGCAGGTCGTGGAACTCTAGATTGGGGAGGCGGCTGTACTGCTCGTTGGTATTAAGCTCTTCTTTGAGAGCCTGGATCTCTTTAGCCTGCTCATGCATATGACCTCTCAGCTCTGTCACCTCAGCCATGACCTCATTAATTACCTGGTCATTAGCCGTGACCGCCGCCAAAAGTGTGTCATACTCGGCAGAGAAAACTTCCATTAAGGTCTGGACTCCCCTGATCGTCTCTTTCATCTCCTCGACGACGGGCCTTAATGCCAAAAGGCTGTCCACCTTCGAGGGGAGCTGCTGGAGCGAGTCTATGCTGGCCCTCATCAGCTGGAGCTCTTCTAAAATGATAATGATAATAATAATCATAATAATAATAATAATAATAATAATAATAATAATAATAAACTTGTATTCAGGACACATTCATGAATATGTGTCCTGAATGTTATAAATATAATACTACTACTACTACTACTACTACTACTACTACTACTACTAATAATAATAATAATAATAATAATAATAATAATAATAATAATAATAATAGTAATAATGATAATAATAATTTTCATTATTATCATTAGTATTGCAATTGTTATGGTTGCAGTGGAAAGTTGAACCAAAAGTTCTCATGGCTCGGAATCTCAACGCTTATTATCAAAATGTCCTCGGCCTTAGAACAAAATCGGATGAATTTATGTCTAATTTGCTAAGTACCGATGACGATATTGTCATATTGTCAAAAACATGGCTTCATGATGGCATTGCGAGTAGTGAATATTTTACACCTTTCTTTTCTGTGTTTCGTAGAGATCGTGATTATACTTCCGGGATAAAAAAGGAGGTGGTGTACTAATTATTAGCTTACAAGCACACTGAATGCACATAGGCGAAATGGTTTGGAAACCTATCAAGAATCCGTCTGAGTCGAGATACCGTCTGGTGACGTGTTCAACTTTCTAATTGGAGCATATTATTTCCCTCTTTCTTCAAATGCTGCCCTCTTTGTAAGCCACTTTAATTTTCTTGAAAATGAAATAGACGCGACTAAATATCGCGTGCAACTATAGGGGGATTTTAATCTACCGAAAGTTGTCTGGATTTATGGTCGCATTAGCAGTGAAAGCTCCTGCGCACGTCAAAAAGCGTCTTGTTTGTTTAACTTCATAGATTTTAACGATTTTACGCAACACATGTTCGCGAACTGTTCCGGTAACATTCTTGATCTTGTTTTATCCACCATTCCTACTTCGGAAGTGGCTCGTGTGGACGATCCGCTGGTTACCCCTGATGCTTATCATCCTCCACTTACGGTTTCGTTTTCTATGTTTTTTAAGATCAAGGGTCTCCTCTGATGCATTACGGTACGCGTACAGCGCTGGCGATTACTTTAGTTTATATAAATATTTTGAACAATATGATTGTACTGATGTCTTACAACGCTCTGATGTAGATATTCCATGATGAATATAGTTTCACAGCGGTAGTCAATGTTGCCATGAACTTGTTTGTTCCCCAGTCCACCAACCGTCCAGAGAATTACCCTAAGTGGTTTTCCAAAGATTGATGAAATTACTTGAGATTAAAATTACATCACCACAAAATATATATATAAAAATAACTCGGCTTATGGTATAAAATATTTAGCATCTGTCGCGAACTAACAAAAAGCTTCTCGCTAGCGACCAATATCACTACCGCAGGCAGATGGAGCGGAACCTGAACAAGCGACCAGAAGAATTCTGGCGCTATATGAAAAAGCACACCACGAAGGACTCTAACGACGTAACGCTGCGCATCGGGTCAGAAATCAAAACGTCCCCGAAATCTGTTTGTGAGATGTTTTCACATCATTTCAGTTCATGCTTTTCCAATGTGAACACCCCATTACCCGTGACATGTAACAGTAATTTTGATCAGTATTTACCGTTTACTAGATTTACAGTTCATGAAGTGCTTTAGCTCTTGAAAAGCTGAATTCTGAACTGTCCACAGGTTCAGATGGTGTTCCCAACTTTATTGTAAAGATATGCGGCGAATTTATTGCTCTTGTTCTTGAAAAAGTGCTCCACTTATTTATACAGAGTGGTGTCTTTCCAGATAAACGGAAATATTCGATAGTCGTCCCGATTTTTAAGTCAGGTAATTCTTGTGATGTTAGTAATTGTCGTCCTGTTTCTATTCTTAATGCATTTTCAAAGGTGTTTGAGAAGATGGCGCACAATCGTTTGTGTAATTATTTTAAAAGAAAGTTTGTTCCTGTACAGCACGGTTTCGTCAGAGGCAGATCCGTCGAGGCAAATCTGTGCACATTTCTTAATTTTTGCTTTGCCAATTATTTAGAGTTGGGGTCAAGTAGAAACAATATATCTGATATGTCCAAATCCTTTGATAAGGTTAGTCATGAGTTGTTATTGCTGAAACTCAGGGACTATGGCCTCAGTCCTGAGTACAATACTTAATTAAGGAGTTATCTCTATAAAAGGCAGAACTGTGTAAGGTTATCTGGCTTCTTCCCTCGTCCATTAATTTCTATGTCAGGAGTGCCTCAGGGCTCGAACCTTGGACCTTTGTTGTTTCTTGTTTTTAGAAATGATTTGGTGTCGTCCGTCAAACACTCTCAAGTACATATGTTCGAAGATGACGTGAAGTTGTTTCGGCAGGTCACCTCAATCACTGACTGTACTTTGCTGCAGGACGATATTCGTTCAGTGGTAAAATGGTGCAGTTGTAACAATCTTCTTTTCAATCGCCGCAAAACAAAAGTCATGGCGCTGTCGAGAAAGCGTAACAATTTATCCTACTTATATGTTCTGGAAAATGAAACTATCTGTCGGACCAGGCATATGCGAGATCTATGTGTTCTTGTGGACGACCACCTCGTTTTCCTTTCTCATGTAAACTCCATTATTAGCCAGTAATTACGTACGCTGGGAATAATGTCTCGCTTAACTAGAGAATTTATCACTCATCACTGTCTTTTGAGATTATACAGTACTCATGTGTGTTCGAAACTAGAATTTGCATCTCTCGTGTGGAACTCCATCTTTATAACAGCAAGTGAAAAAATAGAACATGTACAAAAGCGATTTGTGCGCCTCATTTACGACAGATATCTTGGAAAAAGTTGTTTTTATGAAAAACTTTAGCAAAATTAGCATTGTGCACCTTATGTAAAAGGTCTGTTACGGATGTCCAGTTTTCACATAGGCTAATTCATAATGCAATAGACAGCCCTACTCTCCTCACCTCTGTTCACTTTCGCATTCACCTTAGAACAAACTCTAGAAATCCAAGAGTATTTTACCCAGGCCTCATTCGAAACGCATCACCGGTTTCGCGCATCCAACTTGTTTCAAACACGCAATTTACTGACGTCGATATTTTTAGTACACACCTGCCTTTTGAAGAACGATAAGTTTGATGCATGTGTTTTAATTGGCATATAGACATGCTTGTTTTCTTGCATATTTGTATACAACTCTCTATTTTGTGCGCATTTCAAGTATGTATGCTAGCCCAGTAGGCTTTCGAGCTGTTGGTTAGCAGAAGGGAAAAATAAACATTGATTTGATTTGATTTGATTTGATTATTATTATTAGAGTGGAATGGCACCGAGTGGAATGGATCATCGCGGTATAAAGTGCGGAGACGGGAGACTGCGGATTATCGCGAAGCTAGAAAATTGCAAGTAGCATCGCATATAAGATTGCCATATCTGGTGTTGATGAATATTTATTTGCCAGATCCAAATATAGGATTATATAAAGTGGCCAATATATGGGCGTATAAGCAATTGGGAAGATATACATATGAGGGCAATATATGAACCTTATATGGATATCTGGCCATATCTGCTCAAGCTTTTATATACCCATATCTGGATTTATATAAAAAAAATCCAGATATAACATTCCTGTAAGGGACGTGACGCGGCTGCCATAGCTGGCTTTAATTCGTCGGTCCACTCTCTCCTCCACGATATGGTGAAGGCGTGAAATTTGTATTTTTGTCGCGTTTGAAAGCATTTCTCGTGTTATTTCGTGGTGTCGTCCGATTCATATATTTACTACCTAATTTAGTACCATCATTAACTTCTGCAATTAATTTTATAACACGTTTTGACTATTTTCACCGTCGGCGTACTGAATACGTGCGAGGAGAGAGGGGTACGAAAATCAACGTTAGCAGTGGACATATTTAGCCAAATGACTTATAACAACAGGATTGTTCAGATGTTAGTGATGGAACATATTAGAAATAAGTTGCGCACTGTATATTTATCATCGCGCGTTTAGGATCTTAAAGTGCCACTGAAAAGAAAAAATAAGTTTTTTATTAAACAGTCTCGGTGGGACACGCGTGTCAAGAAAGTAGTTTTACGCGAAACTAATTTTTTAGAGCAGTATTGACGGCGCGAAATTTATTTTTGGTTGCGTCTGAATTATACGCGCAAAGTCCATGACGTCACGGAATGCTCATGCACTCTTTCCACCTCAACGAGATGGCCACAGCTACTCATTGCTGCAGCTTCTCTCCTCCACGCGCCCGAAAGGCCGAGAGAGAGAGAGCAAGTGGAAAGGCAGTGACTATACCGACTAAATTGAGTCTTGCGCGGTCAATGTTTCTGTAAATATATTTTTTCGCGTAAATTTATTGCTTGCACGCGTAAGGCTTGCAGTGGATCATGCTTGCATTGCGTAATGTCACAGCGCGTACTTAAGTTTGAGGTCTGAGAGGAAGTTCCGCCTCATCATTCTCTGAGCTGATTAGGTAGATCGGAGGGATTGGTTCTTCGAGTGTTTTGCGGGAAAGTAGACGCGCATGCATTTTCTAGAGTG
Organism: Ixodes persulcatus; assembly: GCA_013358835.2. Classification (NCBI taxonomy): domain Eukaryota; kingdom Metazoa; phylum Arthropoda; class Arachnida; order Ixodida; family Ixodidae; genus Ixodes; species Ixodes persulcatus. The sequence goes on along the minus strand of JABSTQ010011411.1, from coordinate 566,370 downwards.
TAGACACTGACGGGCCTTCCAGTTATCAGCCATGAGCCATGCGCAATGCATGCTGAAGGTCAAAGGACACAAATTGTGCTGCACAGGCCAGTCCAATAAATAACAGGTTTTTGCTGTCTTGCGTGTGAGTGTCCACTTACGCGCCAACGACACGTCGAGACTCGCAACTGTATATTGATCATTCGGTTGATTGGTTGATTGACTGATTGATTAATTTTTATGGCGCAAAAGTATCTAAGGCTATAATGCGCCAGAGACAGACTATTACAGAAAATGTTTCATAGGGGAAAGGGATTTAGTAGCTTTCAATAGATTAACACTATGTGCATTATTTGTAAATAAGTATGTGCATAAAGTTGGAATATAAAATCATACGCGGTGTAAAACATCAATATATCTAGCTAAAAACACAGCTATGCGTGGTAAGTGGCTCGTCACCGAGTAGGATTGTAAGGTGTAACGGAGTATGCTCCAGATATATCCAAGAAAAATGTTTACGTCGTGCAGAACCATACGCTGAGCATTCGAGCAATATATGTTGTTGAACAGGCAATGGTTTAATGCAGTGCTCAGACTCAGGAGCCTCTTTCCTGCGCAGAAGATGGCCGTGAGGGAGGTGCGTATGACCTATCCTCAGTCGGCACAATACAAGCTTTGGAAAACGTTCACGGTCCCGTGCACTCTTTCACTCACTGAGCAACGACATTACTGTATAGAGCTTATTATTTATATTTTCATCCCACTCTTGCAGCTAGTTTTGAGTGACACAGCGTTTTAGGAGGCTATGGTGATCCTTATATGTGATGTTATGCAACTTCACTTCCCTCTCACGAGCAGAACTTGCCGCAGGATCTGCTTTTTCATTTCTGAGTATACCAAAGTCGTTGGGGACCGGACATAAAACTATTTCAATTCTATTTCTGGAAGCAAGATTAATTCTGTTCTGCAGCTTTATGATTATCGGGTTTTAAAAAGCTTTTAGTAATGCGAGTGCTGGCAGAGAACAAAGTGGGTCGGTGTAGACAACGAGTGCTTATGGCTTGCTTTCACGATATGGTCAATATTATTGATCATTTGGAAGAGACACACCATACCGGTTGCTTTTTAACCCTAGTCCACGCTATGATGTATGTGACGGCGTATTGACTTTTAGTCAATAGCTTTCATGAGGACTCAGAGAACTCAAGAGCTTAATGGATCTTCATAGTTGGTAGCTTCATGATTAGTACACGAAAGCATAAAGCCGAAACAGACACCATGGTAACACGCAGATTCACTTAGTGGACATTTAGTTCAGTAAAAAGCGAACACTGGTTTCTTGCGAATGCTGTGGAAAAAGCTATGGCCAGCCACGCTCTGATAATGGCGACAACGGCAGCCGCAATGGTTTCCTTTTGTCATGGAGGTTTGCCCGACATCCCTGCAGAAGTAATGAAGTCGCTGAAGGCACAAGGAACGGTCACTGTTATCCTGGCACTTCTCGAACCCCACAGTGACAAAATCATGACCTGGACCCCTGGACTCTCTTTTCCCATCCAAGTGTGGACCCACTTTGGAAGCCAGGAAGTGGAACGACTGAAGAACTACACCATGTCCGACACAAAGGTAATCGTTCTGGTACCAGTTTCCACGAAACACGAAAAAAAAGTCGTCCTCGAGCTCCTCAAGCCTGACATCATCTACTTGTCCCTCGTCCGCCTGCTGTTCGTTCTGGAAGTGGGTGACGTCCTTCCTCTCGGAGATTACCCGGACATAAGTTGCGCGCTGATTTCGCTGAACTCTACAGAGCCTGATGTCCCCAGAACAAACTTTTGGAACTGCACAGAACGCTCAACACTGGCGGTCGACAAGTTGTTCGTTGAGGATCGACAAAGATTGTGGACTGCGCTGAGGCACAAGACGTTTGTCGGATCGACCCAGGTCAAAAGCCCCTCGGGTGCCCTCCTTGCTAACGGTTATACCCTACGTTCTAGCCATGCAGTAATCCGTTCACTTCGTAGTTTGAACGTGAGCATCCGAGAATACGTCAGCATTGCGCGAGGTCCAAACCAGATTATTCGTGACATCCTCGAGAAAAAAAGCGACATCTTCCTCCTGGCCGGCGCTATCAGCTGGAACAGAAGTCTGTACGTGCACGTCGGTGCTTACGTTGGCGAAGCGAAGATTGATTTTTACAGCACCGGTGGACGCCGGGCCAAGGTCTTTCTGAACCTGACACCCTTTCTGCATTACATTGCGCCAGTTGCCCTCGTAAGTGCCTGCCTCATAATAAAGATCTACTTTGTAACATCTCGATGGCTGATGCACTCGACGAACACCTCCCGCTTTGGGATGTTTCTGTTTGCATCGTTTGCTGGCAATAGTTCGCCGCTTCCTGTTCATAGTGCTAAGCTTGCAATCAGCAGGCTTTTCTGCGCCTCGTGGCTCGTTGGGATGTTCTTTCTCGCAATCTACGTCCAGTCCGAAGTCACATCGGTGGTGAGTGTGCCAAGCTTTGAGAGAGCTATTGACACTACTAAAGACTTAGGTCGGCTTTCAAAGGCCGGTCATATATATCCCTGCGTGGTCAAACACCGATTTGTACACTCCAAGATTTGGGCAAGCATTAACGGAATCCTGGCCACACTGAAGAAGCCTTTAAAAGATTGCGGCGAGTCCTGCTTGAGCGACGACAGTTGCGAGGTATGCATGAAGGGAGCAAAGCGCGGTACTCACGATACTGACACCAAGCGCTGGCAGGTTGCCGTGCCGCTACAGTACCATGGGAATTCTGAGCGGAAAAGACCACTTTGGTATTATCTTAATTGGATTTTTTCTGTCGAAGGCGTCTCCGTACATTTCAGAATACGAAAGTCTCTTGAGAGCCATCTTCGAGTCCGGGCTATACATCGCAACAAACAGTGAACTCGAGCGCAAAGATCCCACTTCATTCGTGACGTACGAAGAAGAACAAGTTCCCAGTCTACTCCCTGGATGCATGTTACTTTGTGGCTTGGGGTGTGCGGCTGGGTGTCTCGCTTTACTGGCCGAGTGTTTGTTCCGAAAGATAAGCATAATGTGATAATTCATATACCACGAGTAATATGATCACTATTTAAATAAGGAAATGTTCAGTATTATTTGTTGGCAGCGTGTTTGCACCGTTTTGTCGGTTGAATTTACAGCAATCAAAACATCACCATCGACAATGAACGCCGGGACAGTGGTAACTCACGACTGCTTCGCGAAGGGACCTCTTGCTTAGTTTGCCACTTTCTGTGCGGGAAACACTTGTCCCGGTGGCTTTGTTTCTGCTGTCGTTTCTGTCGCCTTGGGCTCAACGAAAGCAACAGTTTGAACTAGTCTGAAAGTGACTTTATTAAACTGGGTATCACAAAATGGTCAAACCTATATAAAAAGTGGTCCCAGTGGTGATTTCAGGGTGGAGGCTCACCGGAATAAAAATTACAAAACGTTTTCTAAATACTGAATCACGGGAAAACTGCTTGCACCTGTAGTCGATGCAGGCGAGCTAAGTTATTTAATATCACTACTCTCAGTATCATTCGGTGGCGTCTAATACCGTGGTTACACGGGCAGCCTGCACCGCAGTTAAGTCTGACCTTAGTGACACTTCGCTGCTGTAATAGGAATAATACAATGCAAATTAAAATTAGTATTGCGCTGCCCCGCGAGCGAAATTTAAGGCGCTTATCGCCATTTCTGTATAGCGAGGTAAGTAAGCTTACGTCATCTAGTGACATATCGCAGCGATGGCAATCATTATCTACGCTTTCAAGAAATTCCTTCTAATCACCGATTTTCAGGTAACATCAAATGCTCAAAAGCTTTCGCGTCCATTTCTGAATGAAGAAAACGTACATTTCCGTTAAGCTAGAGGGTTGTTCGATGCGCGGTGCATTAATACGTTGCGAGAAATCGAAACCTTTTCTTGGGCCTTTCTATTATTTACGTCTAATAGATATTTGATATCATGTAGACGGTTTTAGGACTCTCGCAGGCGATTCCTCGCTGTCGAAAATGAATGTAATTCAGAAATTATATCCCTGGACCTTGGGGAGGAACAGCTCAAGCAGAAACACCCACGCTCCAGTGTCACAATATCAGTTTTCCACCGTCCCACTTACACACTCGCTTTGACTGCAAGTAATCCGGTAAATCTGAGGCGAAACAAACCATATTAAAGGGGCACTGACACGTCAAAGTCATTTTTTTATTATCCGAAACGATTTAAAACGATGCCTGGGCATTATCCTCAGAATTCAAAACTTAAGAATTCCGTATTTGGAAAAAAAAAAAAAAAAAAAAAAACATTTCCAGGTGCCGACTTTGAAGTTCCCGCGCGATCCGCGCCAGAGCAGTGTCGTCAAATGTTGAGCCGTCTTGCGAGTCGAGTTTCTTTGGCGCTGCCTGGGAGCAGACGAAGCTTGACTTTCAAGTTTGTAGTTCTTTTAGGGCGCTTTCAGCGACCTCAAATTATTTGAAACGGTGCGAGGTCAAAGAAAACGCGCAGTGGACTTTTGTGAGCGACGTGAGGAGCCACGTTGCGCCGGTTCTGCATGGAAGGCTACAGCGGCAAAGACACTACCGAAACTATGATACACAGACACCAAACCAAGTTGTTTTGACCATTTGACGATTTCCATTTCAAGGTCTGAGACGTCGTCGGGCACCTAAAAAAGACCACTTGGTCCGATTTACGACTCACCGATCATCCTCTGCTACTTGCGTCGAGCGCCGCCATGTTTTCTGAGAGAGGATAAAAAGCCAGGAAGCGACATCACACCGGACTCCCATTTTCGGTATTTCAAAAAGAAGGGCCGCAGTGCGTTCGCAATTGCGTTAAAAACACGCGTTACGAATGCCGTTATTAAATGCTGTAAAAATTTAGAACACGACGCTTCTAAATTTTATAATACTGTAAACGACTTAAATTTTCGCGGGCTGAAATTTTCGCGAATCGGGCCAAAGTTGAAAATTTGAAATTATTCGCGGGTCCTAATTTTCGCGAATCGAGTGTAGCTTCCGTAGCGTTCACATATTGCCCGAATTGTTCGTGGGACGTATTTTTCTCGAATTGTAGGCGATTCGCGAAATACGCGAAAATGAGGTCCTCGCGAAAATTTAGCCGTTTACAGTATTCGACGTCACAAATCAAAAGAAAGGATGAGGTGAGGAGCGGGAGAGAAAAATGGCGAACAATAAAGAAACGCGCGCGTGCCTAAGGAATTTTTCTTTTTTTTCTGCGTTGTGGCATTTTTTTGTGTTTATGACTACAATTTGCATCGTTTAAGACAACAAAAAAAAAAAAAACGACATTTTGGGTGTCAGTGCAGCTTCAAGAAAGGTCTGTGATTTCACTTTTTTCAGAACAGAAGACAACTAATCACGGAGAACCATAGAAGTAGTACCGGCTTTAGGGGTTGAAGGCCTGGGCGGTCGCACAGAGCGCCATCAATGAAAAGGCGCCGGTGCGCCCACTTATTCAATCTTTTTTTTTTTTTTTTTAGCTTGTTGATAAATTTAAACACAGCGCCTGACACGATGCTTCACGAACTCAACTCTGTTACGTCACGCCGCGGTGCTGGCGCGTCGGGCGCACTTCCGGTCTGGGGCTGTGAATGGAAGTAACCATGCAAAGCGTGCATTCATTGCTGTTAAAAAAAAAAGAAAACTTACTATCGTGTCAAAACGCCGCAACTAGGGCTGTACCAAAGAGTTGGGAGAGGTTTGAAGATCAGTTTTCATGTTTTCTGCCTGCTCGGTTTGTCCGACAACATGGATAGTTGCTGTGAAAAAAAACAACAAAAAACAAACAAACTTTCAGCCTTTCCACTCCGGTGAAGAAGTAAGACCATCGAAGCTGTGCTATGGTGGGAATGAAATATTTATAAATGTAAGAATTAAGGTGTGATTGGGTAGCTGGTTATTTGAACGACTAAAGAATCAGACATATATATATATAACGATCCGGGGTTATTTATTTCGTAACCACAGTGACCAGGCCTTGTGATCGCTGTGGTACACCACCGTATAGGTGCGCGCTGACGGCAGGCACGTTCACGTCCGATGCCTGATCGTGGGCACCGTAGGTTCGTTCACATACGCAAGCCCGAAGCGCTCGAGCATAAACGGAGTGAACCACTTTTCCTCATGGCGTGCAATGGCAACGTTAAAGTTCTCCCGACACAACGGCAGGCGTGTCGTCGCCGAGCATGACCTAGCCGAAGACGTCCATCATGAATGCTTCATTGGGCGCGTTCAGTAGCGGCCCCGGAGTCAAGGAGTCATTGACTCCTTCCACTGGACGGCCAAAAGTCACTTCCGGTGCACGTAACTCCGGGGCTTTGGAGTCAAGCTCCGAAGCACCGAGTCTGGAGACGGTGCACGTAGAGTCAAAGGAGCTAAAGATGGCGTCATTTCCTGACTGATGACGATTTCCGGCGCTAAAAGAGAAAAAAAACAAACAAAATGGCGGGATAAGCTGCGTCGGTTTCATCGCGGGTGTGCGCCTAGCTCGCTTTTGTTAATGAAAAGGGCTCAAGGTAAGACGAATAACGCGTTCGAATTTCTTTTCCAGGTAAGGCCCTTTTCGGAAAATGCATTGGACCATATTTTATTTGGTTTGAATATGTTAATAAACAACGTAAACGTTCATTTGACGCCGTGTCTTGATCGCCGTTGCACGGGAACTCGGTGAATATCGACGATAGTCCTGTCCGCGCTGAACAGAGCAAGGCAGGGTATGAACGCCGGTTGGACACTCAAGGTACATTTATACTCCAACGTAACGTCAACGGGCGTGGAGTAGCGCAGCGCGCACATATACTGATTGGTCGCAGATATCGAGTTCCTGGTTGCCGGCCAATGAAAGGCGCGCGTTCTGCGCTACGCTGCGTTCACCGCGCTCGACGTCGGAGTATAAACAGCCCTTTACGCGGTAGCCGGTTGGACACTCACGCGGAGCATGATCCCGATTGATGTTTTGTTTGCGTGGCTAAATCGGTGTGCACGTTGGCTGACGCTCGCTTCGGCCGACAAAACCTTGATCGCCGAGAGCGGCTGAACTTCCTATACGAATACGAATATATTTTATAGGAAGTTCGTTACGAAGGGCCGAACAAACGTATGGCCGTATAAAAGTTTCGCAACCGGCGGCGTAGATTCGCCGAGCTCTATATTTTGCTCGTGCTGGCGACGTTTTTGTCGGTTTTTATAACAGTAGCTGCCTTTGCACCGCCAAGCGAAGGGCTCGATCGCGTTGCATCGCTTCGAACAGCAGCGCTGATGTGTACAGTCACTCGCTTTTTCTTCAACGACCTTGTCAAGACTTCTTTAATACCAGCGTCAAATAAAAGCGATCGTGCTCGCCATCGTCTGATTCCAGTTTATTCGGAGACCGTCTGGCACAGGGGAGGAAGCGAAAATTGCGTAGAAGCAGGTTTGGAGTCGCGGCTTTTTTTGCCGTTCAGTAGGCGCTCCGATGACTCCGACTCGAGTGACTCCGTTCGGAGCTAAGGGAGCCGCTACTGAACGCGCCCATTTTCTCTCATGGGCGTCACGGGGGGGGGGGGGGGGAGGGGGGGGAGGGGGGGGGGACGTACATGGGGGCGAGTACCGGACCATCGCGCACCTTGACGGAAATGCTGGGAAGGTTTCCGCCATCTATCAGCGACGGCGGCAACCAGATTCCTTGTCTGGTTGCCGCCGTCGCTCATAAATGGCTGTAGCTGTCCAGAGTTTTGTTTAGTATTGTGTCGACATGTGTTTGGTACCGGACACGAAACTGGGGAAACTGGCCCTTAACACCTCCGCTGCAAAAGGAAAACCAGACGCCGTCGGACTACGACTCCTTGTCCGGGAAGCACTTTAGGTTGAATTCACGGATTCTTGTGTTCGTCAGATTTATTCGTTTTGTTCCGACATGAACGCGGAAAAACGGCTAAGTTGTCCGGACCACCCGCGAACTACGTTCAGTGCGTCTTCAAGTTCAAACAGGCGCCTGATCGTACGAACTGCCGTCTGCTCTTTTAAACTTGTTTGCTTGTTGTAGTCTGCTCGTTCAAACGACAGCGGTCCGTACACCAGACGTTGATCCGGTAACTACGATAAGAAGCAAGTGAAGGCATTAATTGACTTAAGTTTGAAGGTAGTTTAGGGTAAGTAGGCTCCGTATAAACAGTAGATACAAGGAGATGTTGACAATTGTCACCAGTAATCGTCACCGACTTGTTATGCCTGATTCACTTGGTCCAATTCTGCTTGTGACTTTCAGTATCGACGTCGAACATCGCAGCTACCGTACACGCTGTTGCAGCCCTAGCGACGTCGCGACTGAAAATAGCGAGCAGAATCTCATAATGGTTTTAGCGTCCATTCTACGGCGTTCACGCGAATGAATCGCCGCATGTCACATGATTTAAGCGCAGTTTGGTGGGTGGTGTAACGAGTTGTAAGCAGTGATAGAGTGCAGGCGAGCTGGTAATTAATCGACATCTTGGAAACCCTGAGATGGGGAACGATAAAAAAACGAACGAACAGAACAAAATCTCAAACGCAGCTGAATTTTATTGATATCAACACACCAATAGTTTACCTTCAGACGTGAGGGATGTTGCGGGAAAAAACACAGAGATCCCTCGGTCTCCTGTGTCGCAGAGGTGGTATACAAGATCCCCTTTGACTGCGGATTGTGTTATGTCGGTCAGACATGGCGTTGTTTGAATGACCGTCTCGCGGAACATAAAAGAAATGTAAGGAATAGGGCCCAGAGTTCGGAGTTGGCAAATCATGTTGGTTCTTGTAATAATTGCTCCCCTCTTTGGGGTGAAACTTCCGTTCTCTGTAACAAAAAAGAATTGTTTAGAAGGTTAATTAAGGAGACCTTGTGCATTCGCGAGCGGGGGAATTGTGTGAGCCAGCCGTCTTTGGTTATCGGTGATCGGATGAAAGAGTTTTTGCTTGTGTGAGGGGGGCTTTGCCAACTTGGAGGGGGAGGAAAATCGGGAAGCGTTTGCTTGCAAATAGGAAATGAAGATTAGGCTTTAGCGTTTTGGAGGTCGCCCTGTGTGCTGACCTTCGGGTTGTTGTTGTTCGGGAGGTCGGCTCCCTTTGCGAAAGTGTTGGAGCCGGGGAGTGGCTCAGGCTGTCTGGGGTGAACTCGTTGGTCGTCTGGTTTTGCGTTTGAGTTCTCTTTTTTTCCCTTTCTCCTTTTTTCCCTTTCTCTTTTTTATTTGTCTGAAAGTCTATTTATTGGTGCGTTGATATCAATAAAATTCAGCTGCGTTTGAGATTTTGTTGTGTTCGTCCGTTTTTTTATCGTTCCCCATCTCAGGGTTTCCAAGATGTCGGTGTAACGAGCCTTTTCTGGACGATATATGATCTCGGTGTATCCGCTGGTCCAACAACGGTTCCTTGTTGTTGGGTTCCTTGCCTGACGTGGACCACCGTACCTGGATGGAGGGGCTCTCTTTCTTTCGTCCTGTGTCGTACATTGTAGTTTTCCGCCTCCCTCTCTCGAATGGCCTTGTTTCGTTGTTGATACGTGGATCGGTACGTCCACTTTGGTTGCAACACCCCAGGCATGATAGGAACATTTGTCTCTAGCTTGCGGCCCGTGAGAAGTTGGGCAGGGGAGTAACCCTCAGGGCCTGGCGTTGCTTGGTGTGCCAGAAGGCCTTCAATGACCCCGTCAGATTTGCGCAGAATGTTTTTGGCCGTCTGAACCGCTCTCTCAGCTTCACCATTGCTCTGAGCATAGTGTGGGCTAGATGTCACATGTTCGACGTCGCTGCCACTCAGAAATTGTCCGAACTGGAGTGAGCCACTGTGGGCCATTGTCCGACCGAATGATATCTGGGATGTCGTGCGAGCAAACAGGTCGTCCAAGAAATGGACAACGTGCTTCGTCTGTGTCTCGTGTAGCTCTTCAAGTTAAAAAAAAAACTTCGAGTAGTAGTCAACGGCTACAATGTAGTTCCTTCTTTTGAAGTGCAACAAATCGGTGCCGACTACTTGCCATGGACGTTCTGGGAGAGGAGTCTGAAGCAGATGCTCACGAACGACTCGATGTCTTGGCTGATCGCTGGCCACTATGTAGACTCGCGTGCTCTCGCTCGACACATAACGCTACCTTGGTGTCCTGTGTGAAGTCTTTCCGGCACTTCCTGGCGTAGAGTTGGGGGAAAGACGAGCCTTGTTTCCCTGGGCAGGAGTCCATGTACAGAGCGCGACACTGTTAGCGCGAACAAGCGATCGCCGGTTTTTCCAGTTTTTCTCTTCAAAACCAAGGGATGTCATCCAAGTAATTATTGCTACAGAAAGAGCTCATTTAGTTATATAATGTAAGCGATAGAATTTTGTGCTCGCTAATACTATATAGAAGTAAAATGCGAAAATACGCCGATGTCGTGTTCGCGCTAACAGTGTCGCGATGTGTACAACTGAAAGTTTGTCGGCCACACTTGCAACTTGCGCGCTTCTGGTGTCAACGTCTCTGTTTTGGGCCATTTGTTTGCACAATAGTGCATGACGAGTGACGTCGTCCTGTATTTTTGGAGTTCGGCTCTAGTCCTGTTTAGCATGTTAGTCGAGGCTGGCCAGTTGCTCGATCGTCAGTAGTTTGTACTCTTCGATCGCTGACACAAGGTTTCCATCAAGGCACTGTAGTGGCTTTTGCGACAACACGTCGGCAGTGTGCATGTCTTTTCCTGGTATGTGCAGGATTGTGAAATCGTATTCGAGCACACGCATGCGAAAACACCGAAGTCGTGGTGTCATTTCGTCAATACTCTTCGCCGAGAACAAAGGCACCAGTGGCTTGTGGTCAGTCTCAATCCCAAAGTGCAGTCCGAGCACATTCATCCTTAAATGCTCGCACGCCCACGTTGCAGCGAGAGCCTCTTTTTCCACCTGAGCACACTTTTGCTCTGTTGGTGACATAGCCCTGGAGGCCTATGCCACTGGCCGTCGCTTCCCCTCATCGTTGGTTTGGAGGAGTAGAGCTCCTAAGCCATATGATGAAGCGTCTGGTGATAGTGTCAGAGGCTTCTGAGGGTCGTAGTAGCACAGGACAGGAGTTGTCGTCAGTTCAGCCTTGATCTCGTCGAACGCTCTTTGCCGAGGTTGGTGCCAACACCAACTCATTTCGTTGAGCAGCAGCTCTCGCAGCGGCTTTGTTTCTCAGCCAGTCCTGGAAGAAATTTGCCCGACTGATTCACCATGCCCAGGAAGAATCTAAGCTCAGTCGTGTTCTCTGGTGGTGACATCTTTCTGTTGGCTTCTGTTTTCTTCGGGTCTGCGGCAATATCGTCACTGTCCAGCACGTGTTCAAGGAACTTTATTTTCGTTTTCCGGATTTCACACTTGCGTAAATTTAACGTCATTCCAGCTTCCTTGAGGCGCTGGAGCACTGCTAGAAGTTTAGCATTGTGATCAGCTCGATCTCTCCCAAACACGACGATGTCGTCTTGGTGCCAGGCTTGTCAAGGCAGTCCTTCAAGGATGCGGAGAATTTCTTTTTGGAAGAACTCCGGAGCTGTTGCGATGCCGAAGGGTAGCCGCAGGAATTGAAATCGTCCAAATGGCGTAATGAAAGTGGTCAAGTCCTGCGAGTCTGGTGCAAGCGGTGTCTGCCAATAGCCAGCGTTGGCATCGAGCTTACTGAGAGCTTCGCATTTGCCAACTTTACCACGTTTTGCTCCAATGTTGGCATGATGACTCTCTCCCGGACCACTTTCTGGTTTAGTTGTCCGTAGTTGACGCATATTCTGACATCGTCGTTCTTTTTCTTTGCAATGACCATAGGCGTACACCAGGGCGTTGTATGGTCAACTTGCCTGATGACTCCCAGTTTCTCCATGGTTTCGAGTTGGCCTTTGACTTTGGGCAGGAGTAGGAAAGGTACTCGTCGGGGAGCTGCCACTGCATACGGTCTAGCATTCGCTTGGAGCGTCACCCTGTAGGCTGTCTTCATTTCACCCAGTCCCGTGAACAGTGGACTAAACTCTGGTCTCACTTCGGGAGACTTGTCTTTTTGAGGCGGGTTTTCCTGTATTTTTGTCTCCACTGTCTTCAAGTGTGCCAAAACGCCAAGAGCTCGTAAGGCTGGTCGTCCCAACAGTGCAGTCTGTAGCCCTTCCACTATGAACACGTGTTGGTGCGTTGACCTGCCTTGCCATGAAATGGTTGCGTCAAACATTCCCTTCGCCTTGATGGGTGTTCGGCCAGGTTTAAAGAGTCTCTTGTTTGGCGTCCTTGGTTTCTCCATGCAGTTGTTGTCGTGCTGGGACGGATGAATGACACTGACGTCCGCTCCTGTATCGACGTTGAAGTGCACTGGACATCCTTCCATCGTTGCTGTGATGAACCATAGTTCCCGATTTTCTTTGTCACAGAGCTTACCGAGGTACACCCCCTCCGCATTTGCGGTTCCTTTTTTGTGGTGCATGGCCTCTGCTGTAGTTGTCCTGCCGAGTGTTGACTGTCCCGACAAGCATACAGATGCGTAAAGCCGGGTCTTCTCGCAGTTGCCCTAAAACAGCCCTAAAAAACCAATGCCCTGCGGCTTTCCAGCCGCAGGGCATTGGTTTTTTTTAGAGCTGTTGAGTGTTACCGCACCACTTGCAAGTTTTGTCCCGTCGGATGTCCGACTGGTGCCTTGCCTGCTTTCCGTGGCCCATTTCCGTAGTTCTGGCGTCCCTTTGGCCGTCGCAGCTCGTCTACTGCAGCACTTTGTTCTGCTTTATCGCGCAGCTCGTTACTGTTGCTTTTTGAACATTTCCGAGTTACGTGCTTTCTCTGTGGCGGTCTATAGCGTGAGCTTGGGATCTAGCTGTAGCTTCTCGCTTAATCCCACGTTCAAAAGTCCCACAACCAACCGGTCGCGGATGAGGTCTTCCTTCAGCCGGCCGTATTCGCACGTGTCGGCGAGCTTGTTGAAATCCGTGATAAACGCCTCGACGGTCTCGTTCGCTTCTTGCTTAAGACGGTTAAACTTTGCTCTCTCAAATATTATGTTCGTGCAGGGGATGAAGTGTTCCTCGAACTTGCCTTTTATTGTTGTGTAGTCGGTGAGTTTGGCGTCTGTCAGTTGCAATGACGCTAAGATGTCTTCGGCTCCCTTGCCCATCGCGTACAGAAAAGTGTTCACCTGTGTTTCCGCGTCGCGGAGGTGAAGGCCTGACACGACACGGTAGCACTCCCACCGTGCACTCCACCGCTTCCAGCCACTGGGATCGCGGAAGTCATCTTTTCAGGAAGTTTGATAGCGAACGGGTTGAAGAAGTTCACGCCATTTTGCTGCTGCGTTGCCGCTGCCCTTTGTGTGGTGACGTTTTCTTCTTCGTCCGGCATGTTGAGTAGTTGGTGGGCGCTCACCGATCTCTGGACGGCGCCTACCGGTTCTTGAGGTTAGTCGTTTCTTTTTTACCGCTGCCACCATGTCATGTTTCCGAGGTCGAACATTCATACGTCAAGAGAGAACGTGCTTATTGAAACATTTGTTAAGCCATCTTGGCCGCGTTTGTATTCTTTTCGCATGCTCGCTGCCCCGTGCGCCGGTGAGGTGGCGCCCTCTCTTGAGAGCGCGCAACAACAATTTTCCGCACACGACAATCTTGGCTAGGTCACGGATGATTACTCGATGTTATCAAGCCTGCGCAGGCATGCTGGCTTGCGCACGGCTCTTATCTGGCTGTACCGCGACCACCAATAAATAAATGCGGGGGTAGAAAAGTATCTGCTGGAAGATCATTTCAAGCACTACCGTGAGTACCACCGATGGAGCAACATCAAAAGAACTTCGTTTGACCGGCTATGGAATCTGAAGCGAAGGCATGTCCTGGACAGTGTCAAAGGTCTGAAGTCTCATGGGAATGGGCGTCGGAAATCGTGGTTTTGAACTCGAATGGTGTGAGACCGCCAGTCTGTTGTCAACCCACGTGGCGAATCGTTATCACCTGGGACGGAAGAAGTTCTAGCTATGAGACCAAAGTGTGGTTTGAATTTGAAGGCTTCCAGGATTGTCGTCTTGTCTTCCATTTATACTGTAGCCAGAATGGTTAACCCAGAAGAAAAGGTCACTTTCGTAGATAAAGCAATCAGTAGGATCGAGAAAGTAAGAGAGACGACGTACCCAAAGGACAAAATAAATTTGAGAGAAGTCAATGCGGGTAAGAGGGAGTTTCAAACAAAATCCTTAAATTTGTTAGAAACAGATAAGTTCTTACGGTTTGGAGTTTTACCTATGGCAATATTCAAGAAAAAACACAAACGGCAATGGAATCTGCATTGAGTTTGTCTTGTAACTAAACTGGTTAATTGAGGTTGCCAGACTGCTCTTTAAAGCTGGCTGAAACTGGATATTAACATCAAATCTGACACACCTTTCTTTCTAAGGAAAAAAACTTGAAACACTAGAACTTGACTAACATGCCTGGTTGAAGTGTTCATTAGCTTCACTTTCTTCATCCTTGGTCTTGGGAACACTCGAGTGGGAGGTTGCACAGGCACCGGCGATGGATGGTCTAAAGAACCATCTAGTATTTCACTTTCATGGTCACGAGTTTTCTGGTGCTGCACATTGTCCTCGTTGGGCACTTGTGGTGAACATCCATGTCTCTTGAGTCAGAGATGGTTTCTCCAAATGCTTCCTTGCTCAGAAGTAAATGCTGCCTGTTTGGTCTATAGATAGCACCATTCTCGGCTTGCATCCCGTAGGATCTTAGAGCCACTCGCTCTTTGACTTGTGCTTTGACTTTCCACTTTCCGTCATCTCTCAGATGTACCGCCTGTCCAGTGCCCAGTGGCTCGTAATGCCTACCAGCACTGATATTTTAATTGTGTTTTGCCACTTTCTGTCCTTGTGCTGTTGAAAAGTCTGGCAGTCGAGACCGTAATCGACGCCCCATGAATAACTTGAAAGGTGACCCTACATTCTCGAGTGGTGTGCACCTGTAGTTTAGCAACCCCAGCCAAAAATATTATTTGGCATACTAAGATTTCTTTTAAACCCTTTTGGCTACTTGGACCCCTTTTTCTGCGAGTCCATTCGCTCTTGTAAATCTTGGGCTCGAGGTGATATGCTAGAAATCGTACTTTCTTGCAAATACCGCGAATTCTCTGCTTGCAAATTGTGGACCATTGTCGGTACAGACTTCTTTGGGGATTCCATGCCTAGCAAAAACACTTGCCGTATGGTCGATCACTGAAGCAGCATTAGTCTCTGTTTGCTGCACCACTTCAGGGTAATTGGAGTAAACTTCATTAATCACGAGGTACGACGATCCTGCATGTTGGCACAGATCGGCTCCAACACGCTCCCACGCTCTACTGGATACTTCTCTCATGATGAGTGGTTTAGCATGGTGCTGGTATGCAAATGTTCGACGAGCTGCACACGTTTATATGTATTACTCAATGTCAGCCTTCATTTTTGGCCAAAATACTAAAGCTCTAGCACGAGCTCTGCATTTGCTCATGCCTAAGTCTCCTTCATGCAGTCTTGCCAGTATGTCTGCACAGCAAAGTTTAGAAACAACTACTCTTGAGCCTTTTAGCAGGACACCGTTGACCAGAGACAACTCTGATGTGTACCCCATGAGGTCTTCTTGTTGTTCATGACCCTGGTGTATTCGTGCGATACGTGCGATAACTCCTTCTGAATCGTCATCACTCTCCGTGGCCTCTTGCAGTCTCTGAAGTGTCGCTTGACTCAGTGTTGTGGACACTATGTAGACAGCTTGTACTTCAGCATGATCGAGCTCTACCACTTTCATCTTCACTGGTGCGCGAGACAATATGTCGGCTAGCACCAAGTTATTTCCAGGTAGGTTTCACAGGTCAAACTCGTACTTCATCAGACGAATAAAAAATCGCTGCGGCCGAGGCGGCATGTCTCCAATGCTTTTCTTTGCTAGATAGATAAATGGTCGATGGTCGGTTTCCAGTGTGAAATTGCGACCATAAATGAAGTCATGGAACTTCTCACAGGCAGACGTAATGGCGAGCGTCTCTTTTTTCAATTTGTGCATATTGCACTTCACACTCGGTCATCATTCGTGACGCATGTGCTACTGGACGACACTCTCTATCATTGAGCTGTAGGAGTGCCGCAGCCAGTCCATACTGTGATGCATCAACTGTCACTTTTGTCTACTTTTCGGGGTCAAAAATTCTAAAACTGGCTTGTTAGTCAAAGTTCTCTTCAGGCTCTCCCATTCTGCTTCGTGAGCCTCAGTCCACTTAAATATCACATCATCCTTCATGAGGCTTTTGAGAAGATTTGTTCTTTGCCTACATAGTTGATGATACTTGCCTAAATTAATACTTGCCTACATAATTGATGACTCCCAGCATCCGCTGTACTTCCTTCTTGCTTTGAGTTACAGACATCTGAAGCACTGACGCTACTAGTGACGGATCCGGCTCCGGTCTATTTTTAGTGATTCAGTCACCCAGGTAGCTAATCTCTTGGACCGCAAATTGACACTTTTTCCTGTTGAAGGTCATTCAAGCTCCTTGGGCTGCTTTGAGTGCTTCCCATAGTCTCATGTCGTGCCCTTCCTTGGAGTGACCCCATACGAGTACATCATCAACGTACAGTCTTACCCCTTCAAGTATATCAAAAACTTCAGTCATGATCTGTTGAAAGACTTCCGGTGACGATGAGATGCCAAATGGTAGTCTCAGAAATCGGAAGCGTCGAAATGGCGTACCAAACATGCACACTTGAGAGACCTTTCATCTAATGGTATTTGGTGATACCCACTACTGGCATCCAGACTTGAGAAGAACTCGGCGTTTGCCAGTTCTGCTTCAATGTCTTCACGGCGTGGCATTGGTAGTGCTGCATTTTGATGCATTCATTCACTTGCCTTAGATCCATGAAGATTCTAAGAGCGCCCCCTTTCTTCTTGTTTACCACAACTGGACTTATCGAATCAGCAGGTTCATTGACACGGGTGATGACTTCAGCCTCTTTCATTCTCTGGAGTACTATCTTGAGTGGTTCTTTCAGAGCTTGTGGCGCAGTCTTCTCGTCGGCTGTACCACTGGCTCTGCTCCTTCCTTAAGGAGAATCTTACATTACCGTCTCACGCACCCTAGTCCTTTAAACAACTTAGAAAACTTCTGTTCCACTTCTTGGGACAAAGTTTCTTTCAACGTATGCACTCACTGGACCAGCACCAGGAGTTCACTAGCTGCTTATTCTATTATGACCTGGCGTCCTTCTTTCACGATGAAGAACTAAATGTTTGCGCTCTTTCCTTTGAGTTTCACTTCTTGCAGTGCTTTTCCTTGGTGTGCTATCACATCAACGTTGTAGCTTTTTAGGATTGAAATGCTTGGCTTCAGGCTCGTCGTTTTGTGTGGCTTCCAGAACAGTGAACTTGGCAAAAGATTTGCTGGGACCCTGTGTCAACTTTTAGTTCCACTTTCTTGTTGGCTACAGGGGCCTTCACCAGCCACTCATCTCCTTTTTGAGTCTTGCATGCGCCGATTTGAAAAATGGCAAACTCGCTGTCGTCCTTCTTTTTTACTTCATCTACCAACGCCTTCGTTTTTTCAACCCATGGCGAAATGATTTATGCTGTGGCACTTGTTGAACTTTTTCTTGTATGCCGGACACTTCCGTGGGTCATGGTCCCGATCGCACTTGGGACAATTGTTTACCGTCGGTTAGACTTTCCGCTCATGCATGTTCGCTCTCTTTTTTTTTGTGTACTGCGTCGAAACGTCGGGGACCGTCGAGAGTTTCATTTTGTGCCTGAAAAACCTGATAGGCCTTTCCGAGCAGTATGCACTTTGTCAACGTCAAATCTGGAGCAGCATCAAAAGAACTGTGTTTGACCGGCTATGGAACGTGAAGCAAATGTATGTCCTGGGCAGTATCAAAAATTTGAAGTCTCATGGTGATTGGCGTCAGAAATCGGGGGTTTTGTACTCACGAATGGTGTGAGCCCCGGCAGTCTGCTGTCAATCCATGTGGCGAAGCATTATCACCTAGGTCGGTGGAATTTCCAGCTAAGAAACCGAAGTGTTGTTTGAATTTGAAGCCTTCGAGGATTTACGTGTTCTCTTTCGTTCATACTGTAGCTAAAATGGTTAACCCAGAAGAAAAGGTCGCTTTCCTAGATCATGCAAACAGTAGGATGAAGAAAGTAATGGAGGAGACGTACCCAAACGAAAAAAATAACGTTAGAGAAGTCAACGCGGTTAAGAGGGAGTTGCAAACGAGGTCCTTAAAGCTGTTAGAAACAGATCGGTTCGGACGGTCTGCAGTTTTATTTATGGCAGTATTCGAGAAAACAAACAAACAAACAAACAAACAGAAATGGCAATAGAATTTTGTTTGCGGAGTGGGTAGGTAACATTGGAAAGTTGAAAAGAACTATTTGTGCAGTACTGAATAAGGATGAATTGAAGGATATAGCAAAATGTATCACAACTGCAACGAATTCAACATTATACATAAAGTTTTTTTCTAAAAGATCATAAGCCGGAAATGCCCCTATCATGTGGTCATTAATGAGAGTGGGACATAGCTAAAGTGGTCTGAAAGTATCTACAACGAGGGTTAAGTTATGCATGCCTAGAGAAGTCGTTCTCCCTTAGAAATTCAAAGAATTCATTGACATTTTGGAGACTCATCATGGTACAAGGTACAAATAGTACAAGGACTTGTACTATTTCCTAGAAGAAATGCGGTTAATGCAGAGTGAGGAAGGCATTGGAGTTGAATCTTGTTAAGTTCCAATCGGGCTCAGGCATATCGGTAGAAAGTTTCTTAACAATGTTGTAGTCTTATCTGAAGTCAACGGTTATTGAGTACGAAGGAAGGAAATATTTACAAAAAGAGAATGTTTGTATAGGGTCATCAGTCGCACCGATTTTAGCCGAAGTGTATCTAAACTCGTTGGATCGTGCAGTGCACGATAATGTACAGCAGTCGTCCCCGGATATGGATATAGTGAGAAGATATGTAGATGATATCCTAATGCATACGTTTACGGAAGGTCTGTCAGAAAGCATAGAAGGTGTGATAAGTTCAACGGCTCCAGAATTGAAGTTTATAGTGGAAAAACTGGAAGATGTACTGCAGTTTCTACATTTACATACTCACGTGAATGAAGGGTTTTGTTGGGAATACGCGAGAAGAAAATTCGAAACCGGTTTGGCCAATGATGAGTTGTCATTTGAAGATCGTAATGGCTGGCATTGTAACGTCATTGGTCACGAACGCGTTAGAAATGTCGTGTGTCCATTATATCACAAAATCAGTAGAAAGCCAGTGGAAAAAATATATTTAGTGTAGGATATGGTGGCAGTCTTATAAAACAACAATTATAATTTTTATGAAAGGCAGGAGAGAAACGTAAGGGCTGTAGGACAAAATGATCCCGGTCAGAATGGTCCCTGTTAAAATGGGCCCGTACAAATTGGCCCCGGACAAAACGGTTCCGGACAAAATTGTCGGAAGTGGCAACCCGGAAAAAGTGGTTCCAGGTACATTTATCAATACTTTGAGGACTATTAATATCTTTATTTGTTTGGTACTTCGAAATGTATTTCGACACACGTTCAATGATAAAATAAAGTTTTTTTTCATATTCATTTAAAATAAATTTTAGATGTGTTCTGTCGATATGATGTATTTCTATTTTTCGAAGGTCCTTAATTTCTACCGATACATTCCACGTGTGTAATCAATACATTCCTATCGTCAGAAGAAGTTTTCAAATTAGTGCTATCGAGTTTCAAAGCGATATCCGAAATGCAAATAATTATCATACACGTACTACAGGTTCTTTACGCGGTGTTCTGAAATGAACCTATCGTATCAACGTGTTTCATTTTCAAAAAAAAAAAAAGAAATGATCGCTCTGTATGAACATTGTACATTAAGAAAAACGAAAATTGAATTCGCAATCATGAACGCTTTTATTAAGCGGAGGTCTAATACGGAAATGTGTTCGAATTGTCACGAATGACAAGTGATGAGGTGGCGAATAACTGAGTAAAATAAACTTTTAATGAGGCGAACCTGTGCCCAAAACAAAAAGGAAACAGAAGATAACAACTGAGCGTCGCAGGCGTCGAAGTCGGTGTAACAGCTGGATCGAACGCTGGGGCGAAACTGACTCCGGCTTGCCACGCGGAACCGTTTTGTACACATGTGGGCTTCTGGAACATTCGGCGTAGAAGGTTCGATGCGTAAAATCTCTAACCTCGAATCAGCAGGCGGTTCTCAAATTTACCAGAACATCACACTACAGAGTCAACAGAAATTTGTAGCCGCGGCCAGGAACCGAGCCCTGGCCCTCTGCGTGGAAGGCAAGCGCGATAACCGTTAGGCCATGAGCTCGCCGCCTACTTGGTCAGCTGCGCGCGCGGCATTATTCCTCCCTTCCTTAGTGAAAAATACACCAGGCCGAGGTTTGGTGTGAGTGATGTGACACCAAAATGTTTCACAGATGTGATTTAGGACATTTTCACACCAGCAATCTGGTTTTCCGGTATGACACCAGTAATCTGGTGTGCTAGTGTGACACCAGCAATCTGGTATTCTGCTATAACACCAGCAATCTGGTGTTCCGGTGTGACATCAGGTTTTGTTGCGGTGTGATACCAGAGCACGTGTTGACTGGGTGTTGCTGTACTCACAAAAAAGCTACAATGCTAAGTTTGACAAGAATGCTGCTGTAATAATTTCTTTATTAAAAAAAGCGTAATATTTGGGGGAAAAATGTCATGTAATTATATCGCCAAAGTGAATAAAGGGGGTGGTCAGTGTCTCGATTTCCTTGTCCAGCTCTTTCAGGGAAGCCTCCTTAAGTAGAAGAATATCGAAACTTTCTTCGAGCTCACCGGTGTCGGTTGGATCCGTGGCCAGCAGGACGCCGATCTCGTTGATGATCTTTGTTGTGGCGGCTCGCAGAGTAGTCCTCTTTCGCTTGAGGCGGTCGATGCCCTCCTGGCTCGTAGTAGGCATGATCTGACCGTTAATTCCCGGGTTTCGGCACCAAAAACTGTAATTACTAGCTTTATTTTGTTGTTTTGCTACGAGACCGTGTCTAACTATCTTTAGCTAGTCAGAAGTCAGGAAATTGCTCACCAACAAATATCTTTTCGACTTCGACGCACAGAGAAGACTCCTTTATTTTCTCAAACTTCAACAAGAATTCAGGCAGAAAGAGAAAGGGAAACCCCTGAAGAGGCGAGCGCCCCAAGCTGCTCAAGGCCGCCCAGGAAAGTGCTGGGGACGAGGGGGACACTTCTTGTGCACAAAGGAGCCCGCCGCGGGGTCTCCGGCGACCACAAAGACGGGAGGAATCGAGGCATCACATTAGGGGAAGGGGCGTCGCACACACTGATCAAAAACACGCCCTCGGACGGGGGGAAAAGCCAACAAAAATACAACACTGGTGTCGCATCAAACTGCGTTGTAAGCACACCAGGCTGCCTGGTGGGCACATGAGCCCGTGTGGTGACACCAGACTCTCTTGGTGTACCCACCAGGCTGGTGTGCAGGTACACCAGCATTTCTCGTGGGCACACCAGACTGGTGTGACCGATACACCAGCATTGCTGGTGGGCAGTGTGCTCGATACACCAGCATTGCTGGTGGGCACACCAGATCTGCTGGTGTCACACGAGGATTCTCTTATACCTCACCAGGATTGCCTCGGTGTATTTTTCATTAGGGTTTAATAAAACGCATCGTCCCGATGCATTACAGAACGAAAGCACAAATCCTATCGATTGTAGTACGGCTTGAGGCGCACGACGTGGACGGCTTCCGGTCGTGGGGGCGGCGTGAAGTCCGTGTTTCGTCGGGCATCACCTCGTAGTTCAAATCCCCGAGTCGACGAAGCACTTTGTAGGGTCAAAAGTAGCGCTTCAGGAGTTTCTCGCTTAGACCGCGTCGTCGTATCGGGGTCCGAACCCACACACGGTTTCCGGGCTTGAAGCGAACGTCGACCCGGCGAAGGTTGTACCGGGTAGCGTCGACACGTTGTTGATCTTGAATTCGGAGTTGGGCGAGCTGGCGAACTTCTTCGGCTCGTTGAGCAACCACCTAGGCGTCGGGGATCCCATTGCAGCTAGTTCGTGGGGTAGCATTGAGTCGAGCATGGTCGTTACTTTTCTGCGATCCACCAGCTAAAACGGGGTTACTCCTGTGGCCTCCTGCACCACCGTGTTTTAAGCAAACGGGATGTGGGGTAACACCTCGCCCCAAGTCCTGTGCTCTACGTCGACATTCAAGGAGATCATGTCGACGATAGTTTGTTTAGCCATTTTGTTAGTCCATTTGTCTGCGAATGGTATACAGTGGTTCGAAGGTGGCCGGTGCCACTGAGACGAAGGATCTCTTGCGTCAGCTAGGCCATGAACGATGATCCACGGTCTGTCATGAGGACTTCTGGGGCGCCGTGCCGGAGGACAATGGACTCGATGAAAAACTTGGCGACTTCAACAGCCGTACCTGATGGAAGGGCTTTCGTCTAGGCGAACCATTTGAGATGATCTGTGACGACGATTATTCAGCGGTTTCCCGACGTTGACGGCGGGAAAGGGCCAAGAAAATCCATTCCGATCTGCTTAAACGGTGTGGACGGGGGAGAAATCGGATGCAGAAGTCCTGACGGCTTCGTCGGTGGTTTCTTGCTTCGCTGACACTCGTGGCATGATCGAGTGTAGAAGTGAACGGTCTTCGGTAGCCTCGGCCAGTAGTACTCTTCTCGAATCCTGGCGAGCGTCCTGCTGTAGCCAAGGTGTCCAGCCGTTGGGTCGTCATGGCATCCTTGGAAGATTTCTTCTCGAAGACTGTAAGGAATAACCAACAGCCACGCTGTGTTGTTGTTGACGAAGGTTTCTTTGTACAGCACCCCTTTCCGTATATAGAAAGTAGGCAGGATTCGTAAGAAAGCATGGGGAACCGCACTCGCTTGTCCCTCAAGGTGCTTGATGAGCGCTGACAGTTGATGAAGGAAGAAGCGGCATCGACTGGGGCCCTTGACAGACAGTCGGCGTCATTGTGCTTCCGGCCGGACTTGTTCCCCAAGGTCATGTCGAACTCCTGCAGTCGTGGGCTCCACCGGGTGAGGCGTCCGGAGGGGTCCTTCAGATTCGCGAGCCAGCAGAGCGAGTGGTGGTCCGTGACCACGCGAAAAGGACTTCCACACAAATATGGGCGGAACTTTGTTATTGCCCAGACGACAGCAAGGCACTCCTTCTCAGTCGTTGTATAGTTCTTCTCTGCCTTAGACAGCGTCCGACTCGCGTATGCAATGACTCGCTCTGCCCCGTCTTACGTCACGCGTAACGGCAGGATGTCAGCCATTGACACTGGCGAAATTCGGGGTGCAGTTTCGTACACACGCTCATGACTAGTTTAATTAATATCCGGACAATATATAAAAAAAATAAAAAATGACGTTTGTGTATAGACCTTTTTCGCATAACCTCAAACCAGCCAGTAACTGACGTACCCTCGACTTGGTGCATTTGTGGATTGCCCGCTGACACAGGGTATGCAACCGCCAAGGGTATGGGCGAAAAGGCTTAAAAACGGACGTCGTGCATGAGTTAGTTCCGAGTGCTCCTTTTTACCGTGCTGCAGTTTCCGAAAATCTACGGTTGTCTGGCTACCACTCCGTGATCGTCGGATGGATAAATAATTAAAAAAAAAACAACATAAGAACAATAGCAGAAAGTGTGCCATGAGCACAAGAAGCTGCAGCGCGAGTGAGGCTGCAATGTTATCGAGCTTCGCATTTTCCCCAAGAATCCTTATTTATGAAGTCAGTCGATTGCGAGCTTGAATCGCGACAGATTCGTATCAGACTCAACGTCACATTTAAGCTCACGACCACTTCGTCTACGACAAGAGGACCGATTTTAATTCCCGGCGCAGGTGGTCCAATAAGGTTATCACAGCAAGCCCCATGGTATGTGAAAGGTATGAAAAAGTCTACATGTCACCACTCAAGATGGAGCTATCAACTGCCGAGAGCTTACCTGCAAAGACTACATTAAACTGCTCACATATACTTCGTTGTGGAAACTCAATCAAAACACCCCACCGTCTTCGTCCTCGTTCTCTCGAGGAGGCAAGGTGGCGGCCTGTGAGTAGCCAGCTGGATTCAACCGGACAAGCTCCAACCAAGTTATTGCAGCCCACCATAGCCAAGTATAGCCAAGTTCCCCCCATACCCACACCGTTGCCTACCCAGATAGCTGTGCTGCCAGAACTAGCCGGTATTTCTTTTTCTAAGCCGCTAGACGGCGTCTTCGGCGCCGCAATTCTCAAGATGGCGGCGCCGTTAAAGAAAAGGTCTATATGAAGGCTCCCTAGACCTAACGAGCGCCAAACCTTAAGTACTTCCGGTTTAGAAAGGATAATCCCTTTAAGCAAACAAAAATGGATAGCGGGACAATGTACGCGTTGGCGTGGTTGGCGGCACGGTTCGTAGCATGGTTCAGGTACATCTATGTGACCTTTGTGACGAGTGAAAGCGCTGCATGTATACGCATGCGGAGCAGAAATAGGTCGAAGTTACCCGCCCGTGTTTTGATTTTGATGTTCGTGTTCTGTCGGTTTGGTCGTGCATAGGCCTAGTGAGCCAACTTCCGCTCAACATAATACAAAATTTCGAAACTTTTCAAACTATACTCCGTTCACCATCAAGCGTCCTCCTTCAGCGCGAGCTCGCTGGCTTCCGCAGTGCTTTGGTTGCGCGTGCCTGCGCGTTCGCACTTGCGTTAACAAGGGCAAAACGCTCGCGTTGAAGACGGAGCTTGTAGTCTCAGCTTAAGGATGGACGGGGTACAGTCGAAGCGCAATCGGTGTTGCTTGAAAAACTGGATGTAAATTAGCAACTCGTGCGAAACTTCGGAATCGCGAAACCGCTGCAAGTAGAAAGCTACAAGCGCGGTGTAAACATACCTTTACGCAGATTGAGCACCGTTTGTTTCTCTTTTACCGCACCACTATTACTTGGCGTATACCGGAATGCGACGTCATTGTGGCCACGCATGGGGATCTAGCCATGGACTTATTATAATGTACGCTAGCGGTTGCGAAGACGTGACAGTGTGAAGTAACTTGAATGAACGTTATGTCTGACGACACCGTTCATTCTAGTGAGGAGAAGTAGAATTCGTCGAAGAGAATGACGAAATAGCGGTAGCGCCCGTCCCTCTGTCGTGGCTCGACGTGAGCACTCTAAAAAAAGCCCGTGCGTCCCCTTACTCGCACAACACTCGGAGAGCCAATCAGCGGAACTTACGGAGGCAGCACAGCGAATGACGATGCCGAAACATATGTTTAGACCAAAAAACGCAGTCTGAGTTGTGACATTAAGCAATGCAAAACGTCACGCTTGAATTGCTTAATGTCACAACTCAGACTGCGTTTTTTGGTCTAAACATATGTTTCGGCATTGCCATTCGCTGAGCTGCCTCCGTAAGTTGCGCTGATTGGCTCTCCGAATGTTGTGCGGGAAAGGAGACTGAAGGGCTTTCTTTAGAGTGAGTACGAACCACTGCGTCTGGCCAAGAAAAATGTCAGGGGCGGACATCCTGTCTTGTGTGCTCGTGTGCTTAGGCTTCAAAGCCTGTCACAGCTAGCATTCTAGTGGCTCTATGCTGTGTACACTGAATGAAAAATACGCTGGCGCTGATCAGCAATCGCTCTGGCACTGATCCGCAATTGGACTGGCTCTGACCCGGAAATGCGCTGGCACACTGATTTTTTCCCACCGTACCACTGGTTCCATGCCAGGGATCTGTGTGGGAAGCTCACTGGGAACATCCTGTATTCCCGACGTCCCGGTGTCCCAATAAGTTCCAGGAGCTGGCTGGATTCCGGCATGGGGCCCGGCCCGATGTCGCCCCTGGGGGAATTATCGGCGCTGGCCGGTATCAGCATCCCGGCAGGCCAATACCGGCTTATCCCCAACCCGGCGTGTTGTGCGACTTGAGATGTGGCGTGCTTTTCTCATATTTAGCCGTATATGGCTATATGTAATTTCTCATATGACGACCTTTTCACATATTAAGCCTTATCTGTAAATATTATGTTCCTCATTGGACACGGGCAGTGCATTGTTTTAATTACAAAATAATTTGAATGTAATGTAAAGTAATAAAAAAGTGATCCATTAATCGAAAAAAAGAGATATCTTGACAGTTCTCAATTCTAAATTTTAATTTCTAAATAAATTTTAATTTCCTTTTAGTCGGTGTTATATCTCCATGCCCATCAATATTTTCAGCAAAAAAAAAAAAAAATCGATTTGTTTATGACCGTGATTTTATTACAACTTAAAAGCATGGGTTCGTAACTATGGCTCGCGCATTTTTGTCTGAAGCATTTAAGAAATACAAGAATAAGACAGTTTCTTTATTAAGTATGTAATATATATTCACTTGTGCATGCGCAAGTTTTTTGAAACATAAAACAAAATATGCATGCTCAACATTGTAAAACCCGAGACGCAGGACAAAAGGAGAAGAAAAAATTGGACAACACAGACACACGTCTCAAATTTGAGACCTGTGTCTGTGTTGTCCCATTTTTTCTTCTCCTTTTGTCCTACGTCTCGGGTTTTACAATGTTGAAAGTTCACCAGCTCGCTTGCATCTTCTCTGTAATTTCTATGCATGCTCGTTCGTTTTTAATGACTTTATCACCGAAAATATAATTCAAGATCCAGCTTGGATGTGCTGCTTGGATGTGCGTAACCCGTCACAAGAAGCTTAAAACCCGGTCTCATCTCCGTCGGTCATAGTCAAACGCAAGCGGTTAACGGGCCTTCACAGCGGCGCCGTTAAGCCTTTTCCGACTTCATGCGACAACGCCGGTCAAGGCTGCACTATTGAAAAAACATCTATATGAATCTGAAATAATTATAGCAGAATTCGAACAGCACGCACTGTTATGGAACTGACCAAGTGGTAAATCAAGCTTCTGAAACCAGAAATAATGTAGATCAAAATGGACAAACTGAGAAAAGGAACTCGCCAAGCTGGCGGCTTAACTGTCGAAACTGCTCAAATGAAAAAAAAAAAAAAACTGAACAAACTTAAAAAAAAATGAAGACGCCAAAGTGGTGGTTCATCTGATCATATAATCTTAGTTGAGTCCGTGGAACTGCTAGCTGAACTGGTAGACGGTCTTCTTTTTGACGGGCAGACGACTGACGACGAAGCCAAGCATGAGGAAGAGACAAGTCGACGGTGTTCACACAGAACTCTGCAAGCTCTGGACTCACCGACAACGAACAACAGAAATCTTCTGGAGTCGATGGATTCGGGAATACCTGGCGGAGCTGAGGAACGTGCAAGGCCAAAAGGAGCGCCAGCTAGCTGGCGCTCTTTTTGGCCTCGCAAAAGCTTAAAGAGGGTGAATTGGTTCTTCTTCGCGACAGCCTGTGGCCTCGGTAATGGAGAATCGCTTGGATACAAAAGGTGTTTCCGGGAAGAGACGAGAAGGTTCGATCACGTTTGCTCACAATGCCCGGTGGCTTAACGCTGAAAAGAACTACGCCGCTAATGCACCCTCTAGAGATCTCATAAAAATAAGGCTGCCATTTTGGGGGGACTATGTTGAAAAGGAAAAGAAGGCACGAAAATGCCCGATGGCCTAAACCCGGGACCCAGGATCCGGGACCTGTTGTAAGAACGGCTGATTGGTCGTTGGTAGATGAGGTCAACAACAGCGTATAAGAACCGCTATTTACATTGCAAGAGTCTGGCTCTGTTCACTCATGGCCAGGCCTCAATCGTCCACCTTGTGCCTTCTTTTGTTTTCAACAGACGGGTTGTGAAAGTTTTAAGAACTGGTAATCGAACTGAAGTCCTTTTCGGAACAATCACAGCTTCGGGCTTCTCGAGGTACGTTCGAAGCTTTCTGTTTAGAAGAGCAAGGTCTGTTCTCACTATTTGCGGAAGTGACCAATTGGCATCTGTCGCAAATCATGACCGACAAAAATAAAACTCAATCAATCAACCAGTGTTTATTGTAGAGTTCAGAAAGAACCATTGGACTTGGCATGTTTCAATATTAATTATAATAACGATAAAAATAATAATAATTTTTATTATTATCATTATTATTGCTATCGTTATGGTTGCAGCGGAAAGTTGAACCAAAGGTAATCGTGGCTCGAAATTTAAAAATTTATTATTAAAATGTCCGCTGGCCTTAGAACAAAATCGGATGAATTTATGTCTAATCTGCTAGGTACCGATTACGATATTGTCATATTGTCAAAAACATGGCTTAATGATGGCATTGCGAATAGTGAATATTTTACACCTTCCTTTACTATGTTTTGTAGAGATCGTGATTATACTTCCGGGATCAAATATGGAGGTGGTGTACTAATTAATAACTTGCAAACAATCACTGAATGAACATAGGCGGAATGATTTCGAAACCTATCAAGAATCCGTCTGGGTCGCGATACCGGTGGGTGACGCGTTCAACTTTCTGATTGGAGCATATTATTTCCCTCCTGCTTCAAATGCTGCTCTCTTTGTAAGCCACTTTAATTTTCTTGAAAATGAAATAGACGCGACTAAATATCGCGTGCAACTATACGGGGATATTAATCTACCGAATGTTGTCTGGATTTATGGTCGCATTAGGAGTGAAAGCTCCTGCGCACGTAAAAAAGCGTCTTGTTTGTTTAACTTCATAGATTTTAACGATTTTACGCAACACATGTTCGCGAACTGTTCCGGTAACATTCTTGATATGGCTTTATCCACCATTCCTACTTCGGAAGTGGCTTGTGGGGACGATCCGCTGGTTACCCCTGATGCTTATCATCCTCCACTTACGGTTTCGTTTTCAATGTTTTTAAGATCAAGGGTTTTGTCTGGTGCACTACGGTACGTGTATAGCGCTGGTAATTACTTTCGTTTTTACAAATATTTCGAACTATATGATTGGACGAATGTCTTAAACCGCTCTGATCTAGATTTCATGGTGGATACAGTACTTCGCAGCTGTAGTCAATGATGCCATAAACTTGTTTGTTCCCCAGTGCACCAACCGTCCCGAGAAGTACCCTAAGTGATTTTCCAAAGATTGATGATATTACTTGAGATTAAAATTACATTACCACAGATTATATATATAAAAAAACGAGACTCGGCTTATGGTATGAAAAATTTAGCATCCCTCGTGAACTAACAAAAAGCTTCTCGCTAGCGACCAATATCACTACCGCAGGAAGATGGAGCGGAACCTGAACAAGCGACCCGTAGAATTCTGGAGCTATGTGAAAAAGCACACCAGGAAGGACTCTAACGATGTAATCCTGCGCAACGGGTCAGAAACCGAAACGTCCCCAAAATCTGTTTGTGAGTTGTTTTCACATAATTTCAGTTCATACTTTTCCAATGTGAACACCCCTTTACCCGTGACATGTAACATTACATTTCATGACTATTTACCGTTTACTAGATTTACAGTTCATGAAGTGCTTTAGCAACTGGAAAGCTTAATTCTAAACTGTCCATAGGTTTAGATGGTATTCCCAACATTTATTCTAAAAAGATGTTGCGAATGTTTTGTTCTTGTTCTTGAAAAAGTGCTCAACTTATCTATAAAGAGTGATATCTCTCCAGATAAATGGAAATATTCGATAGTCGTCCCGATTTTTAAGTCTGGTAATTCTTGTGATGTTATTAATTATCGTCCTGTTTCCATTCTTAATGCATTTTCAAAGGTGTTTGAGAAGATGGCGCACAATCGTTTGTACAATTATATTAAAATATAGTTTGTTCCTGTACAGCACGGTTTCGTCAGAGCCAGATCCGTCGGGAAAAATCTGTGCACATTTCAAAATTTCGTTTTGCCAATTATTGAAAGTCGGGGCCAAGTAGACACAATATATGTGGATATTTCCAAAGCCTTTCATAAGGTCAGTCATGAACTGTTATTGCTGAAACTCGGGGACTATGGCTTCGGACCTGAGTACAATACCTGGTTTAGGAATTATCTTCATAAAAGGCAGAACCGTGTAAGGGCATCTGGTTTCTTGTCTCGTCCATTAATTTCTATATCAGGAGTGCCTCAGGGCTCGAACCTTGGACCTTTGTTGCTTCCTGTTTTTATAAATGCTTTGGTGTCGTCCGTAAAACACTCTCAACTACATATGTTCGAGGATGACGTGAAGTTGTTTCGGCAGGTCACCTCAATCACTTACTGTACTTTGCTGCAGGACAATATTCGTTCAGTGGTAGAATGGTGCAGTTGTAACAATATCTTTTTAAATCACCGCAAAACAAAAGACATGTCGCTGTCGAGAAAGCGTAACAATTTATCCTACGTATATGTTCTGGAAAATGAAACTATCTGTCGGACCACGCATATGAGAGATCTATGTTTTCTTGTGGACGACCACCTCGTTTTCCTTTCTCATGTAAACTCCAATATTAGCCAGTCATTACGTACGCTGGGAATAATGTCTCGCTTAACTAGATAAATTACCACTCATCACTGTCTTTTGAGATTATACAGTACCCGTGTGCGTTCGAAACTAGAAACGACAGATATTTTGGAAGAAAGTGTTTTATGAATATATATCGATTTTAGCAAAATTAACATTGTGAACCTTATGTAAAAGATCTGTTAGGGATGTCCAGTTTTTACATAGGCTGATTCATAATGCAATACACAGCCTCCTCACCTCTGTTCACTTTCGCATTCCACTTAGAACAAACTCTAGAAATCCAAGAGTATTTTACCCAGGCCTCATTCAAAACGCATCACCGGTTTCGCGCATCCAACATGTTTCAAACACGCAATTTACTGACGTCGATATTTTTAGTACAAACCTGTCATTTGAAGAACGATCATTTTCATGCATGTGTTCTTAATTGGCATATAGACATGCTTGTGTGCTAGCATATTTGTACACAACTCTCTATTTTGTCTGTATTTCAAGTGTGTCCCTAAGGAAAAATACACCAGGCAATCCTGGTGTGACATTAGACAATCCTGGTGTGACGCCAGAAGATCTGGTGTGCCCACCAGCAATGCTGGTGTATCGAGCACACCAGCCTGGTGGGCACACCTAGAGAGTCTGGTGTGACAAAACACGGGCTCATGTTCCCTTCAGGCAGCCTGGTGTGCACACCACACAGTTTCATGTGACACCAGTGTTGTATTTTTGTTGACTTTTCCCCCCGTCCGCGAGCGTGTTTTTGATTAGTTTGTGTGACGCCCCTTCCCCCAACGTGGTGCCTTGTTTCCTCCCATCTTGGTGGTCGCCGGAGACCCCGCGGCGGTCTTCATTGTGCTCAAGAAGTGTCCCCCTCGTCCCCAGCACTTTCCCGGGCGGCCTTGAGCAGCTTGGGGCGCTCGCCTCTTCGGGGGTTTTCCTTTCCCTTTTTGCCAGTATTCTTGTTGAAGTTTGGGGAAATAAAGGAGTCTTCTCTGCGAGTCGAAGCCGAAAAGATATGTGTTGGTGCGCTTTCCTGACTTCCGACGAGCTTGGTCTGGTAGCAAAACAACAAAGAATGATAGTAATTATTACAGTTTTTGGTGCCGAAACCCGGGAATTAACGGCCAGATCATGCCTACTACGAGCCAGGAGGGCGTTGACCACCTCAAGCGAAAGAGGACTACCTCTGCGAGCCGCCACAACAAAGATCATCAACGAGATTGGCTTCCTGCTTGCCACGGATCCAACCGACATCGGTGAGCTCGAAGGAAGTTTTGTATTCTTCAACTTAAGGAGGCTTCCCTGATAGAGCTGGACAAGGAAATCGAGCGATCTGTCGCATATGATGCCTTAGAAGAGGAGATAACTGGCGGGGAGGGGTACGCGGAATGGATCAGCGTAACTAAGACATGAGTCAACCGCAAGCTGAAAGGCCAAGAATTACGGAACGACAGGGCGTCCGGTTCTTCGACACATGGCAGTGGCTCCGGACAAGCTCCAGTTGATCACGGCCAACTCCCTACAACAGTAAAGCTTCCGAAGCTTTACTTTTGTGCTTTTTAGAGCGCAGCTCTTAGGCGCCCGTTTCCGGCTTGAGCGGCGTCGGCGTCGCCGTCGGCGTCGGCGTAACCGCAGGGTCACGTGACCCTCCAAGGTCACGTGACCCCCCAAGGTCACGTGACCCCCCAAGGTCACGTGCCCCCCCCCCGGTCACGTGACCCCCAGGTCACGTGGCCCCCCGGGTCACGTGGCCTCCCAGGTCACGTGGCCCCCAGGTCACGTGGTCCCAGGTCACGTGGCCCCCCCTGGTCACGTGACCCTCCTCCCCACGAGGTCACGTGACCCCCCCCTCCGCGCCTTCCCCCCCCCTCCTCAAGAGCTGCGCTCTAATTCGGCATTACAGGGAGTTGTAAACGGCTTTCATTTTTTGAATAAAGTAATTATAACAGCAGCGTTGTTGTCAAAACTTCTCATTGTACCCTTTTTTGTTAGTGAAGCAGCACCCAGTCAACAGGTGCTGTGGTATCACACCACAACAAAACCTGATGTCGCACGAGAACACCAGATTGCTAGTGTCACACCAAAACACTAGATTGCTCGTGTGAAAATGACCCAAATCACATCTGTGAAAAAGTTTGGTGTCACATCAAATCGAACCAGCCCTCGGCCTGGTGTATTTTTCACCGGGGGTGTGCTAACCCAGTAGGCTTTCGAGCTGTTGGTTAGCAGAAGGGGAAAATAAACATTGATTTCATTAGATTAGATTATTATTATTAGAGTGGCATGCAGGGGCGGATCCAGAACTCTGTTATCTTTTTTTTTTTTGGGGGGGGGGGCGTAAAAATTTGTTACGATACTATTTTGCCATTTGACGGAGTGGTTCTCCGAGCTCAGAGTACAAGTGTGCCTGCTAGGGTGCGACCTACCCTATTTTGAAGCCTCGTCCTATAGTACCGAGCCTTCTACCTCCTGGCAGGCCGGTAATCGGTTTTATTTGGGGGGGGGGGGGGGGGGGGCGCGTCGGGGGTCGGGGGTCTACCCATGTCAAATTGCCGTCCGAAGGGGGAGGGGGGGGGGGTCGCTCAGCTTGGTGGGGGGGGCGGCCGCACCCGTCGCCCCCCCCCCCCCCCCCCTTGTATCCGCCCCTGGTGGAAGGATCATCGCGGTATAAAGTGCGGAGACGGGAGACTGCGGATTATCGCGAAGCTAGAAAATTGCAAGTAGCATCGTATATAAGGTTGCCATATCCGGTGTTGATGAATATTTATTTGCCAGATCCAAATATGGGATTATATAAAGTGGCCGAAATATGGGCATATAACGCATTGGGCAGATATACATATAAGGGCAATATATGAACCTTATATGGATATCTGGCCATATCTGCTCACGTTCTTATATACCCATATCTGAATTTATATAAAAAAATCCAGATATAACATTCCTGTAAGGGACGTGACGCGGCTGCCATAGGTGGCTTTAATTCCTCGGTCCGCCATCTCCTCCGCGCCATGGAGAAGGCGTGAAATTCGTGTTTTTTTGTCGCGTTTCAAAGCATTTTACGCGTTATTTCGTGGTGTCGTCCGATGCATATATTTACTATCTAATTGAATGCCATCATTAACTTCTGCAATTAATTTTATGGCACGTTTTGACTATTCTCACCGTCGGCGTACTGAATACGTGCGAGGAGAGAGGGGTACAAAAATCAACGTTAGCACTGGACATATTTAGCCAAATGACTTATGACAACTCAGGATTGTTCAGATGTTAGTGATGGAACATATTGGAAATAAGTTGCATACTGTATATTTATCATCACGCGTCTAGGATCTTAAAGGGCCACTGAAAAGAAAAATAAGCTTTTTTTATAAAACAGTCTTGGTGGGACACGCGTGTCAAAAAAGTAGTTTTACGCGAAACAATTTTTTTAGAGCAATATTGATGGCGCAAGATTTTTCTTGGTTGCGTCTGAATTATACGCGCAAAGTCTATGACGTCAGGGAATGATCATTCACTCTTTCCACCTCAACGAGATGGTCATACACTCTCTCCACCTCAATGTGATGGCCACAGCTACTCATTGCCGCAGCTTCTCTCCTCCACGCGCCCGAAATGCCGAGAGAGCTAGCTAGCCCAGTATATAACAGGGCGTTGCTGTCTTTCGTGTGAGTGTCCACTTACGCGCCAACGACACGCCGAGACTAGCAACTGTATATCGATCATTCGGTTGATTGGTTGATTGACTGATTGATTAATTTTTTTGGCGCAAAAATATCTAAGTCTATGATGCGCCAGAGACAGACTATTACAGAAAATGTTTCATAGAGGAAAGAGATTTAGTAGCTTTCAATAGATTAACACTATGTACATTTGTAAATAAGTATGTGCATAAAGTTGGAATATAAATTCATGCGTGGTGTAAAACATCAATATATCTAGCTAAAAACACAGCTATGCGTGGTAAGTGGCTCGTCACCGAATAGGATTGTAATGTGTAACGGAGTATGCTCAAGATATATCCGAGAAAAATGTTTACGTCGTAGAGAACCATACTCTGAGCATTCGAGCAATATGTGTTGTTGAACAGGCAATGGTTGAATGCAGTTCTCACACTCAGGAACCTCTTTCCTGCGCAGAACATTGCCGAGAGGCAGGTGCGTATGACCTATCCTCAGTCGGCACAATACAAGCTTTGAAAAACGTTCACGGTCCCGTGCACTCTCCCACTCACTGAGCAATGGCATTACTGTATATAGCTTATTATTTATATTTTCATCCCACTCTTACAGCTAGTTTTGAGTGACGCAGCGTTTTAGGAGGCTATGGTAATCCTTATCTGTGATATTATACAAGTTCACTTCCCTCTCACGAGCAGAACTTGCCGCAGGATCTGCTTTTTCATTTCTCAGTATACCAAAGTCGTTGGGGACCAGACATAAAACTATTTAAATTCTATTTCTGGAAGCAAGATTAATTCTGTTCTGCAGCTTTATGATTATCGGGTTTTAAAAAGCTTTTAGTAAAGCGAGTGCTGGTAAAGAACTAAGTGGGTCGGTGTAGACAACGAGTGCTTATGGCTTGCTTTCACAATATGGTCAATATTATTGATCATTTGGAAGAGAGAGATTTGGAAGAGACACACCATACCGGTTGATTTTTAACCCTAGTCCACGCTATGATGTATGTCACGGCGTATTGACTTTCAGTCAATAGCTTTCATGAAGACTCAGAGAACTCAAGAGCTTAATGGATTTTCATACTTGGTAGCTTCATGATTAGTACACGAAAGCATAAAGCCGAAACAGACACCATGGTAACACGCAGATTCACGTAGTGGACATTTAGTTCAGTAAAAAGCGCACACTGGTTTCTTGCGAATGCTGTGGAAAAAGCTATGGCTAGCCACGCTCTGGTAATGGCGACAGCAGCCGTAATGGTTTCCATTTGTCATGGAGGTTTGCCCGTCACCCCTGCAGAAGTAATGAAGTCGCTGAAAGCACAAGGAACGGTCACTGTTATCCTGGCACTTCTCGAGCCCCACAGTGACAAAATCATGACTTGGACCCCTGGACTTTCTTTTCCCATCCAAGTGTGGACCCACTTTGGAAGCCAGGAAGTGGAACGACTGAAGAACTACACCATGTCCGACACAAAGGTAATCGTTCTGGTACCAGTTTCCACGAAACGCGAAAAAAAAGTCATCCTCGAGCTCCTCAAGCCTGACATCATCTACTTGTCCCTCGTCCGCCTGCTGTTCGTTCTGGAAGTGGGTGACGTCCTTCCTCTCGGAGATTACCCGGACATAAGTTGCGCGCTGATTTCGCTGAACTCTACAGTGGCTGATGTCCCCAGAACAAACTTTTGGAACTGCACGGAACGCTCAACACTGGCGGTCGACAAGTTGTTCGTCGAGGATCGACAAAGATTGTGGACTGCGCTGAGGCACAAGACGTTTGTCGGATCGACCCAGGTCAAAAGCCCCTCAGGTGCCATCCTTGCTAACGGTTATACCCTACGTTCTAGCCTTGCAGTAATCCGTTCACTTCGTAGTTTGAACGTGAGCATCCGAGAATACGTCAGCATTGCGCGAGGTCCAAACCAGATTATTCGTGACATCCTCGAGAAAAAAAGCGACATCTTCCTCCTGGCCGGCGCTATCAGCTGGAACAGAAGTCTGTACGTGCACGTCGGTGCTTACGTAGGAGAAGCGAAGATTGATTTTTACAGCACCGGTGGACGCCGGGCCAAGGTCTTTCTGAACCTGACACCCTTTCTGCATTACATTGCGCCAGTTGCCCTCGTCAGTGCCTGCCTGATAATCAAGATCTACTTTGTAACATCTCGATGGCTGATGCGCTCGACGAACACCTCCCGCTTTGCGATTTTTCTGTTCGCATCGTTTGCTGGCAATAGTTCGCCGCTTCCTGTTCATAGTGCTAATCTTGCAATCAGCAGGCTTTTCTGCGCCTCGTGGCTCGTTGGAATGTTCTTTCTCGCAATCTACGTCCGGTCCGAAGTCACATCGGTGGTGAGTGTGCCAAGCTTTGAGAGAGCTATTGAAACGACTGAAGACTTAGGTTGGCTTTCAAAGGCCGGTCATATATATCCCTGCGTGATCGAAGACCGATTTGTACACACCGAGATTCGGACAAGCAGTGACGAAATCCTGGTCACACTGAAGAAGCTCTTAAAAGATTGCGGCAAGTCCTGCTTGAGCGACGACAGTTGTGAGGTATGCATGAAGGGAGCAAAGCGCGGTACTCACGTGTTCTTGCTACTGACACTAAGCGATGGAAGGTTGCCGTGCCGATACAGGACCGTGGGAATCCTGAGCGGAAAAGACCACTTGAGAATTATCTCCACTGGATTTTTCCTGTCAAAGGCGTTTCCGTACATTTCTGAATACGAAAGTCTCCTGAGAGCCATCTTCGAGTCCGGGCTGTACGAGGCAACAAACAGTGAACTCGAGCGCAAAGATCCCACTACATTCGTGACGTACGAAGAAGACCAAGTTCCCAGTCTACTCCCTGGATGCATGTTACTTTATGGCTTGGGGTGTGCGGCTGGATGTCTCGCTTTACTGGCCGAACGTTGGTTCCGAAAGATAAGCATAATGTGATAATTCATATACCACAAGTAATATGATCACTATTTAAATAAGCAAACATTCAGTGTTATTTGTTGGCAGCGTGTTTGAACATTTTTGTCGGTTGAATTCCCAGCAATCAAAACCTTACGATAGACAAGGCACGCCGGGTCAGTGGTTAGCTGACCCGGCGTTCCTTGACCTAAAGTCTTACACACTTGCTTTGACTTCAAGTAATCCGGTCAATCTGAGGCGAAACAAACCATATTAACGAGGCACTGACACGTCAATTTTTCTTTTATTATCCAAAACGATTGAAAACGATGCCTAGACGTTCACCTTTAAATTCAAAACTTGGAAATTCTGTATTTGTGAAGTAAAGCAACAATATCCAAATGCCGAATTTGAAGTTCCCGCAGTGCAGTGACGTCAATATTGAGCCGTCGTGCGAGTCCACTCTCTCTGACGCCTCTAAAATGTCGTGTTCGCCGGCGTCCCGTGAACAACTGGCTGGGAGCAGACGATGCTTGACTTTCGAGTTTGAAGTTCTTTTAGGGCCCTTTCAACGATCTCAAATTTTTTGAAACGGTGTGAGGTCGAAGAAAACGCGCAGTGGACTTGTGTGAGCGACGCGAGGGACAACGTCCCGCCAGTTCTGTGTGAAAGGCTGCCCCGGCGGAGTCACAACTGAAACTACAATACAGACACCAAACTCAGTTGTTTTGACCTTTTGACGATTTCTTTTTCGAAGTCTAAGAGGTCGTCGGGCACCTAAAAAGACCACTTCGTCCGATTCCCAGACTCACCAGTTACCCTCTGCTACCTGCGTCGAGCGCCGCCATGTTGTCCGAGGGAGGATAGAGAGCCAGTTGGCGACATCACACCGGACTCCGATTTTCGATATTTCTAAAAGAAGGGCCGTAGTGCGTTCGCAATTGCGTTAAAAAACATGATTTACGAATGCCTTAATTAAGTGCTGTAGTGCTGCAAGTGCAAGTGCTAATTAAGTGCTGCAAATCAAAACAAGCGAGGAGGTGAGGAGCGGGAGAGAAAAATGTCAAAAATAAATAAGCGCGCGTGCGTAGGAATTTTTTTTTTTGCGTTGTATTTTTTTTGCGTGGCTATGAGTACAACTTGCATCGTTTTAGACGACAGAGAAAATACGACCTTTTGGGTTTCAGTGCGCCTTTAAGAAAGGTATGTGACATCATTTTCTGCAGACCACAAGAGAACGAATTACGGCGAACCGTAGAAGTAGTACCGGCCTATGAAAAGGCGCAGGCGTGTGTTTGTCTTCAGTGTGTTTAGTGTGTTTGTCGTCACCGGTTAAAGCAATTGAGCGCAAACCATGCACCATGACCTTGCGCTTTTAGTATGCGTGTTTGTGCATGTGTATCTTGTAGTCGTTCACTGCATTTTGATTTATGATAAAACAAGCAATAACAGACTCATTTCTGAAGACGGGTGTTCAGAGGAGCGCTTTATATAACTCATCATTTTGGTGATAGTTTGATTAAACTTGATTACCAATTATCTCACCTTATAAATAACCACCCCAATACTGTTTAAATACTACACCAAAGTCTAAGAATTCACAGTGTTCAAGAAAAGAGTAAAAGTGTATCTTTTAGCCCCAATGACCTAAAGTTAAAAACTGTTCCGCGAGTGGGTAGCAAAATTGAAAGTGTTATTACAGTGCTTTTGATTTTTTTTATTAATAACTATGTCTATTGATAATTTGATGTGGAAAAATATAAACCAATGTCTTTCATGTATCTTTATAGATATTTTCTGTTTGAATGCAACAGAAAGGGAAATTTTAAATTAACGCTGAAAATGTATGTTAATGAATACTATCTCAACGGTGTCGATGTGAATGATTTCTATTTAAATCTTTTGAAGTAGTCGATATTAATTATTGTGGCTGCGATGCTTAGGTAATGTATTTCTAATGGTTTGTAGATCCGGGACGCGGCGCGTCTTGCCCGCACTCCATCGCGCAATGCGCATCGCCGACGTTGTGCCGCTAGGGGCGCTCCGGTTTTTTTTGTCAACATGAGCTGGCGTATAGGCTCTATTGCCGCTCGATTTCGGGATGCGATTCTCGGCTGACAAAACGCTCATGTTGGTCCGCTGCTCGCCTGTTTAATAGCAACGTGATGTCGTACCTATGCGGAGTGCAAGTTCGTCTGCTTTCTTGCACATGGGTTGCGATGATGTCGAAATGACGAGCTCTTATTGGCTGATTGAAGGAATAGTGGGTAGACCTCAAGGCGTCTCGCAATGAGGTCTACCCACTATCACTTCAATCAAAGCCAATCAGAGTTCGGCCTCGCTCTGACGTCACCGCAACTCCTGCGCAAGAAGCAGATGACTTGCTCTCCGCATAGTCCGTGACAGGTCCAGCGTTCGCTCTGATGAAGTAGAAAAAGATGCGAGGAGCTTCCACTTTACTCTTAACCTATCGCCCACTATAATAGATATGGGCGTATAAAAAAAGGTAGAGGGTCATCTTGACTAAGTCACGGACGATTTCGCGATGTTATTGAGCCTGCGCACGCATGCTGGCTTGCGCACGGCTCTTATCTGGCTGTTCCGCGAGCACCAATAAATGCGGGGGTAAAAAATTATCTCCTGGGAGATAACTTCAAGCACTGCCGTGAGTACCACCGATGGAGCAGCACCAAAAGAACTTTGTTTGACCGGCTATGGAATCTGAAGCGAAGGTATGTCCTGGGCAGTTTCAAAGATTTGAAGTCTCATGGTAATGGGGGGGCGCCCTAAATCGTGGTTTCGAACTCATGAATGGTGTGAGCACCGCCAGTTTGTTGTCAACCCACGTGGCAAAGCGTTATCACCTGAGACGGAAGAAGTTCTAGCAAAGAAACCGAAGTGTTGTAAGAATGTAAAGCCTTCGATGATTGACGTGTTCTGTTTCATTCATACTGTAGCCAACATACACGTTAGAGAAGTCAATGCGGTCAAAAAGGGAGTTGCAAACGAAGTTTTTAAATCTGTTAGAAACAGATCGATTCGGACGGTTTGCAGTTTTACCTATGGCAGTATTCGAGAAAAAAATATCGGAAACAGCAATGGAATTCTTGTTTTCGGAATGGGTACGTGACAGTGGAAAGTTGAAAAGAGCTATTTGTGTTTTCTGAATGAGGATGAATTGATGGGTGTAGCAAAATGTGTCACAAGTGCAACGACTTCAACATTATACATAAAGTTTTTTTCTAAAAGACCATAAGCCCGAAATGCCCCTTCTTGTGGTCATTAATGAGAGTGGGACATGGCTGAAAGTGGTCTGAAAGTAGCTACAATTAGGGTTGAGTTATGTATGCTTAGAGAAGTCGTTATCTCTTAGAAATGCAAATGAATTGATTGACATTTTGGAGACTCATCATGGTAGGCGTTCTTCGGTGTTATCGATGGACATTAAGGAATTGTACAATTCCCTAGAAGAGACGTGGTTAATGCAGATAGCGAGGGAGACATTGGAGCTGAATCTCGTTAAAGGGGTCATGAAACGATTTTCCTACTTTTTTCTCCTTAGCTTTAATCATCAACTCAAATGCGAATTGTGAAATCAAGTCGTCGTGACATTCTTCGGCACCGGTGCGATGACTCCTAGCTTCCACCGTGCTTTTTATGCACACCATAGAACTTGTCATTCTCCAGTGACGATAAGTTCCGTCAGGGCGCTCATTAGCCACGAACGCGAATCCGAATATTCGTCGACAGATTTATTGTTGACGAGCGCATACGTCCGAGTGACGCAGTTCTCGTGTCCAATGCGTGAGCTGGGCTTGGCTGACGTCAGGTTGGCACCGCTGACACGCTTTGGGAACCGCGGATGTATCATAGTGAAAAGACGGAGAGCTTTCTAAGGAAAGAAGGTACAAAATAGTCCGCTATATTTTCAAATGTTTGTACCGAAAAGCTGACTTTTGACTTTCTACTCTCTTTCTTTTGGCCAACTAAACGATATGCGATTAGTAAAGTTCCAATTTAAAATCATTCATCCCAGCCCAAAATTCGTTTCATGGCCCCTTTAAGTTCCACTCGGGCTCAGGCATATCGGTAGAAAGTTTCTTAACAATCATGGAGCTTTATCTGAAGTCAACGGTAATGGACTACGAGCGCAGCCGCGACATTCCCTTCTTTGCGTGCTGGTAAGGATCGACGAGGGCTCCGCGGGTGGGCCGTTAGCACCAGGGAGACTTGGCTGGTAGGGTACTTTACGACGCGAGGTTTGGAACGCGCGTTTTCTGCAGAGAATCGGAGCGTGCGTCTCGGGCCGGGAGAACGAGGTGGCTCTGGCCGGCACCGTTTACACAATGCGTTTACATCGGTGTGGTCTTTCTCGCCCGCGTGTGGGGGCTCGTGGCAGAACGGCAACGTCAGACCGCGTCTGGCAGAATGAATGACGAGATGGCTCCCTTAGTCGGCGCTATCCACACCGGGTCGGCTGTCTGCTTCGCATTGCGAGAAATAGTCTTGGTTACATCTAAGCCCGCCCGACCTTTGGCCGTGAGATGTACGCATACCGCGGGTTCTCATGCGGGAATAGACAATTGCATCATGACGAGAAAGTGAGCTGATTGGTTGGCAGTGGGAAACGCCTGTCTGACGACGCGTTGAGGATTCACCGGTCCACTAAAAGGGGATGGATCAAGGAGTGACTTTGAGGGGAAAATCAGCAAATGAGTTTGGAAAGACCCGCCCAGCTTCCCACAACGAAGTCCGTCACCCCATCCGGTGACACGTCAATTTTTCTTTTATTATCCAAAACGATTGAAAACGATGCCAAGACGTTCACCTTTAAATTCAAAACTTGGAAATTCAGTATTTGTGAAGTAAAGCAACAATATCCAAATGCCGAATTTGAAGTTCCCGCAGTGCAGTGACGTCAATATTGAGCCGTCGTGCGAGTCCACTCTCTCTGACGCCTCTAAAATGTCGTGTTCGCCGGCGTCCCGTGAACAACTGGCTGGGAGCAGACGATGCTTGACTTTCGAGTTTGAAGTTCTTTTAGGGCCCTTTCAACGATCTCAAATTTTTTGATACGGTGTGAGGTCGAAAAAAACG
The DNA here is from genome assembly GCA_013358835.2 of Ixodes persulcatus. Classification (NCBI taxonomy): domain Eukaryota; kingdom Metazoa; phylum Arthropoda; class Arachnida; order Ixodida; family Ixodidae; genus Ixodes; species Ixodes persulcatus. The sequence continues at coordinate 524,226 of JABSTQ010011411.1, read as the reverse complement.
CGCAGTGGACTTGTGTGAGCGACGCGAGGGACAACGTCCCGCCAGTTCTGTGTGAAAGGCTGCCCCGGCGGAGTCACAACTGAAACTACAATACAGACACCAAACTCAGTTGTTTTGACCTTTTGACGATTTCTTTTTCGAAGTCTAAGAGGTCGTCGGGCACCTAAAAAGACCACTTCGTCCGATTCCCAGACTCACCAGTTACCCTCTGCTACCTGCGTCGAGCGCCGCCATGTTGTCCGAGGGAGGATAGAGAGCCAGTTGGCGACATCACACCGGACTCCGATTTTCGATATTTCTAAAAGAAGGGCCGTATAGTGCGTTCGCAATTGCGTTAAAAAACATGATTTACGAATGCCTTAATTAAGTGCTGTAGTGCTGCAAGTGCAAGTGCTAATTAAGTGCTGCAAATCAAAACAAGCGAAGACCGCCCGCCCCAGGAGCTCCGCCCCCCCCCCCCCCCTCCCCCCCCCCCCCCCCCACCCGAGGCTACGGGCGTTAAGACATGCTTTGTCAGCGGTTCGTGGAATAAAGAGCTTTTGCAGAGGACATCGTTTTGTTTATTCGATTTTCGCATTAAGGTCAGAGCGCAGCCGGTAATAAAAGGTCAATGAGGGCCAATAAGCAGAGCCAAAAAAACTACATCACGGAGTACGAATCCGTGTTTAGTGTGTTTGTCGTCACCGCGTCTTACAAGCAATTGAGCGCAAAACCATGCACCATGACCTTGCGCTTTAGTATGCATGTTTGTGCAGTGGATCTTGTAGTCGTTCACATGCATTTTTGATTTATGATTAAAACAAGCAATAACAAACTCATTTCTGAAGACGGTGTCAGAGGGGCGCTTTATATAACTCATCATTTTGGTGATAGTTTGATTAAACTTGATTACCAATTATCTCACCTTATAAATAACCACCCCAATACTGTTTAAATACTACACCAAAGTCTAAGAATTCACATGTTCAAGAAAAGAGTAAAAGTGTATCTTTTAGCCCCAATGACCTAAAGTTAAAAACTGTTCCGCGAGTGGGTAGCAAAATTGAAAGTGTTATTACAGTGCTTTTGATTTTTTTTATTAATAACTATGTCTATTGATAATTTGATGTGGAAAAATATAAACCAATGTCTTTCATGTATCTTTATAGATATTTTCTGTTTGAATGCAACAGAAAGGGAAATTTTAAATTAACGCTGAAAATGTATGTTAATGAATACTATCTCAACGGTGTCGATGTGAATGATTTCTATTTAAATCTTTTGAAGTAGTCGATATTAATTATTGTGGCTGCGATGCTTAGGTAATGTATTTTTGATTATTTCTTGTATAGTTGCTTTTTATGCTTACACTGGTCCTGCACACCGTTGAATGCTGTAAAAAAGGGGGCTGATGGCCTCGTCAGAAAACTTTTTAATGCAAAAATTATTATTCGCTTCATTACGCGAAAATCCGCCGCCGCCACCGCCGCCGCCGCCGCCGCCGCCGTCGCCACCGCCGTCGTCGTCGGCGTGACCGAGTGATGGAACCAAAAATGACCGACGACTTAAAAAGTAAAAACATGTCAAAAATGCGCGGATTGACGTCACATGTCTCAGGCAGGTTCCTGTAAACAAAGTAAATTAAAGGCTTTGAAAATAAAATTTGGTTCATTTTGGTCTGGGTGGGAATTGAAACCGGGAGTCCAGGGCGCGAGACGAGCACGCTTCCCCGACGCCACGACGGCTCCACGGCTCTGGCTGACGAAATATGTGCCTAGTGCGTGCGTCATTGCACACGTCACGTCGCAGGCGCAGAAGCAAACATTTTCGTTAATATTTTCCAGCAATAAGAAACTCGTTTGATTGTTCACAATAGTCTCAGATGCGCTAAACGGACACTCAGATGGCGTTGGAGTGGCTGGGGCACATATAACCTTCTTCACTTGTTTTAAGTTACACATCTCGCCCTTACAGTTTACTGAAGGTCAAATTTTCACCTAAAGATTGCCTTCATACAGGTGTACTCGTACACGTCTGCGTAATGAAAGCGTTAAATGTTTACTTATTTTTTGTTTGTCAAATTTAACCAATTAACTGGTTAAAATGTAATCGCGTTTAAAGCATTTATTGATTCATTGGTAGGTTATTAGATCAAGTGCCAAGACCTTAATAACGTACCGTAGGAAAACATAAGCAAACGCCCGTGTGTGAATGGACCTTTAGGATCATGCGCTCTTTTAGGCACCACCTGTAACAAACGGGAGGTCTTCGTAGAAGTGAGCGAAATCATGGTTTCAAGTAATAAAGCGGGAAGTCCATGTGAGCAAGAATCGCATCGCGACGCGCCGACGCTATGACGTGGCCCAATGCCGTGCCGTCGAGCGCCAAGTTTGCTGTGGTTACGCATGATTGGCGGTGCGATGCGACGCGGTCTTTCCTCACATGTGTTTTAGGTTTTAGTCTGTCGATGACGCTATAATCGGTACAAAAAAAAAAAAGGAAAGGAAGAAACCTTATCACAAAAGTACTCGTTCTCAAGCCATCGCTGGGAAAGTTTACTGTTCGATACGGCTGTTATTTAAATCAGAAACAAAAAATAATCAGAAGGAAAACGGCATAATGAGCGTTTGGCCTATCTTTAGAGCACCTCGCGGGAAAGCGGTTTATTATATTATTTTCCTGAGTGCCAGATATGAGCCACGATGACTGGCTTCTTTTGCCTCACCGTGACGCCCAGTCGCAGCGTTTTAGACATAACACTCACCGCGAGTTGTCTACGAGTAGTGTAAGGTTGAAAGCTGAAGAATCTCTGCACGATGGCGGACAGAACAAAACAGGCGCGGTTGGGAAGCTGGAGCCTTAAAAAAAGAAGCATATTTATTTATATTGGAGTGAAGGTAAAATAAATTCCACTTCATCGTCGCCATCATACGTAGTTCAAGTTTTCCACCTTTCGTGGTTTCGAAACATTGCGGTAGCATGTTCCGAAAAGAGTCGGCGGCATGTAAAGGAAGATGGCGTCAAAGGATGCGTTCGAATAGTTTGTTGATGTTTGTGAATATCACTGAGGATGCCCTTAAAGTCGCTGCATTCTTAACAAACAACGTCGAAGTTGACAGTCCGACGGTGCTCCTAATTACGTCGATGAAAGGAAAATTAATCCCAAAATCAGACTGTCAACCTTGTCGCTTGTTGGTGCAATTAAGAAGGCGACGACTTCAAATTTCCAGCATTCTTTTTACACAAAACATAGAATTTTCGTTCGACGGCATATTATTTTCTCGCTGGTAGGGTGGGACAATCCCCAGCTCTCAGTGAAGTGGCGTAGTAAGGGGATCAGCAAGCATTCGTTACGAATGCTTGCAAATCCCCGTACTTGCTAATCCCAGAAATAAGCAGACGCGATAACGTCCGCTTATTTCAGCGTAGAAAATCCTTGTGCAAATACACCGTAAGTAATTTGTTGTTAGAGGTTTAGGCACTGGAAAGTTAAACTGCCCTAAGAGGCGCCTAGAGTCTCCGACGTGAATGAGAAATTTAGCACGCCGGTACGATGCTCATCCAGATCGAAACGGGCGGCGGCGTGGTTTGAGTCGATGATTCCTGGGCTCTGCAGCGCAGGTTTTCCCTCTGCGTTATTCTCCTGACGTGTCTATAGTCCGTTGCAACCTAAGAACGAAGGGCGAGGGTAAGACGGGCCGGGGAGGAGGAAGCAGACGGAACGCTGGGGAAGAGAGGGGGAAACCTCCTTCTCTCTTTAGCGTTCCGTCTGCTTCCTCCTCCCCGGCCCGTCTTACCCTCGCCCTTCGTTCTTAGGTTGCAACGGACTATAGGTTTGAAGCCAAATGTGCTCATGAACATGCGCTTGCCTCGTTCAGCAGTTGGAAGGGCAATGGCAACGATGGAAGATAATCTATAACACTTACTAATCATACGGGACTTCGTGTGGCGATTAATGATACTCGACGTTTGCACCGCCGTACATCAGCAACAATTTCACCAAAGCAATATACATGAACGGCTCTGAAATCCTGGGTGTATTTGACAGGATCACCATTACGCCCCTTACACACCGTTTGAATGAAGGGCGTAAAATTCGCTCATACGACATTTTACATGATTTCAGACACCATCGCTACAAGTGGGGCGTAAAAAGGGCGTGTGAGGGGTGTATAACGTCAGCACGCCCTTTTTACACCCGCCGATATTCAGAAATCGTGTAAAAAGGATGTAAAAAGGGTGTTTCTCCTAACTTACACAATTCTTACACTCTTTTTACATGATTATGGGTCTTACAATGTTTAGTGTGTATAGTTCGGTCTCCTGTCCAATAGGCACTAGGAGTTTTCGAGAACTTGCTCGTGACCTTTGTGACGCGCTTCTGGTTTTTTTTTTTCTTTTCCCTCGCAGGACTAACTGTAATTTACTGCAAGAACCACTGATCTCCACTAGAGGGCCCTATAGTAGAGAAGCGCGAGGAAATATTTGAGACAGGAATCCTCTGCGTCAGGGACAGAATCAGCGCCGCTTTTCCTGAACTTCTCAACCTCCAATTTCAGCCACCTTTCAATAGATGGCGCAAGCGCGCCGTCTGCTACAACATACGTTCTTTTTAATATTTACGACAATGAGTATGCTTTAGAAAAATTAGTCATAAAAACGGATTTTAATTAGAACGAGAAAAGCTCTAATTAAAGAATTATTGTTTAAATAGCTGTTCTCTTCTCTGAAACCGGTTTCTTGCGTACAGAGTCGAGCTTCAAAATAACCCTATGATTTAAAATTATTTTAACCAAATTTGAATATGAATTCAACCAAATAAACCTGACAGCGAACCAGCCCAGTTCCTCTAGCATACAATTTAGAAAACAAAAAATGAGATCAGACGCTAGAACGCTATTTGAGAAAACCAAGAACGCGTGAAGGCCATTCTTTGAAATTTTATCATAATCAAGTGGTGTTTACACGACAACTGCTGGCCTTCCACTTCTAATATTTTTCATGCTGAGTTTTTATGTTTACCAAGAGCATGTCCTTAAATTTCGTTGCTGTGCTATGATGTGAAACTTTGTTAGGACACTTCGAAATTGCATTAAAAAGGCTATTTTTTAATATATATTATAAAAGGTGATTGTGATAATTAAACAAAACAAACACGTATACACGGAACCAGACGAGTTCTTTATATATTCAATAAAAAATAAGAAACATGGAATGCACAGATGTATATATTTGAAAATATCAAAACTTGCACTTTTTTTTTCTTATTGTGCCTTAAGTTTTGAAAAATGCATATCACATTCTGCACTAAAAGAGTCATGACGAATTAGTAATTTATTTGCAAAAATAACGAAATACGTGGCACGCGTACAGGCGCGACATTTGCACCGCAAACAGAGGCGTTAGCACAGCTGCCACCGGTATTATGGTTGGAGCCATGGGACCGCCGCCTTAATAGCTTTAATCGTTTGGTACTCCAAAACTTATTTCGACACACGTTTAAGGATAATATTAACTTTTTTTTTTCATAATCATTTGAAACAAATTTTAAATCCCTTCTATCGATATCATGTCGCTCCATTTTTCGGAGGTCATTAATTTCTACCGATACATTCCACGTGTCGAATCAATATCTTCCTATCGTCAGAAGTGTTTTTAAAATTAGTGCTATCGAGCTTCAAAACGATATCCGGAGTACAAATAATTATCATACACGTACTACAGGTTATTTACGCGGTGTTCTGAAATGAACCTGTCGTACCAACGTGTTCAATTTTCCAAAAACAAGATCGCTCTGTATGACAATGTAAATTAAAGAAAACGAAAATTGAATTCGCAAGCATGGACTTATTTATTTCATATATGAATTAAGAGACAATAAGTAGACACTGCTGAAGCTGAGGTCTAAGACGGAAATGTGTTTGTATGACCCACACCTCTCAAAACGTCGTTTATGGGGCGGAGCCCTTGCACGTATTGTGTGCACAGAGTTACAAGCCGCTGCTGTATCTCTTTGTAAAGTATTTTGTCCTCTTCTTTGGAGGACGTGCGGCCATATCCTGTTATAACCGTAGCCACGGAGGCTTGTTAAGACTGCAGAGCGTCGACCGCTCTCCCAGCCATGCTTGAAAACTTTCTGTTCCAGGCCTCCGCGAGGTCGTTCTTCCTGTGGTCCCCGGTCATCGTTGCAACGTGCATGTTCCAAATCACCGGGGGAAATTTAGGTGCACATCTTCGGAGCCTCACCGTTCCATTCCTTGTGAGTACTCTGCGAAACGTACCGGTGACACAGGTACTGTCGAAGTCATCAAGTAGGTCTTCCGCTTCTGGTGGAGTTGTAGTCCACCAAAAGTCCACTTGCGATGTCGCCTAAAGGGAGGAATACGAGTTCATTCATCGTGCCAAGAAACAGCCAAAATGCGTCAGCATCCTTATAAAATGAGAGACATTTCCTAAACTTTCGCCATGTGCTTTGGCAAAAATAAAAATAGCGTCCTCTTGCGGTGACGTCTCCTCCGAACTCAGCTCAGCTGTCTCGAAGTCGTTGATGACAAGGCTGGATCTGGTGATGCTCCGGTGATGGCTTCCTCAGCGGCAACCACGGCGTTCAGTAGTTCCACCTATCAGTCTTGGGCTTTGTTCTCCATAAAAGCGTAGACCGCTGGCACTGCAGTCTCTCCCAAAGGGACCTGTAGAAGGTAGAGCTGCAGGAACAACCTCGGCGCCATCGCGAAGTTGCCATTCATAAGCTAAGTATCGCTTTGACAAAGCAACCGTAAGCACTCCGTGTGGCGAAAGTGACGATTCTCCAGCGAGCTTGAAATCCATTATCGTAGAACAGGAATGGCTCAGTTGACAATCCCGCGGTTGTCTTTCACACACCATCGATAACAAGGTCGTTGAGACACTTGGTGTTGGCGGATAGACAGAACTTCTTTCGCGACGGATTTCTCTCTTTAGGATTAATTCGGACGAGACTCGAGCTCTTGCGGACTCTTGAAGGTTTTGCAATGGTTTGGAGAAGATAGAACTTGGAGGTCCGATTGTCTCAATTGCAGTTTCTTTAAAAGCTGCCCGAAACTTGGCTACCTCCGTCAGCGCTGAATCTGGAGGGTGCGCATGAGGTACAGGGAGTCGTGGATCTTGATTGCTTCCGTTTGTGATGGTAGCTCCTTTGCAGCCTCTTGTTCATACCACGCAGCGCCACCGAGTGTCGGAGGAGACAGCCTTGTGTTTCGTGTACTGAAATCCCTCGAAATGCAGCTTTATGCCCTTCTTATTGGTGTTGCTGAACTCCGTACCTAAGAAAAAGCAACAAAGAAAATATTTACAGCGCGATTAAAACCAGAACTAAAACCACCTCTGCGAATTGTCAAAATGATTAGGGCGGAGAAGACGACGTTTGAAAACCAGGAAAGATAAAACACAAAATGCACTCTAAAAACAACAGAGGCGTTGTTCGAAACAGCCTTAATAAACATCTATTGTGATCATTTATGTATCAATTCTAAAAGTATTTAAGGTCACCAGTGCGTTCGAAAAGCTCAACAATCATTGAGCCCTGGCTACAAGCTTGAACGTTTGCAGTCATGATGAATAAAAATAAGCAGTTCAAGAAGGAAGCACGTAACAAAGTCCTCAATGAGCGAGGTATATACCGTTAAAGGACACATGCAAAGGAAAATTTTTAAACAGCCGGTTTGGGAAAAGGAAGTCATAAAACGAATTTACAACGAAAAATCAAAATTTGTAGAGCTATATTCACGGCGCTATACGAATTTGCAGTTGGCGCCCGCGGGCGCCGCGGAAAAGTGGCCCATATTTATCACGTGACTGGCCCTTATTTGTCACGCGGTACTTGCAATCTTTCGGAAGCTTCCTATGGTCTCGAAAAGTTACTTATTCATCTTCGTTTGAAGTGCAACAAAAACAAAGAATAACAAGTAACTTTTAGAGCCCAAAGGAAGCTCCTGAAAAAGCGCAAGCAGACGTGATAGACCTGTGTGCCGGTCAGATGACGGCGGCGGCGCCCCGAAGCAGACGAACTTGTGCGGCGGCGGCAACGGCGGCGTGGAGAAACCCGTTGAAGCGGCGGCGCACAACGCTCAGCGTGCGGTGGAAGCGTGACTTTGCGGCGGCGGCGACGCAGCGCGGCGGCGCATAGGTCTACCACGTGACCAGCGGCGGCTCCCGCGGGCGCCAACTACACATTCGTTTTGCGCCGTAAATATAGCTCTAAAAATTTTTCTTTCTTCGTTGTAAATTCATTTTATAACATTCTTTTTCCATCTAGGCTGTTTAAAAAATGTTTTTTTTCCTTTGCATGTGTCCTTTAAATAAGGATATCATTTTCCCAACCGGGGAAGCATTTTTCGTTAAAGCTGTCGAGAATAACACTCCACATGGAAAAAGAAAAGTATAAAACAAGTCCCTCTTTGCTGCAAATGTTAGTCATTAATTTGACACATTTTATTAACTTAGTTACCGTTTGCCGACTCAAAAACGAAAACTGGAGCATTTTTTTCCGTACTAATGCTTAGAAAATTAATAAAAAAGAATAAATAATAGTGAATATTTAACTTACTTGCGTCGGTGGTGATTGCGGGGAGACGAAGGAGGCAATCTTTTTTAGAACGTCTCGCAGTTTGCCAAGGTACAGCGTTATGGAGTTTGTGCGTCGCTGTTTCCCTTTCTTGGCCCACGCCTATTCGCGGTGCTAGCAAGAAGAACACAACCTCCGTGACGGACCAACCGTGCTATAGTACTCCTTGTCACACCCGACGACCAGAGTGGCCGATACAGCGCAAAGTCACTTTTGGGCCACGCTTCAGTGTCAAAGCTTGAAGGGGACATACTTCTGAAAAACCGGCCAACCGTAAAAATGATGCGTGAATTTGTCTGAAATTAAAGGCGCCCTTTCATTTAACCGCCGCTATTCGCGACTCCAGCAAAACTGACGCCACCAAGCGGGAAAACCGGGAACCAGCCGGACCAGGTCGCTCCGCGCCCCTCCGCGTCTCTGGTGGCTTTCGCGGACACGCGTTATCGGCACGGTGGCGAACAATGTAATTTGACGAAGGTCCGAAAATTTTCTTAAGTTTGCCTGAGTGTTCATTAGTGTGGTGAAGCCTCAATAGATTGTTTCCTTCCATCACGTGTTTGAAAGCCCGTTTACTCCACAACACACGGTCGCGCGTTTTCGATTTCTTGGATGGGGAGGAATCACGGAAAAACGTTTTGATTTCTTGTCTGCCTTGAATCACATTCAAAGTGACGACTACTTGGTAGCTGTTAAGTGGTTTCTTTATAAGAATGTCGAACAGTGGACTGAGGACGACAGACGAGGTGTTTCACTGGAGGGAACACCGATTTTGCAGTCAAGCGAATGGGAAGGTTCGATAGCTGCTTTTCTTGAGTTTGGTTGTGTTCGATTAGCTTCAAGTTTGAGCCACCCACGCCGGTCGGTGCGTTGGCTATTCATCTTGGCTGCTTTTCGTCGAAAAAGCCTCTGGACCACACCGAAGGAGTTGGGCTGATTTCGCAATTACTTGATTCAGGAAAACCTGCTCGCTGCATACGATTAATGAGGGAAATTATCTGCTTTCAAAATGTGGGGGACGCGTCTCGCAAAGTTAGAAGCTGTCACGGCATTATGATCTATCGCGCCTCCAATATTTATATTATACCCCCGTCGAAGCCAGCAGCAATATACGTCTACATTGCTCAGCTTGACCGGCCACAAAAATACTAACTTTCTTCGTTCACGATTCGAAGTCAAGTTCAATGCAGAGAGGTTCTGCGTGAATCTCCGATGAAGACTCTCTTCAGTTTGTCCGCATTCGTCTCCGTGCTACCGGCTAGACCCATTTGGCTAAGTTTAAGTTGTATCTCTCTGTCTGTCAAATATATTATTCAGCAGTTCACCTAATAGCTAGTCAACTAAGCTCATATTTCAACCCGAAGAATATACTAATATCGCTTTAGTGGGACATAGTACGTAATATAATACAAAACCCGCTCGTCAAAATGACTTCTCGATTGCTACTAAAACCAGAATTGAAATACGAGTGGGGCGCCAGCGGGTTAAAATGCTCCTTGGCTCAAGAAGCGCTTGCTTAATTTTCGTAATTTTCCTGCAGCCTGTGTTGTTGACCGAGCAGATGACTGGAGCTGTTTGTTAAACGCGGATGCGCACCAAAGCTCGATTTCATGGACAGATAAGTCGCATGGTCAAGGCATGCGAGTTAGCTGAAAATTGATCTCGGTGGAACAATTCTGTAGCCATCGCCTCTTTCCATAGATGATCAAAACTGATTAGAGTCTATTACCGTCTCTCCGGAGCCCATAGTTTCGGTTTTGAACGAAATCTTCGAAACGAAAACACGCCACATGGAAAAAGAAAAGTATAAAACAAGTCCCTCTTTGCTGCAAATGTTAGTCATTAATTTGACACATTTTATTAACTTAGTTACCGTTTGCCGACTGAAAAACGAAAACTGGAGCAATTTTTTTCGGTACTAATGCTTAGAAAATTAATAAAAAAGAATAAATAATAGTGAATATTTAACTTACTTGCCTCGGTAGTGATTGCGGGGAGACGATCGAAGAAGGCAATCTTTTTTTACAACGTCTCTTAGTTTACCAAGCGACAGCGTTATGGAGTTTGTGCGTCGCTGTTTCCCTTTCTTGGCCCACGCATATTCGCGGTGCTAGCAAGAAGAACACAACGCAAAGTCCCTTTTGGGCCACGCTTCAGGGTCAAAGCTTGAGGGGGACATACTTCTGAAAAACCGGCGAACCGTAAAAATGGTGCGTGAATTTGTCTGAAAGGAAAGGCGCCCTTTCTTTTAACCGCCGCTATATTTTGTTTTGAAAGAACAAAATACACAAAGAATGAGGGTCTAAGGAAGGATACAGACACCACACTGCCTCCTCAATCCTGTACCTCGTTTTTTCGGCCATGTTTATGATTCAACTCTGTCAACGCCGTCTCTCTCTACCCCTCGTTCTTCTTTCACGTTTTTGTCGTGCCCTTTTTTATTGGATATAAGTATTGATTTTTTGTACATTGTATGGGTCTTCTGCTTTGCCCAACCACTTAACTGCTATTTATTTAAAATAAAAAAAAAAAAAACGATTAGCGTTGTGTTTGGCAAGTATTTCCTAAACATTTTTTTTTATTAGTGTCGTGATGTAGGCGAGTTGGTTCATGGTATACGGAAATAAACAGCGCGCAAAAATATACAAGGACGAAAGGAAGATGCGAACGACACAAGCGCTGGACTCAGAACTAAACATTTATTGAAAAAAAAAAAACACCAACGAAGTAAACCGCACTATCGCTTCAGCACGTGTCAAGATAAGCAATTTCTATTTTGTGAAGAAAAACCGATGTTTGGCTGACGCATACATCTTGCCCTCCTTTGTTATTGCATACGCTTCCAATAGTTCTCTGGTGGTTTTATCTGTTTACCTTTTTTTTTGCGTCTTTAATATTCATCGAGAGCAGCTAATCTAAAGGCCTGCAAACAGCAGAGAAATAATGTCACGCTGGGACCATTTTGTCCGGGTTCGCACCTGGGACTGTTTTGTACGGACCGTTTTGACCGGGATCATCTTGACCGGGACCATTTTGACCGAGACTATTGTGACCGAGACCATTTTGACCGAATTCGAAAGGGAATAGTACTCAAGGAACTGCTTTGCTGTAACCCCAGAGTTTCATAAACAATTTTCACAACCTGAAGGCATGCGCGAGGCAGTTTGGAGGGGACACGGTCTTTAGTGAAAATTTGAGGTTAAGTAAATTAACGCCATTTCAAACAGGTGTTAGTGAGTGCAAAAAGGCTCTCGGGAAAAATCGATATGTTGCGAGAATGGCCTTGTGTATGAAGTACCATTGGAGTGTGGGTTCGCGAACATAGGACAGACGTCACGCTACATCAATGACAGATTAAACGAACATAAAACAAATGTGAAGAACAATGCACAAAACTTGGAAATAGTGAAACGTATGCGTGTATCTAAGAACTGCACGGCGCTCTGGTCAGAAACTGAAATCATACAGAAAAGAAGGAACGATGTAAAAAGAGTAGTAAGAGAGACTGTGCGGATAAAATCTCTAGGAAATTGTATAAGTCAGGCTTCATTACAGTTCGGAAGCAATTGAAAAAGCTTTCTGAAAATATCATGTCAATTTTTTTGGTTCTTGTTTTGTGTGTTTTGAAGTGTGAACTAAGAATCCCCTGAATATGATTCTCAAAAATGACTGCAAAGCACTTTTTTTTTTGTTCCTGACGTGTGTTGGTCCGAAGGACATTTCAGTGTTTTGGGGGCTAGTAGGTGGAGAGGGCGTCTTTTGAATGAGAAGTAGGAACTGTGTTTAGAATACGTTTCTGGTCAAAGGTCCAACGAATCAAAAGATCCATCGAGTCAAAAGGTCCAATAATGGATTCCTTGACGCGTTGGACCTTCTAACTCGCCAGACACTAGCGTGTGACAAAGAGTACTATCGCACGGTTGGTCCTTCACGGAGGCTGTCTTCTTCTTGCTAGCACCGCGAATGGGCGTGGGCCGAGAAAAGGAAAGAGCGACGTACAAACTCCATAACGCTGTCCCTTGGTAAACTGCGAGAAGTTGTAAAGATTGCCTTCTTCGTCTCCCCGCAATGACCTCCGAGGCAGGTAATTTAAATATTCGCATTTATTTATTATTTTTATTAATTTTCTTAGCATTAGCACGCAACAAATTGCACGTTTCCGTTTTTCAGCCGGCAAACCGAAGCTAATTTCATAATATGTGTCAAATTTATGACTAAAATTTGAATCAGAGGGACTTGTTTTATACTTTTTTTTTCTAACTGGCGTGTTATTTTCGGCAACTTTAACCAAAAATGCTTCCCCGGTCGGGAACATGATATTCTTAACGGTATATACCTCGCTTATTGAGGACTTTGTTACGTGCTTCATTCTTGCACTGCTTAGTTGCTTCGTTCTTGCACTGCTTGCAGCCAGGGCTCAATGATTGTTGAGCTTCTCGAACGCATTGGTGGCCTTAAATACTTTTGGAATTCAAAGATAAATTATCACTATAGATGTTTATTAAGGCTGTTTCAAACAACGCCTTCGTTTTTTTTGGAGTGCATTTTGTTTTATTTTTCCTGGTCTTCAAACGTCGTCTTGTCTGCCCTAATAATTTTGACAATTCGCAGAGGTGGTATGAATCTGGTTTTAATTGCGCTTTAAATATTTTCTTTTTTGCTCTTTCCTAGGTACGGAGTTCAGCAACACCAATAAGAAGGGCATGAAGCTGCATTACGAGGGATATCAGTACATGAAACACAAGGCTGTCTCCTCCGGCACTCGGTGGCGCTGCGTGGAACGAACAACAGGCTGCAAAGGGGCTGTCATCACAAACGGAAGCAATCAGGATCAACGACTCCCCGTACCTCATGCGCACCCTCCAGATTCAGCGATGACGGAGGTAGCCAAGTTTCGGGCAGCTTTAAAAAAAAAAAAAAACTGCAATTGAGACGAGCGGGCTTCCAAGTTCTATCTGCTCCGAAGCATTGCAAAACCTTCAAGAGACCGCAAGAGCTCGAGTCTCATCCGAAGAAATCCTGAACGAGACATCTGTCGCCGAAAAAGTTCTGTCTATCCGCCAACACCAGAAGTCTCAACGACCTAGCTATCGATGGTGTGTGGAAGACAACCGCGAGATTGTCAACTGAGGCATTCCTGTTCTACGATGATGGATCTCAAGCTCACTCGAGAATCGACGCTTTGACCACTAGGGAGCGCTTACGGTTGCTTCGTCGAAGCGATACTTTGCTTATGACGGCAACTTCGCCATGGCGCCGAGGTTGTTCCTGCAGTTATACCTTCCACACGTCGCTTTGGGAGAAACCGCAGTGCCAGTGGTCTAGGCTTTAATGGAGAACAAAGCCCAAGATTGATACGTGGAACTACTAAACGGCGTGGTTGCCGCTGCGGAAGCCATCACCGGAGCATCACTAGATCCGGTCCTTGTCATCACCGACTTCGACACTGCTGCTTTAAATTCTGCACGTGCTGTGTTCCGAGAAGATTTCATTTTCATCACATGAGGACGCTATTTTCATTTTCGCCAAAGCACATGGTGGAACATTTAGGAAATGTCTCTCATTTTATAAGGATGCTGACGCATTTTGGCTGTTTCTTGGCACGATGAATGAACTCGTATTCCTCCCTTTGGGCGACATCGCAAGTGGACTTTTGGAGGACTACAACTCCACCAGAAGCGGAAGGCCGACTTGATGACTTCGACAGTACCTGTGTCACCGGCACGTTTCGCAGAGTACTAACAAGGAATGGAACGGTGAGGCTCCGAAGATGTGCACCTAAATGTCCCCCGGGGATTTGGAACATGCACGTTGCAACGATGACCGGGGACCTCAGGAAGAACAACCTCGCGGAGGCCTGGAACAGAAAGTTTTCAAGCATGGCTGGGCACTGCCATCCTACTATTTGGAGGGCGGTCGACGCTCTGCAGTCTCAACAAGCCTCTGTGGCTACGGCTATGACACAGGAAACTGGCCGTACATCCACCAAAGAAGAAAACAAAAATACTTTACAAAGAGATACAGCAGCGGCTTGTAACTCTGTGCACACGATACGTGCAAGGACTCCGGCCCATGAATGACGTTTTGAGAGGTGTGGGTCATATAAACACATTTCCGTCTTAGACCTCCGCTTTAGCAGCGTCGCCTTCTTATCTCTTAAGTGATCTATGTAAAAAATGCGTTCATGCTTGCGAATTCAATTTTCGTTTTCTTTAATATACATTGTTCATACATAGCGATCTTGTTTTTGAAAAAAAATAAACAGGTTGGTACGACAGGTTCGCTTCAGAATGCCACGTAAAGAACTTTAGTACGTGTATGATAATTATTTGTATTCTGGATATCGTTTTGAAGCTCGATAGCACTAATTTGAAGACCACTTCTGACGATAAGAACATACAGATTACACACGTGGAATGTATCGGTAGAGATTAAGGACCTTCGGAAAATGGAGATGCCTGATATCAACAGACGGGATTTTAATTTTTTTTTAAATGATTATGAAAAAATTTTTGATATTATCCTTGAGCACTTGTCGAAATGAGTTTCAGAGTACCAAACAATTCAATCTATTAAGAGCGCTCAAAGTATTGATAAATTCACCTGGAACTCTTCTGTCCGGGTTGCCACTTGGGACCATTTAGACCGGGACCATTTTGTTCCAGACCTATTTGTACGGGCCCATTTTGACTTGGACTATTTTGTCCGTTTCTCTCCTCCCTTTGATAAAAAAATTCTAGTTGCTGTTTGATAAAACTCTCACCATATCCTACACTAATCATCCTTTTCCGATGCCTTTCAACACATTCATTGATATTATGTACACACGACCTTTCTAACGCGTTCCTGACCAATGACTTTACAATCCCAACCATTACGCTCTTTGAATAAGAACCCATCCTTGGCCAAACCGGTTTCAAATTTTCTTTTCCGTATTCCAAACGTAACCCTTCATTAACGTGAATACGTAGATCTAGAAACTGCCGAACATCTTCCTCCGGTGTTTCCACTGTAAACTTCAATTCTGGAGCCGTTGACCTTATCACACCTTGTAGGCTTTCTGATAGACCTTCCAGAAACGTTCACCCCAGGATATCATCTACATATCTTCACACTGTTGTCATACCCGGCAACAACTCCTGTAGATTACTACACGATTCCAAATTTAAGGTAAACTTCGCCTAAGATCTTTGCGACTGAACAACCACAAACACACTTTTGTTTATAAACTATCTTCCTTCGTACTCCACTATAGTTGACTTCAAATAAAACTCCAGGATTGTTAAGAATATTTCTACTGATACCTAAACAGGATTAGAACTTAACAAGATTCAGCTCCAATGCCTTCCTCTCTATGCATTAACTGCGTCTTTTCTAGAGAATAGAGCAAGTCCTTAATGTACACCGGGAACACCGAACAAACACCTACCATGATGAGTATCCAAAATGCCAATCAATTCATTTGAATTTCTAAGGGACAGCGACTTCTCTAGGCATCCATAACTCAACCCTCGTTGTAGACACTTTGAGACCACTTTCTGCCATGTCCCACTCTCATTAATGACCGCACGAAGTAGCATTTGAGGCTAATGGTCTTTCAGAAAAAAATTTCATCCATAATGTTGAATTCGGTTCGCTTGGGATACATTTTGTTATTTCCTTCAATTTATCCTCATTCAGTACTGCACAAATAGTTCAACTTTCCAATGTTCCTGGAAAACAAGAAATTTCTATCAGATCTGATGTTGATGTGCAGTTTCAGCCAGCTGTCAAGAGCAGCCTGCCAACCTCAATAAACCAGTTTCGTTAGAGGACAAACTCAAGGCATGGTGTCAGAAGTCACTAGTCCCGCGAAAAGTGGGTAAACTAAGAAGAAAGCCGAATTATGGACGTGCTCAAGCCTCCCGAGGGCTTGAATTTGACAGAAAACGTAGGCGCAAAATTGGCAACGGTTCTGACAACGTGTGGAACTGTACCTAAGGGCGAGGGAGACCACCAAGGGAACGGAGGACGAACAAAGGGCAGCCATATATCTTGCTTCATGTGGTGGGTCCCGATGCCATACAAGTCTATAACACCTTTACTATCTCACCTGAAGAAATACAAGATTACCAGACAGTACCGAAGAAGTTTGAAGAGTACTACATGCTCCAGAAAAATGAAACATACGAACGGTACGTTTTTTCGTTCAGGAAAACAAGAAGAAAATGATGAGCCGTTTGAACAGTTCTTGCGAGAGCTACAACTGAAGGTGAAATCGTGCAACTTCTCGACTTTGTCGTGTTCCGTGGTACGAGATCAAATTGTATGTGGGGTAACGCACAAAAACTGCGAGAGCGCTTGTTGCGTGAAGATTTGACGTTGGAAAAAGCCATTCATCTCGGAAAGGCCTATGAGGTGCTTCAGACACAAAATGAAACTCTCGATGGTCCCCGACGTGTCAACGCAGTAGACAAAAAGAAGAGAGCGGACATGCATGAGCGGAAAGTCCAACCAACGGGAACAAATTGTCCCAAGTCCGACAGGAAGCACGACCCACGGAAGTGTCTGGCAAACAAGAAAAAATTGCGGTGGGTTAGCTTGGCTATGCCTGGATATACGTAGCCTGAGCTTATGCGCACAAAATGAGAGGCGCTATCAAGCAGCTCCGGTGCAGCGTCAGACTTGGCAACTGCGCAACGGAGGCACACAGCTTGGCACGCTGCGGCGCCAGTGCGTCTGCCGCGGCTATGACGTCTCGAATGTCAAGACCGGCGAGGCGCGCGCGGTGGCGCGGAGCCCGCGGCGGTGGTGGCTCCGGCACGCCAGCTGTGCGCCGCGTGACGTCACTGCTCCTCGCGCTTGCGCAGCACGGAGCACGGCTCATTATGAGAGCCACGCGAAACTGCTCAACCTCGGCCAGTGTAGCTCACGCTACAAAAGTGCAACGAGTGCCACAGGATGAAACCTTTCACCTTGTGTTGCAAAACGAAGGCGTTGGTGGATAAACTAAAAGAACAGCACAACATCGATTTCGCCGTTTTTCAAATCAGCACATGCAAGACTCAAAAAAGAGATGAGTGGCTGGTGAAGGCCCTAGTAGCCAACAAGAAATGGGAACTAAAAGTTGACACAGGGTCCCAGGCAAGTTTTTTCCCAAGTTCAATGTTCCGGAAGCTGCTCACGACGGCGAGCCTGAAGCCAAACATTTCAATCCTAAAAACCTACAACAATGGTGTGATTGCACACCAAGGGAAAACACTGCTGGAAGTGAAACTCAAAGGAGAGAGCTCAAACATTGATTTCTTCATTGTGAAAGAAGGACGCCAGGCCATAATATAATTAGCAGCTAGTGAACTCCTGGGGCTAGTCCAGCGAGTGCACACGGTGAAAGAAACTGGAACAAAAGTTTTCTAAGTTGTTTAAAGGACTAGGGCGCGTGGAGACGGAAGAGTAAAAGCTAGTGGTACAGCCGACGAGAAGAGTGCCACAAGCTCTGAAAGAACCACTCAAGAAAGAACTCCAGAGAATGGAAGAGGCAGGAGTCATCAACCGTGTCAATGAACCTGCTGATTGGGGAAGTACAATTGTGGTAAACAAGAAGAAAGGAGTTACTCTTAGAATCTGCATGAATCCAAGGCAATTGGTGAATGAATGCATCAAAAAGCAGCACTACCAAATGCCACGCCGTGAAGACATTGCAGCAGAACTGGCAAACACCAAGTTCTCAATGTTGGATGCCAATAATGGGTATCACAAATACTACTAGATGAAAAGGCCTCTAGAGTGTGCACGTTTGGTACGTCATTTCGACTCTACCGATTTTCGAGACTACAATTTGCTTCTCATCGTCACCGGAATTCTTTCAACAGATCATGACTGAAGTTTTGATAGGACTTGAAGGGGTAAGAGTGTGCGTTGTTGATGTACTCGTATGGGGTCACTCCAAGGAAGAGCACGACAAAATACTATGGGAAGCCCTTAAAGCAGCCCAAAGAGCTGGAATAATGTTCAACAAAGAAAAGTGTTGATTTGCGGTCCAAGATATTAGCTATTCGGGTGACCGAATTACTAAAAATGGAGTGGAGCCGGTGGAGCCGGATCCGTCACTAAGTTGCGTCCAGTGCTTCAGATGTCTACTCCTCTAAGCAAGAAGGAAGTACAGCAGATGCTGGGAGTCATCAACTATATAGGCAAGTATTCATGTAGGCAAGTATCATCAACTATGTAGGCAAAGGACAAATCTTATCAGAAGCCTCATCAAGGATGACGTGATATTTGAGTGGACTGCCGCTCACGAGGCAGAATGGGACAGCCTGAAGAGAACTCTGACTGACAAGCCAGTGTTAGCATTTTTTCGACCCCGAAAAAAGACAAAAGTAGGGTTGGAGATGATCTGTGCCAGCATGCAGGGTCTTCGTACCTCGTGATTAATGACGCCTACACCTATCACCCTGAAGTGGTGGAGCTAACAGAGACTAGTGCTGCTGCAGTGATCGACCATATGGCAAGTGTTTACGCCAGGCATGAATCCCCAAAGAAGTCATGTACCGACAATGTTACACAATTTGCAAGCAGAGAATTTGCAGCATTTGCAAGAAAATATGATTTCGAACATATATCACCTCGAGCCCAAGATTTCCAACAGCGAATGGACTCGCGGAAAAAGGGATCCAAGTAGTCAAAAGGATTCTAAAGAAAACCCAGTATGCCAAAGAATATTTTTGGTTAGGGTTGTTAAACTACAGGTGCACACACCACTTGAGAATGTACGGTAACCTTGCGAGTTATTCATGGGGCGACGATTACGGTCTCGACTGCCAGACTTTTCAGCAGCACAAGAAGAGAAAGTGGCAAAACACAAACAAAATGTTAGTGCTGGTAGATATTAGGAGCCACTGGGCGCTGTACACACTCTCATTAATGACCGCACGAAGTAGCATTTGAGGCTAATGGTCTTTCAGAAAAAAATTTCATCCATAATGTTGAATTCGGTTCGCTTGGGATACATTTTGTTATTTCCTTCAATTTATCCTCATTTAGTACTGCACAAATAGTTCAACTTTCCAATGTTCCTGGAAAACAACAAATTTCTATCAGATCTGATGTTGATGTGCAGTTTCAGCCAGCTGTCAAGAGCAGCCTGCCAACCTCAATAAACCAGTTTCGTTAGAGGACAAACTCAAGGCATGGTGTCAGAAGTCACTAGTCCCGCGAAAAGTGGGTAAACTAAGAAGAAAGCCGAATTATGGACGTGCTCAAGCCTCCCGAGGGCTTGAATTTGACAGAAAACGTAGGGCAAAATTGGCAACGGTTCTGAGAACGTGTGGAACTGTACCTAAGGGCGAGGGAGACCACCAAGGGCACGGAGGACGAACAAAGGGCAGCCATATATCTTGCTTCATGTGGTGGGTCCCGATTCCATCCAAGTCTATAACACCTTTACTATCTCACCTGAAGAAATACAAGATTACCAGACAGTACCGAAGAAGTTTGAAGAGTACTACATGCTCCAGAAAAATGAAACATACGAACGGTACGTTTTTTCGTTCAGGAAAACAAGAAGAAAATGATGAGCCGTTTGAACAGTTCTTGCGAGAGCTACAACTGAAGGTGAAATCGTGCAACTTCTCGACTTTGTCGTGTTCCGTGGTACGAGATCAAATTGTATGTGGGGTAACGCACAAAAACTGCGAGAGCGCTTGTTGCGTGAAGATTTGACGTTGGAAAAGGCCATTCATCTCGCAAAGGCCTATGAGGTGCTTCAGACACAAAATGAAACTCTCGATGGTCCCCGACGTGTCAACGCAGTAGACAAAAAGAAGAGAGCGGACATGCATGAGCGGAAAGTCCAACCAACGGGAACAAATTGTCCCAAGTCCGACAGGAAGGACGACCCACGGAAGTGTCTGGCAAACAAGAAAAAATTGCGGTGGGTTAGCTCGGCTATGCCTGGATATACGTAGCCTGAGCTTATGCGCACAAAATGAGAGGCGCTATCAAGCAGCTCCGGTGCAGCGTCAGACTTGGCAACTGCGCAACGGAGGCACACAGCTGGGCACGCGGCGGCGCCAGTGCGTCTGCCGCGGCTATGACGTCTCGAATGTCAAGACCGGCGAGGCGCGCGCGGTGGCGCGGAGCCCGCGGCGGTGGTGGCTCCGGCACGCCAGCTGTGCGCCGCGTGACGTCACTGCTCCTCGCGCTTGCGCAGCACGGAGCACGGCTCATTATGAGAGCCACGCGAAACTGCTCAACCTCGGCCAGTGTAGCTCACGCTACAAAAGTGCAACGAGTGCCACAGGATGAAACCTTTCACCTTGTGTTGCAAAACGAAGGTGTTGGTGGATGAACTAAAAGAACAGGACAACATCGATTTCGCCGTTTTTCAAATCAGCACATGCAAGACTCAAAAAAAGAGATGAGTGGCTGGTGAAGGCCCTAGTAGCCAACAAGAAATGGGAACTAAAAGTTGACACAGGGTCCCAGGCAAGTTTTTTGCCAAGTTCAATGTTCCGGAAGCTGCTCACGACGGCGAGCCTGAAGCCAAACATTTCAATCCTAAAAACCTACAACAATGGTGTGATTGCACACCAAGGGAAAACACTGCTGGAAGTGAAACTCAAAGGAGAGAGCTCAAACATTGATTTCTTCATTGTGAAAGAAGGACGCCAGGCCATAATATAATTAGCAGCTAGTGAACTCCTGGGGCTAGTCCAGCGAGTGCACACGGTGAAAGAAACTGGAACAAAAGTTTTCTAAGTTGTTTAAAGGACTAGGGCGCGTGGAGACGGAAGAGTAAAAGCTAGTGGTACAGCCGACGAGAAGAGTGCCACAAGCTCTGAAAGAACCACTCAAGAAAGAACTCCAGAGAATGGAAGAGGCAGGAGTCATCAACCGTGTCAATGAACCTGCTGATTGGGGAAGTACAATTGTGGTAAACAAGAAGAAAGGAGTTACTCTTAGAATCTGCATGAATCCAAGGCAATTGGTGAATGAATGCATCAAAAAGCAGCACTACCAAATGCCACGCCGTGAAGACATTGAAGCAGAACTGGCAAACACCAAGTTCTCAATGTTGGATGCCAATAATGGGTATCACAAAATACTACTAGATGAAAAGGCCTCTAGAGTGTGCACGTTTGGTACGTCATTTCGACGCAACGGATTTTTGAGACTACAAGTTGACTTCTCATCATCACCGGAGTTCTTTCAACAGATCATGACTGAAGGTTTTGATAGACTTGAAGGGGTAAGAGTGTGCGTTGATGATGTACTCGTATGGGGTCACTCCAAGGAAGAGCACGACAAAATACTATGGGAAGCACTCAAAGCAGCCCAAAGAGCTGGAATAACGTTCAACAAGGAAAGGTGTCGATTTGCGGTCCAAGATATTAGCTATCTGGCTGACCGGATCACTAAAAATGGAGTGGAGCCGGTGGAGCCGGATCCGTCACTAGTTGCGTCAGTGCTTCAGATGTCTATTCCTCTAACCAAGAAGGAAGTACAGCATATGCTGGGAGTCATCAACTATATAGGCAAGTATTCATGTAGGCAAGTATCATCAACTATGTAGGCGAAGGACAAATCTTATCAGAAGCCTCTCAAAGATGATGTGATATTTGAGTGGAGTGACGCTCACGAAGCAGAACGGGACAGCCTGAAGAGAACTCTGACTGACAAGCCAGTGTTAGCATTTTTTGACCCCGAAAAAAGACAAAAGTAGGGTTGGAAATGATCTGTGCCACCACGCAGGGTCTTCGTACCTCGTGATTAATGACGCCTACACCTATCACCCTGAAGTGGTGGAGCTAACAGAGACTAGTGCTGCTGCAGTGATCGATAATATGGCAAGTGTTTCTGCCAGGCATGGAATCCCCAAAGAAGTCTGTACCGACAATGTTACACAATTTGCAAGCAGAGAATTTGCAGAATTTGCAAGGACGTACGATTTCGAACATATCACCTCGAGCCCAAGATTTCCAAGAGCGAATGGACTCGCAGAAAAAGGGGTCCAAGTAGTCAAAAGGATTATAAAAAAAACAACAGTATGCCAAAGAATATTTTTGGTTAGGGTTGTTAAACTACAGGTGCACACCACTCGAGAATGTACGGTCACCTTGCGACTTATTCATGGGGCGACGATTACGGTCTCGACTGCCAGACGTTTCAGAAGCACAAGGAAAGAAAGTGGCAAAACACAAACAAAATGTCAGTGCTGGTGGGCATTAGGAGCCACTGGGCACTGTACACATGGTGCATCTGAGAGGTCATGGAAAGTGGAAAGTCAAAGCACTAGTCAAAGAGCAAGTGGTGCCAATATCCTATGTGGTGCAAGCCAAGAATGATGCTATGTACAGACGAAACAGATAGCATTTACCTGTGAGCAAGGAAGCATTCGAAGAAACCATTTCTGACTCGGAGGACCTGGGCGTTCACCAGAAATATCCAACGAGTACAATGCGCAGCACCAGGAAACTCGTGACCATGAAGGTGAAATAATAAAAGGTCCTACATACCATCCAGCGCCGGTGCCTATGCAACTTATCACTAGGCGTCATCAAGACCTAAAAAGAAGAAAGTGAGGCTTACATGAATACCTCAACAAGGCATGTTAGTCAAGTTGTAGTGTTTCAAGTTTGTTTGTTTAGAAAGATACATCAAATCTGATGTTAATTTCCAGTTTCAACCAGCTGTAAAGAGCAGTTTGGCAACCTCAATAAACCAGTTTAGTTAGAAAACAAACTCAATGCAGATTCCATGGCCGTTTGTGTTTTTTTTTTTCTGAATGCTGCCAAAAGTAAAACTGGAAACCGTCTGAACTTACCTGTTTCTAACGACTTAAGGACTTCGTTTGCAACTCCCTCTTAAAAGCATTAACTTCTCTAAAATGTATTTTGACCTTTGGCTACGTCTTCTCCATTACTTTCTCCATCTGTCACCGAATATGCGGAGAGCAAATCGTCTGTTTCTTGCGCAGGAGTTGCGGTGACGTCAGAGCGAGGCCGAGCTCTGATTGGCTTTGATTGAAGTGATGGTGGGTGGACCTCAATACCAGACGCCTTGAGGTTTACCCACTATATCTTCAATCAGCCAATAAGAGCTCGGCGTTTTGACATCATTGCAACCCATGTGCAAGAAGCAGACGAACTTGTGCTCCTCATAGGTACGACATCACGTTGTTATTAGACATGTGGGTATTTGCCCAACATGAGCGTTTGTTCAGCCGAGAACCACATTCAAAAATCGAACGGCGATAGAGCATAAATACCAGCTCATGTTGACGAACAAACCGGAGCGCTCCTAGCGGCACACCGTCGGCGACGGGCATGCGCGATGGAGTGTGCGCAAGAAGCGCCGCGTCCCGGATCTACAAACCATTGGAGTGGACACGTTATCGGCGTCGGTGTGGGTCCGCGTGCTTTTTTTACCATTGGAATTGCTGATTCTACGTCTTCCTAGCAATTTCTCGCCACTTTAGTGGTTCGACCGAAATCAACAAGGCTCGTTACACCACCAACCAAACTGCGCTTAAATAATGTGACGTGCGGCGACTTATTCCCGTGAACGCCGCAGAATGGACACTAAAACCATGATGAGACTCTGCTGGCTAGTTTCAGTCGCGACGTTGCTCGGGCTGCCACCACAACGTGAACGGTAGCTGCGATGTTCGACGTCGATACTTAAAATCCCAAGCAGAATTGAACCAAGTGAATCAGGCGTAACGAGGCGGTCACGGCCATTGATAACAATGGTCAACATCTCTTTGTATGTACTGGTTACTCCGAGCCTTGTTACCTCAAACAACCTTCAAACTCAGCTCATTTCAGGCCTGCACTTACTTCTTATCGCAATTACCGGCTCAACGTTTGGTCTACGAACTGCTGTCGTTTGAACGAGCAGAGTAATACAAGCAGACAAGTTTGAAAGAGCAGACAACAGTTCGAACAATCACGCGGCTGTTTGAACTTGAAGACGGACTGAAGGTAGTCCGCGGGGGATCCGGACAACTTGGCGGATTTTCCGCGTTCATGTTAGAACAAAACGAAGAAATCAGACGACCAGAATTATCCGTGAATTCAAGCTAAAGTGCTTCCCGGACAAGGAATCGACATTCCGACGGCGTCTGGCGTTCTTTTTAGAAGGCACCTATCCGCGTTCTCGGACAAAACGAGCAGGCAGGAAACATATAAAAACTGATCTTCAAACCTTTTTTTAAAGATATTTGGCTTCTTTGAAAACAACACACGAATGCACGTCCCGCATGGTTACTTCCGCCCTCAACCCCTGACTAGAAGAGCGCCCGATGCGCAACCAATGCGGCGTGACGAAACAGAGGTGAGATCGTGTATTGACCGTTTTACTGAAGGAGTACGAGAGAGATAAGGGGAAAGGGCTACCAGCGCTTTCCCCCTTGCTAGAGCGGTAGAAGAGTGAAAGTCCCGTAGAAAGAGTGAAAGTCCCGGGAGATGAGAAGCTTCGCCGGTGTTGGGTATATGCATTGCCCGAACTTCGTTCGCGCTTTCTTTTCTGTTGTAAACTCCCAAACTTAACTAGAGCCACGGGCTTGGATGGCGACAATCCTCCGGTCATCCGGACACCATTGCTCGGTCATAGGGCGCACGAATAACAAAAAGTGTCGAATACTGTCCGATGACCTATGTAGCTTGCACGGAATCCGGCAAGGTAAGTGCGGCTGCAATGTCTTTAAGCTACATCGCTTTCCACATGATCTCGATATCCGGCGGCAGTGGCTTGCGTCTCTAAACCGTGTGGGATCTTGCTAGCTACCAACACAGGTACCGATAGAGTAACCAAAGGGTTGTCTCAACAGCGGCGGCGATCTCAAAGGAGACATCAAACCTAGTAGCGCGGTCCCCACATCTCCGCGGCAATATAGACGACGTTTAGGGCTACATTACCACGGGTCGGTTCGATTAATTACCTCCGTCGGTGCCAATGATCGTCTACCTTGTCTCACTCTCTCGAATATAGCGGAAGAGAAGACACACGTACCAGAGTAAGGAGAGAGTCCAAGAGCATTTCTTAACATACTCTACTAAAAGAACTACTATGTCCCCATCCAAAATGCCCCCCCGCGTCGGCAAGGTAAGAAAAGGTCCTTACCTGCCAGACGCGGGGTTCCGGAGAGCCAAGACCGGGGAAGCATCGGAGAAGTCGCCGACACACGCCCTATCTCTTTCGCGGTCAACGGACGAGTCCCTTTCCCGAAAGCGGGAAAACCAGAGGCGAAACCTCCTCGCCTGTCAACAGTGATCCGCATCCGAGCGGGGGAACGGAAATCGGTCTCCCCGAGAGAGAGTGAGAGGAGAGCCCCCCAATGCCAGGCGGCCCTCCACCTCACGAACAGGTCAGAGCTCACTGCGAAGGAGGCCGAGTGTTCTGACCTGCGGCCGTTATCGCAGCCATCGGGGAAGGGAGACCTTAGGAATCCCCACAACCCTCCCTCCTTAAAACCGTAGGTGGGTCTCAATAAAAAATAAAGGAGGCCCACCTGCTCTCATAAAATAATATATCTCTCTGCGCACCCCCAACAAACACACGCGACACCCAGCGTGCGTCTTCACAGTGTCCGCCGTCAACAGCTGGCCCGCAGGACCGAAGACCCGGAAAGTTCAAGTCCAGGCCATCACAACCCTGCACAGCATCACAGGCGCCGTGCTGATGCAGATGGACACAGGTGTCACGGTACGATCGAGCTGGCCTGCAGTGGGGGGCAGCCAGGCGGGCGTGAAGGCGGAAGCACCAAAAAGACCAACGAACGCCGCCCACCAGCGGAGACCAGCTGGGGAAGTCCCAGACACGCTGCCCGGGGGGTTCGGCGCCATCTCGGCCGCAGTGGGCTAGGTGAAGGGGGGGGGGGGGGGGGGGTGGACGACCTCGGAGCAGACCTGCGAAGTCGTAATGCGCCAGCAGCCAACACGACCAGAGCCGGCCGTAGACCTCCCCAAAGGGAACAAAGGGCGCCGCAGCCTCCAAACGAGGGGGCGCGCGCAACCGACTCTCGCCTGCCTCGGGCCGCAAAGGCGGCAGAAAACGGGCAGGAGCAAACGACAAACAAAAACCACAAAAAAGGTGGCCAGTTTGTCAACGGTGACAGGAAGGCGCTCAGTTGAGAAACGGACCCAACGAGTGGCCAGAGGACATATGCCAGAGTTACCCGCTTCGACACAGGAAGAAGCCATAAAAAAGGGAGCCCCTCCGTTCGAAACGCGTCCACATACCAAGCAAACTAATTGAGTTCGCTTAATGTGGGCACCGGGGAGAGAGCTTCTAGGGAAAACGCCGAGTTCTCAATCCTTTGCGCAGGCAGCTAACACAGAGGCTGCCTACAATACCCGGTTTTATAGTTACCTGAACAGTCGGTTGACTATAAGCGGCCAAAAACAGATAACAGTCTGCAGCTGGCCCGTCTCCTGAAGCCGAGGTAAATAGATACGGGGACTTCGAAGGGGCGGATAGAAACAAACCGCCATGCATGCGCGTCTGCGAGTGGGAAAATAGCCGCCATCTTGCTCCCCACGGAGGAAGGCAAAAGAGGCCGCAGCTCACACGCTCAAACCTGCTAGCTTCGCCAAATATTTGAGCTAGCTAGCTTACCGAGGCTAGGAAAACATGTCTCGCACTCGATACGGCTCGATCAAGGGCTCACAACGGTGTGGACCCTTCTTTTGAGGAAAGGCCAGGTTTCAGAGCAACGTAACTGCTAAGAGTCTTAGAGTCACTCTTCCACCTGGATCACGCGAGTCTGACAGATATCGCCAAAGGGCGCTCTGGCTACATGGCGCCCGGGTTTCAGAGCAACATAACCTCCGCAAGTCTTAGAGTCACTCGTCCACCCATATACTGTCACAGTGCGCCTCAGACTGCGTAGCGCCACCACCAAGAACGCAAAACTAGTGTCGTTCTTGGAAAACAACAACAGGCTGCAAGAGTACGTTGGCATCATGCAGATACAAATCTTTCCCGAAGGAAAACCCTCCGCGCCCACTGCAATACCAGCAGTGAATACAGCGCGCGCGTCAACAGTGTGCAAACTGCTTCTCGACGCCGACGGTACGCGGCCCGGCTCCCGGAGCCCGTCAGTAGCAGTACCAGCTACTTATCGACGTTATTGGCAGGCGTACCGTCCGACTCTAAATGAGTGTCCGCGTCTACTCCGAGTCAAAGAAAACGCGAATATTTACATTCCCAGATTGCACTGCTGATCCTTCGCTACTCTTCTCTGCCAAGCCTCGCTCCCCGCCGGACATAAAAGTCCACCCGGTTGCCAAAGACGTCATCCAAACTTTTATGTACATTTTCCTCTCAGGACAAGTTGTTGGCGGCGCGCTAGGAACCCAAATACACACAGGTGAAGGGTTCGCCTCAAGCATGGAGAACAGAGGGCCTCCCGCAACAACAAATGTTGCTTGACGCACGTCAATTCAAAACAGGAACACGCGTACGAATAACACTGCGCTCGCTCAAAGGTTGCCGACTCGGCATTAAGCGCTCAACCATAAGTGGCGAGATCAGGACGCTCTTGGTACGAGGGCGATCAAAGGCAAAGAATGTAGGCAAATAAGGCCGGACATGGGGACGGAGGCCAGGAGCCACGGACCACGATAAAGGAAGCCGTGGCCCCACGTTGGACGCCATTTTATGTGGGATCTTGCTAGCTACCAACACAGGTACCGATAGAGTAACCAAAGGGTTGTCTCAACAGCGGCGGCGATCTCAAAGGAGACGTCAAACCTAGTAGCGCGGTCCCCACATCTCCACGGCAATATAGACGACGTTTAGGGCTACATTACCGCGGGTCGGTTCGATTAATTACCTCCGTCGGTGCCAATGATCATCTACCTTGTCTCACTCTCTCGAATATAGCGGAAGAGAAGACACACGTACCAGAGTAAGGACAGAGTCCAGGAGCATTTATTAACATACTCTTCTAAAAGAACTACTATGTCCCCATCCAAAATGCCCCCCGCGTCGGCAAGGTAAGAAAAGGTCCTTACCTGCCAGACGCGGGGTTCCGGAGAGCCAAGACCGGGGAAGCATCGGAGAAGTCGCCGACACACGCCCTATCTCTTTCGCGGTCAACGGCCGAGTCCCTTTCCCGAAAGCGGGAAAACCAGAGGCGAAACCTCCTCGCCTGTCAACAGTGATCCGCATCCGAGCGGGGGAACGGAAATCGGTCCCCCCAAGAGAGAGTGAGAGGAGAGCCCCCCAAGCCAGGCGGCCCTCCACCTCACGACCAGGTCAGAGCTCACTGCGAAGGAGGTCGAGTGTTCTGACCTGCGGCCGTTATCGCAGCCATCGGGGAAGGGAAGCCTTAGGAATCCCCACAACCGAAAAGACTTTTCCCTAACCCCATCCTCTCGACTGCTGCTCAAACATTTTGTGAATGGAGCGCGCACCGAATGCCGTAACGTCGATGAACATGGGGTACACTCTTAATCTGGGGCCACCTAGGGAGCCACCTATAGCCGCGACAATTGGATCCAACTTGCCACGGCAAATTGTGGGGCCACCTAAAATTGCCAGCCCGTTTGCCGTCCCTTTTTAGGTGGCCCCAAAATTTACCGTGACAAGTTGGATCTTGCCGGCCCGTTTTTAGCTGGCCCATTTCCTAGCTGGCCCGTTTTCTAGGTGGCCCGTTTTCTAGGTGGCCCGTTTTCTGCTGGCTATAAAAATGTCCCGTCGTCCACTTTTCCGCAGAATATCTCAGAGGGTCCAGGACTGTGATCCATCAAGAAAGCCAGGCGAATGAGAAGTATACAGGAAACTTTCACCGTAAAAATGAAGCTGTTACGTGGCACTGAGCGTGACGTCTTCTTGTGAGACGTCAAGCACATAGTCACGTCGCAACTTTATTTTTCAGTCGCAAAATATATTGGAAAATTATTACCAAGCTCAATTCGTATACTTTAGCGATTGACTTCCCGAGTACTCTAGAGAAAAGTGAATATACAGGAATTGTTTCAAGGGCAAGGCCAATGGATTCTAAACATTTAAAAGAACAGTGGGTCCGCAGGGAAACAATTCATTTATTTGTTTAAGTTAGATGCACAGTTGAACATACAGGTGGTACTTTGTGGTAATAAATACAGTAGTAACAAACATGTACGAACTCGGCCAAACTGTCAACAAACGCGCAAGGGGGCGGAGCCTAACGCGATCCGACCAATCACAGCGCAGGAGGGCGGGGCCAAACCCAATCCAACCAATCACAGCGCAGTAGGGCGGGGCCCTTTCCCTCTCTCCCATCCCAGTGACCAATGCCAGGCAGTGGGCATCGATGGTCCCGCCCACAGGGCATTAGCCAGTGACCAATCGGAGCTCAGCGAGGTCCCGTCACGTGTGAAGTCACGTGCGCGTCGCGTGTCAGGCGCGTGCCAGAAGCGTGTCACTTACCATGACCGCAGACCGCAAACCACAAACCTCAGACCGCAAACCACGAACCTCAAACCGCAAACAACAAACAACAGACCTCAAACCACAAGTGTGGTTGACCAGGTGTTGACAGCTGCGGTCATCATCTGATAACAACCACGTGATGTCACACAGGGTCCGAGCTTCGTTCGACAGAGGGCGCTATAGGACTTGAATTGCGGCGCTCAGGGCGTCTCACGTGTGATGTCACAGGGTTCGAGCAGCGTCCGACAGAGGGCGCTCACGTGATGTCGCACAGGGGAAGAGTGGGCTTGGATTTGACCTTTCGTACAGTAAGCTAGGCCAAACAATTCAGCAATCCTTACCGGGACTGATATATGCGGATGATATCGTACTAATGGCTAACAACAGGATAGATTTGCAGGAATTAATGAGAATCTGTGGTAGTGAAGGAGAGGAATTAGGTTTAGAATTCAGTAGTGAAAAATCAGCAGTCATGATTTTTAACAATGATGATGTTGAGAGACTGAAGATACAGAATATTACAGTTGAGAGAGCTAGTAAATACAAGTATCTAGGAGTATGGATATGTGGTGGTGCAGAATATCTCAGTGAGCATGAAAAGTATATAATAGGTAAGGGCAACAGAAATGCGGCTGTAATGAAAAATAGAGCACTTTGGAATTACAACAGGTATGAGGTGGTGAGAGAGATTTGGAAAGGGGTCATGGTGCCTGGCATGACTTTTGGAAACGCAGTGCTATGCATGAAATCCGAAGTGGATGCAAGACTAGAAATAAACCAGCGTGGAGTAGGTAGGCTGGCTTTGGGGGCACATTGCAAAACACCAAACCAGGGAGTACAAGGAGACATGGGATGGGCGTCATTTGAGGGCAGGGAAGCTGTGAGCAAGATAGACTTTGAGGATCGGTTGAGGCAAATGGGTGGGGAGCAATGGACACGAAAGGTTTTCAGCTATTTATACATGAGGAGTATAGACACAAAATGGAAACAGCGCACTAGGAAATTAAGAGGAAAGTTTTTAGGCTATAGTGGGGTTACGGAAGAGGTCTCAGTAAAGAAGAAAGTTAAGGCCACAGAAAGAGATCGGTGGCTAGAGGGAATGCAGACAAAGAAGGCTCTGGAAAGCATTTATGAAAATTCTAGGGGAAGCTCATTGTTGTTTGAGGCAAGGACAGGTGTTTTGCGAACCAGAACATACAGAGCGAAGTACCAGGAAATGGACACAGTGTGCGCTGCTTGTGGAGAGGAGGACGAGACGGCTGAGCACTTGATACTCTACTGTAAAGGGCTTCACCCTATGCATACCGAAGACAGCATAGATTTAATAAGGTCATTGGGTTTTAGAGACAGCGAAGGAAAAGTGGATTTCAAGACAGTAGAGATTACCAAGCAAAGATTAAGTGAATGGTGGCAGAAAGCGAGAGAAAACTAGGCATTTTCTTATTAACTGATGGCAAGGGGGATTTATAGCCTCACTTTCTTTTCAGTACGGAGTGAATATAGTTTTCACATTTAAATATTCTAAGCTTAAAGGGTAAGACAAAATGGCTAGGTGGCGTAAGCTACCGCCCGATCCAAAGGGCTCAGCCGTATTCATCCATCCATCCATCCATACAGGGTTCGTGCTGCATTCGAAGGAGGGCGCTGCGCTCCGGTCACATGACGCTCACGTGTTTTGAATTTGAATCGCTGCGCGGTAAATGCCCCTTTTATTCGATGAAAAAGGCTCCGCGGCCGGCGGGGAGTCGAGCTCTTTACTTCGTGCTCTCCAGCCCGACGCTCTATCCCCTGAGCTACGAGCACATTGCTTCCGAGAGCGCTTAAGTCGGGTAAGTTGTTTGTGTGTGTGTGCATTCAGATCACGTGATGTCCCGCGCGCTACTTGGCTTTTTGTAATGCGTTGCTTCATCTTCCTATCACGTGATTTCGCGCGCGCGCGATTCAAACGATGTTCACGGACTCGTAGCCTCGTGGCGCCCTCTTAGCTGTTGCATTTGGGGTCTTCGAGCCGCTGGATTTTTGCGTCATGTGACGGTCCCCAATAGCAGCAGCTGGGTCCCGCTACATTGGGGTTGAGGTGACTGTAGAATTTTGAAGCTCGCGGACCGTGATTAATTTTGATCTTGCGTAAAGCTTTAAAGTGGCCCTGTTAAAATTTGGGGCCAGCTCGCAAAAACTTTGCAAAGACCCAGCGAATTTCGGGAATAGGCGCCATCTAGTGTTCAGACTGTGAAGTGGTCCTCGTTCAAATTGGGTGCCACCTGATGGTAAAAGCTTCGACCCGATATAAACTTTGGACGTCATGTGACGGTCCAATTGGCAACAGTCGCGGTCCCGCTAATTTGGGGGTGAGGTGACGCTGAAACTTTGAAGCTGGTGGACCGTGTTAAATCTTGGTCCAGCGTAAAGCTTTGAAGTGGACCTGCTAAACGTTGGGGCAAAGTCTTGAAACTCACAGACCGTGCTGGACCCAGTGATTTGTTTTCGAATAAACACCATCTCTCGTTAGAACTTTGAAGTGCTCATCGCCAAAAATTGCTGTCATCTGGTGGTGAAAGCTTCGACCCGCTAAATTTGGGGCGTCATCTGAAGATTCTCTTAGCACCAGCTGGATACCGCTAAAGATTTTTTTTTTTTTTTGATGGAGCGACGGTAAAACTGAAGTTCGCAGGCCGTGCTACATCTTGGCCCAGCGTAAAGCATTGAAGTTGCCCTCCCGCGCGCTTAGCACACATGGTCAGCTGTATCCACTTAATTTTGAGGGGTGACGGTAAAAATTCGAAGCTCACGAACCGTGCCAAGTTGAGACCAAAGCGTAAAGTTTTGACCTGGCACTGCCATATTTTGGGAGCTGACCCCAGCACGTAAAACTGTGAAGTGGCCCTAATAAAAATTCGAGCCCAGCGCGTAACACTTTGCGCAGTCCCAGCCAAATATGGTATACCCGACACCTAGCGTAAAAACTTTGAACTGGTCGAAGATTATTTTAAACTTCAATGAGATGAAGTTAGCGTTTCCTCTTCTCGATTTCGCGCGCCCACAGTTTAAATTCGGGATTTAGGCGTATGAGTTGTCACCTCCGTTCACAGATGGTGCGCGTTTTTGTTGCTAAGCGTCTTTGTTGTTAGGACATCAGTGATATCTGGCGGCGTTGGTGTGACCTTGCGACATCTGTTGCTGGAAAGCTAAATTGATCGTATTCCGAAGGCGTGCTCATCCGTATTTTTGTGCGCGAGCAAGTCCGGGCTTTGTGCGTATGAGTTGCCGATTCCGTTTGTAGATGGCGCGCACCTGAATCTCTTTCAGCTGACGTGAACTTTTACCATTATCACGCGAAATCTCTCGCTAATTTTAGCGCCAGATTGGTAGATGGCGTCAACTCTATCGCGCGCGCGCGACATCTCTCGCTAATTTAGCGTCATCTGCAGCTGCTCAACGGAGCAGTGTGGGAAATGGACTGGAGCGTGGTCGCATCCATACGCGCTAAAGACGAGACAGATATGGTGTTTCATATTTTTATTCTCGTACGCTCTACAAACACCACACTTCTAAATGCAGATCCGGTGTTCATTTTTTTTTTCACTCTACGCAACAAAGAAACCATTGGAAACGCTTTACACAAAAAATGTCACACAAGCTGTTTCAAGATACAACCGAGGCAAAGAAGTTGTGAAATGACATCTCAGGAGCAACGCGCGATAGGATCCTCGCATCTCAGATAACTCCTTGACGATGTCGCTCACCTCCAGAATGTATACCGTCGGAGCGTCATCTGGAACGTCATCAATGTTCAGGCAGGCAATCTCGCCTTTCGTCATCCACTCGAAGTCCGACACGGGCAGGGCTTCTCTCATTGTCGCCGCATACAGAACGTTTACGTCCAAGTCCAAAATCTGAGACGGTTCGTGCTGCGGGTTAAACGTATCCGTTCCCGGAATATTTGCGACAGCATGGCGGGTTATGCATTGGGTAATCCCTCCGCGAATACCCTGTTCTATCATGAGATAGGTGTCAGGATCGTCAATTAGCTGCAGTCTTACTTTCGACTGTTTCAGCGCACACGACAAGCTTAGGGACGGTAACGATACGAAATGTAAAGCCTCAATTTCGTACGTCTCCAGCGTCCAGCGTCTAAAGTTTTGGAAAACATCGGCCAGTAGGAGGCAGTCCGTCTTTAGGTAAAGGTCGCTGTATTCTCCAAGGTTCTTCAAACCAAAGGTATCGAAAACGACCTGTGCATGTTGGTAGTCCTCTTCACACACACCCCGTTCCCAGTCAACTTGTTAGAAGAAAAAAAAAAGGCCTCTCGTGGCGGGAGGCTTTGACCCTCGTAACTCTCAAAGCTTGTAATGAAATGATAACAAAAAACACTCTTTTGCGGGTAAGGAGGTCAACGTGTTCGGGAAAGGACTGCCGAAGGCAACAAAAATGCTCTGCGCCCTTAGAGTGGAGATTTTGCACGAGCGTCTCCAGGCTTGCATTAAGAAATGCGAGGCTGTCAACAAAGCGAAGGTTGCCTATCTCTAACAATTTAAAATTCTGGCACGAGCTTCCGAGTACGTTAATATCCTTGGACTCGAACAAATTAAGCTTGCCTAGAAAGAAACTGAGGTCGTAGAAATGGTTATGCGCTAAGAGTGGAACGGTATGTTTGTTGATTCGATGGTTTAGGTTACACTGGGAGCAAAGCGCCCGCCTAGACTCTCCCGTCGTGTGGTCGTGGTCGCGAGTTTTCATTTTCTTGCTAAAGCTTTCGTTACAAATGACACAGCGGGAAAAGTCCGCGTGGGAAGCCTCGTTTTCTTGAGTCATTTCAAGAGGCACTTCACTCGACCTGATCAATCGGGGTATTTCCTTCGCTAGAAAGTTGAGAATGAAAATTAATCTTTCTACGCAGTCGGGTCCGCGATAGAGGTATTCCTCAACAATGGACGAATCTTTTGAGCGGATGACGAGAAGACAGAAAGAGCTGGGGACGTGATTCTCGTAAACATTGCCCGTCGACTGAGTCGGTTCGAGAATCGCTTTAAAGTCGTAAACGCAATAATAGGGGAACTCTTCCATGACATGCGTGCTCCGACGAAAGTACAGTTCATCACCCTTGTTTGGGAAGACGGTTTTGCCCGGCTTCTTGTCCCTGCACATTGAGAGATGGTCAGATAGGGTTTTTTGCCTCTGAAGCCCGGTTAGACACGTCTTTCAACGAAAGCGTAGGCTTTTGGCATTTGAAAAAAGCCTCGCAAAGTTTGTAATGCCCACGAAACGGTTCTCAACAAGGAGAAGATCGACATGCTGCTCCAACTCGTCATCAACTACCTTCAGGGGGTAGACAAAGTTTTTCTCGCTGTCATAACCAAACACATTCACTGAGACACAATTTTTACGCTCAAAGGCCCCCACATCCTGTGGAAAGGTGACGGGGAAGGTTTTCGGAAACAGGTACTTGCACATATGTTCACGATACGAGGATGCTCTTCCTCTGTAAGCCCCGTTGACACTCACTGACACTGACGAGGCATTGCTTTGAGGCAAGTTGCTTCGGCAGAGAAAAAATGTCCGCAACCAACGTTCGGAGGAAGGAATCGTCCCAAACTAAGAGTACAAATTTTGATCCCGACAAGAAAGAATCCCGAGCCTTGTTCCTGATAATGCTCCAATCGGGCAGCTATTTCAGTGCAATCTCGCTGAATCGAACTACTGATATTACCGTCCACAAATGCGGTTTGGACCTGACTATGAAAAAAGTGCACAGTCACATCAATGTCGTCGTCAGGAAGGAGACGTCCGAGCTCGACGGTGAGTGTTACAAAAAAAAAAAAAACAACAAAAAAACGCAGCGGCAGACTAAAATATCTGAACACGAGCATCCGCTTTTTCTTTTTATCGGATATCCTTCGTTGGCTAAACATTGCGATTTGTGTATACGTTCGGGCGTCGCTATAAACCGCACTGTTGCGACGCGTGTGTGCATTTATCGTGAAGCAAAAGCCGCGCGAGTCTACCGCCGCGTGGGAATGTGCTTCGCGCCCGGATGTGCGCATTTTACGGTCCTTGCTTACAGGAAAATCTGCGCTATACATTGCGACTTCATCGTTTACTGTGATTGCACGGCCTACGACTCCCTGGGCGTACTCCAGCTTTTCGAACTCGAACTACCCGAGTCACGCATCGTTTTTCTCCTGATCGTCGCGCTACAAGGTGAGCAGACTAAAAGCCTCGCGTTTTCCTTGCTAATAAGACATTTTGTTTCAGCATGTGGTCCTCGAGAGGGAGAAAAATCACCTCGGTCCTCCACCACACCCTTCTTGCATAGCAAGGTGAGCAGTCTAAAAGCCTAGCGTTCTCCTCGCTAATAGGATTTTTTTTTGTTTCGGTATCTCTGAAAAGGTCAGCGATACCTAGACGACCCGGATCATCTAGCCCCCTCGTCACCTAATCGTCGGATATCTACGAATATCGTCTAGCCATCTCATCCCCATCATGGTTACCTGTCACCTGTGCTCTCCCGACGACCGACAGCATTATTCCAGTGCAGACTCGCTGCAAGATCTCTTAGCCTTGGTTCACAATGTGACTCCCTCGCCATGCATTCCGTTTTACGAAAGAGTGTGCGCTCTTCGTAATTATGTGGCTCAATACGACTTACACGAAAGAGGCACCGAGGCTTACGACGTGGCAACCTTTTTTTTAGACATCATGCATAGCATATTGCCGCGCGCGCAGCTGGCCAAGGAGGCAGCGCGCGCGTGGCCTAACGGTTATCGTGCCTGCCTCCCACGCGAAAAGCCAGGGTTCGATCCCTGGGAGCGACGCATCTTTTGTTATTCCTGCAATCTAGTTTTCTGGTAAATTCGAGAATCCTGTTGCGTGTTCGAGGTCCGAATGCTCTACGCACCGAACATTCTACGCTGATTATTCCAGAAGCTTACGCATGTACATAAGGGGCTCCGCGTGGCGAACCGGAGTCAGTTTCGCCCCAGCGTTCGACTCTGCCCTCACGCCGACCTCGACGCCCGCGACGCTCTGTTTTCTTCTGTTGTTATCGTTTTTCCTTTTTATTTTTGGGCACAAGTTCGCCCCATTAAACGTTTAGTTTCTTCAGTTATTATCGCCTCGTCAATTGTCGTTCGTGACATTTTGGTGGAGATGCGGGGTACCTGCATTCTATGCCCGTGCACCATACCCCTCCAAAAACACGCCGGCCAAGTGACGTGCTCAGCCCCGGGAGGCTACCCTTCGCAGAAGACCAGACCAAGGCCCGGTCAAGTCGCCGTAACCAAGGCCTTCTCCCGGAACTTGGACCCCTGCTGCAGAAATCAAGGAAGCGGACCGCGACGATGACTACGCCACCCGTCGTCATCCTGCCCGTCACCCCCCGCACTCCGACGCCCTTTCACGGTGAAGCTCACGAAGACATAGAGGACTGGCTGCATCATTATGAACGTGTAGCCCGCCACAATGGATGGACGGATGAGCACCGCCTCCAGAACCTCTACTTCGCGCTTGAAGGCACCGCGAGGAACTGGTTTGAGAACCACGAGTCCTCCTTTACTTCGTGGGAGCCATGCGCCGCCGAACTGAAGCGGACGTTCATCAACTACCGCCGTCGACAGCGAGCGGAGGACCTTCTTCGAACAAGGGTGCAGGGCCCCAATGAGAGTGTGACAAGCTTCGTCGAAGAAGTCTTGCGTCTAAGTGCCCGGGCCGATCCAGATGCCACCGAGGAGAAGAAGCTTCGCGCTCTCATGCGTGGCGTGAAGGGAGAAATTTTCGGAGGATTGGTACGCAATCCCCCAACGACTGTCAGTGGTTTTGTAACCGAAGCCACCAATATCGAGCGCGCCCTGACAGCCCGAGAAAGCCACTACCACCGAATCGCCGACGCGCCTGCTGCTCCAACTATCGCTGCTTCCCTTCTGGGCCTGGATACCAGCGGTGTCGACAGCCTTCGGGAGATAATCCGTGAAGTCGTCCGGGAAGAACGCCGCAAGATACTCCCCGCTGCGGATCACCCGTCCTCACTGTCGCTCGCCGAGGTCGTCCGAGAGGAAGTTCACCGGGCCTTCCAACCTGAGGCTCCGATCAACACGGCGACGCCAGAAGAGCCGACGTTGAGCTACGCCGCCGTGGCCCGACGACCGCCGCAAGCTCCTCGCCAGGCCCCGGCGCCACCCCGAAGAGACGCCCAAACGTCGCGGTATCCTCAGCGTCAAGAGGACCAAGCCCAGTACGTCCGCCCGGAGCGACCCTCAACGAGGAACACAGACGTGTGGCGAACGGCCGACCGACGCCCGCTTTGCTACCACTGTGGGGAAGCCGACCACATCTACCGCGGCTGCCCCTACCGTCGACTTGGGTTGCGTGGTTTCCACCCAAACGACCCAAGCCCGAGGTACGGCGAACGCCCTCGCGACATCGAGGAGTACCTCCGACGCTCGCCCCCCTCAGTGCCATCTCTCCGCCGTGAATCTCGCTCCCCATCTCCACGACGTTCAGCGTCCCCAGCGTCCCGACCCCGCCGAGAGAGTCTGTCTCCCCTGCGTCGCCGGGAAAACTAAGTGCGGCAACGCCTGGAGGTGACGTTGCCGAAAACGACGGAAGCAAACAGCCTCCAAGAACGCCGGAGCGCTCCCACTCTCCTGACGCCCCGCATCGCACCGACGCCCATGCAACGGTGTCCAACAACCTAAACGTTGTTATCGACGGCCTCGACGCATCGGCACTCGTGGACACCGGAGCAGACTACTCAGTCATGAGTGGGAGGCTCACTCGCCGCCTTCGGAAAGTTACGACGTCGTGGGACGGACCGCAGATACGAACCGCCGGCGGACATCTCATCACACCTGTAGGCTCCACGGAGATCCACGGTGAAACCTGCCCTGTGAAGTTCGTCGTTCTGCAAGACTGTTCGAGGGACGTCATTCTCGGAATGGACTTCTTGTGTGAATACGGCGCCGTCATCGACCTTGGTGAGAACAGATTGACGCTGCGCAAGCCTGCTCTGCCTTCAGAGAAACCCCAAACAGCGTCAGCCGCTGTTCGAGTCGCTGCCGACCACGTGAACCTTCCGCCGCGATCAAGTGTTGTCGTACCCGTCGTGACTGATGCAGCTACCTGCAGCGAAGTTGTTCTGGAAAGCAACCTCCAGTTGCTTCAAGAAAGAGGGATAGGCGTCGCACGAGGAGTAGCTGAACTTCAGGATGGCCGCACTGTGGTCCTCGTGACGAACTTTCGGAATGAAAAGCAACACCTCACAAAAGGTGCAGCCGTTGGCCACGTCGAGGAACTCCGAAACTCCGCCGAAATCGCCGCCATTACTGACGAATCCTCGCCACCTCAGCAAGACAGTACGTCGCCAGCGCAGCTTGACATCGACCCTAAGCTTCCGGACCCGAGACGACGGCAGCTGATTAACCTCCTCGCCGAATACACCGACTGCTTTGCGACATCATCGAAGGTACGCCAAACCGCCGTTGGGAAGCACCGCATCATTACCGAGGACGACGCGCGCCCTGTGCATCGATCACCGTACAGAGTCTCCGTTAAAGAAAGGGAGGTGATCCAGGAGCAAGTTCAATAGATGCTGAACGACGATATAATCCAGCCATCAAGCAGTCCGTGGGCGTCTCCAGTCGTACTGGTTAAGAAGAAGGACGGAACGCTTAGGTTCTGTTTGGACTACCGACAGCTGAACGCGGTGACGAAGAAAGACGTCAATCCACTCCCCCGTATCGACGACACTTTAGACCGGCTGCGCCACTCCCGATACTTTTCATCGATGGACCTGAAGAGCGGCTACTGGCAGATCGAGGTCGACGAACGGGACCGAGAGAAGACAGCTTTCGTCACGCCGGATGGACTGTACGAGTTCAAGGTGATGCCTTTCGGACTGTGCACGGCACCAGCAACTTTCCAGCGTGTAATGGACACAGTACTGGCAGGACTGAAATGGCAGAGCTGTCTCGTCTACCTCGACGACGTCGTAGTGTTTTCCGGCGACTTTGACGAGCACTTGCGACGATTCCGAGCTGTTCTCCAAGCCATACGGACCGCCGGACTCACCCTGAAGCCATCAAAGTGTCGGTTCGCCTATGACGAACTGAAGTTCCTAGGTTAGTAACGAAGGCGTTCGCCCCGACCCAGAGAAGACTCGCGCCGTCGCAGCATTTCCAGCGCCGAGAGACAAGAAAGCCGTGCGAAGGTTCCTTGGACTATGCGCCTACTATCGGCGCTTCGTTCGGGATTTCGCAAGGATTTCCGCACCAATAACAAACCTCACAAAGGACGCCGAGAAGTTCGAATAGGCCGAAGAGCAGCAGCAGGCATTCGACGAACTGAAGCGACGACTGCAGACTCCTCCTGTTCTTGGACATGTAAAAGGGTTGATAACTGGGCTAGTTGGTAGTTAGACATTTGAACGGTTTTAGCGCACACGTATGAAGAAGAGAGAAGAGACAGAAAAGAGCGCTACTCACAACTGTATTTACAAAGATGAAGAAAAGGAAGAACATCGTCAAGATCCTCATAAAGATGAGAAAAGAAAGAAAAGGAAGCAGAAACATAAAACAGGACTATACACAAAGGAACTCGCATGAGTCATGGGAGCCGCGAGACATCAGGCACGATGACCAAGCGACAGCCGACCACGGATGAGGTGTTCCTCTTCAACTCTGACAAAGGTGACCCAGCGCGAGCCAAGACTGATGCAAATACACCCTGCACCACGGCAACGTAAAGGCCAACGAAAGTTTTGGTGTTTAATCAAAGAGCCAGTGTATCAAGCTTGTGCGCGCGAGGGAACACCCGACTTTGTGTTTTATAGTCCTGTTTTATGTTTCTGCTTCCTTTTCTTTCTTTTCTCATCTTTATGAGGATCTTGACGATGTTCTTCCTTTTCTTCATCTTTGTAAATACAGTTGTGAGTAGCGCTCTTTTCTGTCTCTTCTCTCTTCTTCATACGTGTGCGCTAAAACCGTTCAAATGTTCTTGGACATTTCGATCAGGATGCGGAAACCGAAATTCACACGGACGCAAGTAACGCTGGACTGGGCGCGGTACTGGTTCAAATGCAAGAAGGCACCGAGCGAGTTATCGCCTACGCGAGTCGGACACTGTCCAGGGCGGAGAAAAATTACTCCACGACCGAGAAAGAATGCCTTGCGGTCGTCTGGGCAATTACGAAGTTTCGTCCGTACTTGTACGGGAGCCCGTTCCGTGTAGTCACCGACCATCACTCGCTCTGCTGGCTGGCAAACCTCAAGGACCCGTCAGGACGCCTCGCTCGATGGAGTCTCCGATTGCAGGAGTTCAACATGACTGTGGTCTACAAGTCAGGCCGCAAGCACAGCGACGCCGACTGCCTGTCCAGAGCCCCCGTCGAAACGCCTTCCGGCAGCAGCGACGACGATGACGACGAGTGCTTCCTAGGCGCAGTGAATACCGACGACATGGCACGACGTCAACGAGACGATCCTGAGTTGCGTGCGCTAATCGAGCACCTCGAAGGACGAGGGGGGACTGTCCCCCGTGTCTTCTCGAGAGCCCTGACAACCTTCGCCCTCCGACAAGGTGTGCTGTACAAAGAGAACTCGCCGTACCACTGCATACCACCCGCAGACCAACGGGCTGACGGAGCGACTCAACAAGACAATCGCCGACATGATCGCTATGTACGTCGACGTAGAGCACAAGACGTGGGACGAGGTGTTGCCCTACGTCACGTTCGCCTACAATACGGCGGTTACAGAGACCACTGGATTCACACCTTTCCAGCTGGTACACGGTCGGAAGGTAACGACCATGCTGGACGCCATGCTACCCCATGAGCCATCTGACAATGAGAGCGACGACGCCCAGGCGGTTGCTCAACGGGCCGAGGAAGTCCGCCAACTCGCCCGACTCATGATTCAAGACCAGCAACGCGTCGACGCGGGCCGCTACAACCTTCGTCGCAGGGACGTCCGCTTCCAGCCCGGAGACAGGGTGTGGGTGTGTACGCCCATCCGTCACCGCGGCCTCAGTGAGAAACTGCTGAAACGGTACTTTGGACCATACAAGGTACTTCGTCGCCTCGGCGAGCTGAACTACGAGGTGATGCCTGACGGAACACGAACATCGTCACGCCGCCTACCACGACCTGAAGTCGTCCACGTCGTGCGCCTGACACCGTACTACGCTCGATAGGACTGTGGACCTTATGTGTTCCAAATGACTCTTTAGTTTACCGTTCTTTTTATTTGCTTTGTTTTGTTCTGGTTTGCATCGGGGCGATGCACCTTTTAAAAGGGGGGAGTAATGCCGCGTGCGCAGCTGGCCAAGGAGGCAGCGCGCGCGTGGCCTAACGGTTATCGTGCCTGCCTCCCACGCGAAAAGCCAGGGTCCGATCCCTGGGAGCGACGCATCTTTTGTTATTCCTGCAATCTAGTTTTCTGGTAAATTCGAGAATCCTGTTGCGTGTTCGAGGTCCAAATGCTCTACGCGTCGAACATTCTACGCTGATTATTCCAGAAGCTTACGCATGTACATAAGGGGCTCCGCGTGACGAACCAGAGTCAGTTTCGCCCCAGTCGAACGCCTCACGCCGACCTCGACGCCCGCGACGCTCTGTTTTCTTCTGTTGTTATCGTTTTTCCTTTTTATTTTTGGGCACAAGTTCGCCCCATTAAACGTTTAGTTTCTTCAGTTATTATCGCCTCGTCAATTGTCGTTCGTGACAATATGTCAAACGTGCTCAAATATTTTGGTCTGCCGCTGCGTTTTTTTTGGTTTTTTTTTTGTAACACTCACCGTCGAGCTTGGACGTCTCCTTCCTGACGACGACATTGATGTGACTGTGCACTTTTTTCATAGTCAGGTCCAAACCGCATTTGTGGACGGTAATATCAGTAGTTCGATTCAGCGAGTTTGCACTGAAATAGCTGCCCGATTGGAGCATTATCAGGAACAAGGCTCGGGATTCTTTCTTGTCGGGATCAAAATTTGTACTCTTAGTTTGGGACGATTCTTTCCTCCGAACGTTGGTTGTGGACGTTTTTTCTCTGCCGAAGCAACTTGCCTCAAAGCAATGCCTCGTCAGTGTCAGTGAGTGTCAACGGAGCTTACAGAGGAAGAGCATCCTCGTATCGTGAACATATGTGCAAGTACCTGTTTCCGAAAACCTTCCCCGTCACCTTTCCACAGGATGTGGGGGCCTTTGAACGTAAAAATTGTGTCTCAATGAACG
The DNA here is from genome assembly GCA_013358835.2 of Ixodes persulcatus. Taxonomy (NCBI): domain Eukaryota; kingdom Metazoa; phylum Arthropoda; class Arachnida; order Ixodida; family Ixodidae; genus Ixodes; species Ixodes persulcatus. The sequence continues at coordinate 481,027 of JABSTQ010011411.1, read as the reverse complement.
TGTTTGGTTATGACAGCGAGAAAAACTTTGTCTACCCCCTGAAGGTAGTTGATGACGAGTTGGAGCAGCATGTCGATCTTCTCCTTGTTGAGAACCATTTTGTGGGCATTACAAACTTTGCGAGGCTTTTTTCAAATGCCAAAAGCCTACGCTTTCGTTGAAAGACGTGTCTAACCGGGTTTCAGAGGCAAGAAACCCTATCTGACCATCTCTTAATGTGCAGGTACAAGAAGCCGGGCAAAACCGTCTTCCCAGATAAGGGTGACGAACTGTACTTTCGTCGGAGCACGCATGTCATGGAAGAGTTCCCCTGTTATTGCGTTTACGACTTTGAAGCGATTCTGGAACCGACACAGTCGACGGGCAATGTTTACGAGAATCACGTCCCCAGCTCTTTCTGTCTTCTCGTCATCCGCTCAAAAGATTCGTCCATTGTTGAGGAATACCTCTATCGCGAACCCGACTGCGTAGAAAGATTGATTTTGATTCTCAACTTTCTAGCGAAGGAAATACCCTGATTGATTGTGTCGAGTGAAGTGCCTCTTGAAATGACTCAAGAAAACGAGGCTTCCCACGCGGACTCTTCCCGCTGTGTCATTTGCAACGAAAGCTTTAGCAAGAAAATGAAAACTTGCGACCACGACCACATGACGGGAGAGTATAGGCGGGCGCTTTGCTCCCAGTGTAACCTAAACCATCGAATCAACAAACATACCGTTCCACTCATAGCGCATAACCATTCCTACGACCTCCGTTTCTTTCTAGGGAAGCTTAATTTGTTCGAGTCCAAGGATATTAACGTACTCGGAAGCTCGTGCCAGAATTTTAAATTGTTAGAGATAGGCAACCTTCGCTTTATTGACAGCCTCGCATTTCTTAATGTAAGCCTGGAGACGCTCGTGCAAAATCTCCACTCTAAGGGCACAGAGCATTTTTGTTGCCTTCGGCAGTCCTTTCCCGAACACGTCGACCTCCTTGCGCGCAAAAGAGTGTTTTGTTATAATTTCATTACAAGCTTTGAGAGTTACGAGGGTCAAAGCCTCCCGCCACGAGAGGTCTGAAGAGGACTACCAACATGCACAGGTCGTTTTCGATACCTTTGGTTTGAAGAACCTTGGAGAATACAGCGACCTTTACCTAAAGACGGACCGCCTCCTACTGGCCGATGTTTTCCTAGACTTTAGACGCTGGACGCTGGAGACGTACGAAATTGAGGCTTTACATTTCGTATCGTTACCGTCCCTAAGCTTGTCGTGTGCGCTGAAACAGTCGAAAGTAAGACTGCAGCTAATTGATGATCCTGACACCTATCTCATGATAGAACAGGGTATTCGCGGAGGGATTACCCAATTCACAACCCGCCATGCTGTCGCAAATATTCCGGGAACGGATACGTTTAACCCGCAGCACGAACCGTCTCAGATTTTGGACTTGGACGTAAACGGTCTGTATGCGGCGACAATGAGAGAAGCCCTGCCCGTGTCGGACTTCGAGTGGATGACGAAAGGCGAGATTGCCTGCCTGAACATTGATGACGTTCCAGATGACGCTCCGACGGGATACATTCTGGAGGTGAGCGACATCGTCAAGGAGTTATCTGAGATGCGAGGATCCTATCGCGCGTTGCTCCTGAGATGTCATTTCACAACTTCTTTGCCTCGGTTGTATCTTGAAACAGCTTGTGTGACATTTTTTTGTGTAAAGCGTTTCCAATGGTTTCTTTGTTGCGTAGAGTGAAAAGAAAAAAAATGAACACCGGATCTGCATTTAGAAGTGTGGTGTTTTTAGAGCGTACGAGAATGAAAATATGAAACACCATATCTGTCTCGTCTTTAGCGCGTATGGATGCGACCACGCTCCGGTCCATTTCCCACACTGCTCCGTTCAGCAGCTGCAGATGACGCTAAATTAGCGAGAGATGTCGCGCGCGCGCGATAGAGTTGACGCCATCTACCAATCTGGCGCTAAAATTAGCGAGAGATTTCGCGTGATAATGGTAAACGTTCACGTCAGCTGAAAGAGATTCAGGTGCGCGCCATCTACAAACGGAATCGACAACTCATACGCACAAAGCCCGGACTTGCTCGCGCACAAAAATACGGATGAGCACGCCTTCGGAATACGATCAATTTAGCTTTCCAGCAACAGATGTCGCAAGGTCACACCAACGCCGCCAGATATCACTGATGTCCTAACAACAAAGACGCTTAGCAACAAAAACGCGCACCATCTGTGAACGGAGGTGACACCTCATACGCCTAAATCCCGAATTTAAACTGTGGGCGCGCGAAATCGAGAAGAGGAAACGCTAACTTCATCTCATTGAAGTTTAAAATAATCTTCGACCGGTTCAAAGTTTTTACGCTAGGTGTCGGGTATACCACATTTGTATGGGACTGTGCAAAGTGTTACGCGCTGGGCTCGAATTTTTATTAGGGCCACTTCAGAGTTTTACGCGCTGGGGTCAGCTCCCAAAATATGGCAGTGCCACGTCAAAACTTTACTCTTTGGTCTCAACTTGGCACGGTTCGTGAGCTTCGAATTTTTACCGTCACCCCTCAAAATTAGGTGGATACAGCTGACCATGTGTGCTAAGCGCGCGGGAGGGCAACTTCAATGCTTTACGCTGGGCCAAGATGTAGCACGGCCTGCGAACTTCAGTTTTACCGTCGCTCCAGCGAAAAAAAGAAAAAAAAAAACTTTAGCGGTATCCAGCTGGTGTTAAGAGGATCTTCAGATGACGCCCCAAATTTAGCGGGTCGAAGCTTTCACCACCAGATGACAGCAATTTTTGGCGATGGGCACTTCAAAGTTCTAACGAGAGATGGTGTTTATTCGAAAACAAATCACTGGGTCCAGCACGGTCTGTGAGTTTCAAGACTTTGCCCCAACGTTTAGCAGGTCCACTTCAAAGCTTTACGCTGGACCAAGATTTAACACGGTCCACCAGCTTCAAAGTTTCAGCGTCACCTCACCCCCAAATTAGCGGGACCGCGACTGTTGCCAATTGGACCGTCACATGACGTCCAAAGTTTATATCGGGTCGAAGCTTTTACCATCAGGTGGCACCCAATTTGAACGAGGACCACTTCACAGTCTGAACACTAGATGGCGCCTATTCCCGAAATTCGCTGGGTCTTTGCAAAGTTTTTGCGAGCTGGCCCCAAATTTTAACAGGGCCACTTTAAAGCTTTACGCAGGATCAACATTAATCACGGTCCGCGAGCTTCAAAATTGTACAGTCACCTCAACCCCAATGTAGCGGGACCCAGCTGCTGCTATTGGGGACCGTCACATGACGCCAAAATCCAGCGGCTCGAAGACCCCAAATGCAACAGCTAAGGGGGCGCCACGAGGCTACGAGTTCGTAAACATCGTTTGAATCGCGCGCGCGCGAAATCACGTGATAGGAAGGCGAGCAACGTCACACGACCATGGTCACATGACCTGCGGCAATGAAGCATCCTGTTTTTAACCGCATTACAAAAAGTAGCGCGCGGGACATCACGTGATCTGAATGCACACACACACAAACAACTAACCCGACTTAAGCGCTCTCGGAAGCAATGTGCTCGTAGCTACGTTCGACGTCCCGGTGGACACGGTGCGGCGCGCCTTTGAACCCTTTGGCGTTTTCAAGGAAATTATCCGCGAAAGGTGGAAAATTGATGGCTTCGTTGACGTCGAGTCCACCACGCTGGTCGTGCGGATGGAGCTGAACGAGGGAGTCGCCCTGGAAAGCCTTCCGCACCAGCTGCGGATTTGTGGAGGGAAGGTTCTCGTCGTCGTCCCCGGCCGGGCGCCGATCTGTCTGCGGTGCCGCCGAACAGGCCATATACGTCGGGACTGTAGGGTGCTCTTGTGTGCCCAGTGCCGGGCCTTTGGACACGAGGCTGCGGCGTGCGTTAAGACGTACGCCCGCGCCACGGGCATCAACACCCAAGAGGCGCTGGATGACCTCGACCTCATGGACGAGTTCGAAGCTGAGAAAGCGGCGTCGGCGGCAACGGTGACGGTGCCGGAAACCCCACGCGAGACCACGGCGGTCGTCGCAGCCTCGGTAGAGAGGACGCCAGAGCCCTCGACGTCGACACCGACGGTCCAGGCGACCCCCGGGGTCTTCGAAGACGTCGTGCATGAGAAGACCGAGAAGCCTGTAGGGCCTGGTGCCACCGCCAGGACAGAAGAGGACGACGGCAAGGTCAAGGGCGGAGACAACGCCAAGGCCAGGGACGGCGACAACGCCAAGAGCAGCGACGACACCAAGGCCAGAGGTGGCGACGACACCAGGGCCAAGGGCGACGACGGCGCCAAAGCGAAGGACGATGGTGACGCCAAGGCCGAAGACGGAGCCAACGGCGAGGACAACGATGGCGATGACAGCAGGTCAATGGACGTCACGGCCGGGACGATTAAAAGGCGGTTCGACGAAGTGAACCCCCACGCTGGCGAAAGGCAACTACGACGCCTCGAGCGCGAGTGGGTCGGCAAGGTGGGACGTTACCGTGAGCGGTCAGCGTCGCGCCCGCGCACAAAGGAACAACCTAAGTGAGTCGCTACGACCTTGACTGTACTGTTGATTTTAATTACTTTGTGTTTTTATGTTCGTTTTAAGCACCATGCTCTCCGGCTGCTTCTTTAAACCCCAAAGTGCTAGAAAAAACGTTGCGGGTAGGCACGTTAAACGTGCGGAGTTTGTGTTCACGACGACGGCAATGCCAACTGAACCGCCTCTTTATCGACCACGATCTCGATATCGTGGCGGTTCAGGAGTCAAAGATGGAGGGCGAGGGCCAGACGGAGAGCATGGTGCGGCTGTTCGAGCCGCGGTATGATGTCTGCGTAAGCCACGCCGTCGGAACTTCCGGTGGGTGTCTTTTGTTTTTGCGAACATTTTTGTTCACTGTGGAAAAGGCGGTTAGTGACGAGTCGGGACGCTTTGTTTTGTGTGATTTTTCTTCGTCTAACCTCCACTTTCGTGTTTTGTGCATTTACGCACCTAATAGAGTAGATGAACGCGTATTGTTTTTCGAGTTCCTTGATAAGTATGTTCAAACCGAACGGAGCGTTATCTTGATGGGTGACTTCAATTGTGTGTGTGCGGCCCGCGACAGGTCGAATAGCAGTAGATTTAGAGATGAAAGTGCTTTACGTTTGGGGGGCATAGTTCAAAGTTACGGTCTGGAAGACGTTGCCAACTGCACGTCAAGTGGGGGGGCTCTACGTTTTACTCACTTTCAGGTAACAAGTCACGCGCGCCTTGACAGGGTGTACGTTTCCGCCGATTTGCTAAGAGCGTGTAAAAATATGCTGTAGATCATGTGTCTTTTAGCGACCACTGTCTTGTTTCGTTTTCACTGTGCTCATCCAAAGAGACGCAAAAAAAGTTTAGTTGGGACCTTTGGAAATGCAACACCAAGCTCCTTCTGGACGAATACTTCGTTAATTCTGTTCGCCAAACCTTGGAAGAGTTGGCGAGGGCGGGAGGGAAGGATTTTGGGGTAAAGTGGGAGCTTTTTAAACAAGATGTGAAAATGGGGGCTATAGAACGCTCAAGTGTTTTGAAATATGAACAGGAAAAGGTAAAGCGCGAATTAAACGACCTGCTGAAAGAGTTGTTATGCGAAGAATGTGTTGCCCCTGGGCTTTTACTGACGACATTATAAGCCTTAAGAAGCGTCTGGAAGCATTAGATACTGAGCAGTATCAGGGAGCTATCGTACGGGCGCGTTTGAAACGCTTATCTGAGGGGGAGATGCCCACTAAAAGAGCTGTTGGCATGGAAAAAAGATATGCCATGAAAAATGAAATCGGCGAAATTGTTTATCGTGGAACGTTGACCAACGATAGGCAGAGTATTGAGCAAGCTTTTGTTAATCATTACAAAGAGCTCTTCAGTTATCGCACACCCAAGTGTGATGATTTCCGAAATTTCTTTTTACCGCTTATGCCGAAAGTAGTTGACGACGTGAAGGAACGACTAGAACAACCTATTATGTTAAGTGAAATTGAAAAGGCAATAGATGAATTGAAGATCGAAAAATCGCCTGGGCCTGATGGTTTGGGAGCCGAATTTTATAAAACGTTTAAGAATCAAGTGGCTCCTTTCTTGCATTGTGTGGTTGCCGAAGCGTACCGACTTAAAGTTTTACCCCCGTCATTTTTGTTTACCCACACCGTTTTAATTCTAAAGAGCGAGGATCAAGTAAAGCTCCGCTCGGTCGGAGCCTACCGCCCGATTACCTTGACGAATGTTGACTATAAGATTTATATGAAGGTTCTGGCGGAGCGACTACAGGGCGTGATAAACCTTATAGTCGGTCCTCACCAGACGTGTGGCATAAAAGGGAGAACTATAGTTACTAATGTGCATATAGCGCGAAGTATTTTAAAGTGTTGCGATGCTTTACAAGAAAAGGTAGCGGTACTTCAAGTAGACCTTGAGAAAGCTTTTGACCATGTGTCTCACGAAATTCTTTTTTCTTTCTTAGAACATGTTAACTTAGGGTCCGTGTTGTGTGATGAGTTACGCATGGCTTACCCCAACTGCGCCACCAGCCTCGTGGTGAATAAGAGTGTGAGTGAGCGCATCCCCCTTTTTTCTTCCGTACGGTAGGGATGCCCACTTTCGCCCCTACTTTTTTGCATTTTCCTTGAGCCCTTCTGCCTTTGTGTGATCCGTAGTGGGGAAATACGCGGCTTTAACTTACAAGCCACAGAGGTTCGCATTTTGGCCTACGCCGATGACGTAGCTCTTTTTTCTGCGAATCAAGAAAGTGTAAAGAAAGCCATAGACCTAACAGTGAAGTTCTGCGAGCAGACCTGTAGTGCTGTGAATTGGCAAAAGTGTCTGGGCTTTTGGCACGGTGACTGGCCCTCAAAACCCAATGTTTTTGGGCGTGTGACGTGGTCAACCACGCCGACGCGTTATCTTGGAGTCCCGATGGAGCAGTACAAGGACAACACAGAATTTTGGTGCGAACAAACTCAAGCATTACGCGAAAAGGCCGATAAGTGGGGGGGTAAAGGATTTGCAATTTTTGCATGTGCCTCAGTTTGTAATATTTTTTTTGCCGGAAAGATCTGGTATTTGTTGCAGGTGTTGCACTGTTCGCGAGTCAACATTCAGCGATTGCATCGTGTTTTTGCGGTTTTTATTTGGGGCTCGTGTTGGGAGCGCACGAGCCGAACTAACCTTTTTCTGCGTGTGAAAGATGGTGGTCTGTGTCTGTCCCATCTTTTTGTCAGACAACTGGTGAATAGGTATATTTTTCTAAGGGACCAAAATGACAGCTTTTTACGCACAGTCATTCAGGTGCGGCTGCGCAGTGCGCTGCCCGAGTTTATTGTCTCGACAGATGTAGACCTGAGCTCCGATGTGCGAGGTTATTTGAAAGAAGATTGTTTCCGCCTACCGGTTTCTAGTGGCTCGTTTTTCACTTGAATATCTGTCCAGTGTGTCGCGCAAACGGCTGACCAAAGACCTGATTGTTTCTCTCCTTCCCACTCCGCTGTACCGTTCGGTGTTCAGCGCGGGAAAGGGGCAGGATGTTTTAAAACGTGTTAAGCGAATGTTGGTCCCTGCTTACACCAAAACTTTCTTTTTTAAGCTGCATAGTGAAACCCTGCCGGTTAAAGTGTGGCTGGAAGGGAAAGATATCCCTGTAGCGTGGTCAGTGAACTGTCTTTTGTGTAAAGAGCGGAAAACAATAGAGCATGTGTTCCTCAGCTGCTGGGACGCAGTCTTTTTATGGGACGTCCATCAAAGAACTTTGAAAAAAGACCTTCCGTTAACGCCTCATGGGATCCGGTATCTTTGTGTCGAGGGAGGGAATAATCTTGTGCCATATGACATGATCATGCTTGTCGGCCTACATAGTTTGTGGCGATGTCATATGGCGGTGAGACACGCAGACGTCGACGTGCGTCCTGCGCTTAAGTATTTTGTTGAAACAATTTGTTACCTGAAAGAAGTATTTAAAATGCAGCAGCCTCCTCCTGACTATTTGCCGCTTTTTGAGGAGCTGGCGACCCTCAAGGATCCATAACTCATTGGATGTGTCATCCCTCTGTCCTTGTTGCTGTTCTCTTGTGTACATTAGCCATGGTGGTTTTGGTTTGTTTTTAACTTTTTAGCCTTCTGTAATCTTTCACCTGTGCCAAAGTCAGGCAATAAAGAAAAAAAAATGTGCTCGTAGCTCAGGGGATAGAGCGTCGGGCTGGTGAGCACGAAGTAACGAGTTCGACTCCCCGCCGGCCGCGGAGCCCCTTTTATCGAATAAAAGGGGCATTTACCGCGCAGCGATTCAAATTCAAAACACGTGAGCGTCATGTGACCGGAGCGCAGCGCCCTCCTTCGGATGCAGCACGAACCCTGTGCGACATCACGTGAGCGCCCTCTGTCGGACGCAGTTCGAACCCTGTGACATCACACGTGAGACGCCCTGAGCGCCGTAATTCAAGTCCTATAGCGCCCTCTGTCGAACGAAGCTCGGACCCTGTGTGACATCACGTGGTTGTTATCAGATGATGACCGCAGCTGTCAACACCTGGTCAACCACACTTGTGGTTTGTTGTTTGCGGTTTGAGGTTTGCGGTCTGCGGTCATGGTAAGTGACACGCTTCTGGCACGCGCCTGACACGCGACGCGCACGTGACTTCACACGTGACGGGACCTCGCTGAGCTCCGATTGGTCACTGGCTAATGTCCTGTGGACGGGGCCATCGATGCCCACTGCCTGGCATTGGTCACTGGGATGGGAGAGAAGGAAAGAGCCCCGCCCTACTGCGCTGTGATTGGTTGGATTGGGTTTGGCCCCGCCCTCCTGCGCTGTGATTGGTCGGATCGGGTTAGGCTCCGCCCCCTTGGGCGTTTGTTGACAGTTTGGCCGAGTTCGTACATGTTTGTTACTACTAAATACCATATTCAAACAATAAAATAGAAAAGTATATGAAAACTTGCTTCACTTGCTGAAACATTGGTGGAAGCAAGGCCGTTGTTTTCACTTAACACACTTGGTGAACAAGGACCTCCCGCAGTTGCGGGTGCGCTCTCCGAGCCAAGTGTGTTGCAGTCTGACGGAGCTTCGTGCCACAAGACGGGTCCCCTCGGCACATCCGAAGGCCAGTTGCCTCTATTGTCAAGGCATGACGCTGCTGCGATTAAGAATTTTTAGCATTTTATTAAAAGAGATAAAGAAAAAGTAGTTTGCTGGACGTTAGAGAGTATTCAGATGCTGAGTCACCGGCCACAAACCTGGCCGCTAACATAACGTTTATTCATGAGCTCTGCGGAAAACAAAATAAGGTAAAACAAATTCGCCAATTAGATAACCGCGTTTGCTTTCGGCGGCCATGCTTGTGTGTAGTTACTCGACATTAAAAAGCAGTCTGACGTCATATGAATAGACCCTATATAGCTTTGGTGGCAGTTTGAAGAGTGGGAACAAAACAGTAAATTGTGACGCCACCAGGAAGGGGAGCTAAGGCTGTCTGCTTGCCGGGATCTACAGGTCCATGGCTATATCATGCAGGTTGCGTCACGAAACACCGGCTAAATCGTTGCTCAAAAACTACACGTCGCACATAAAAAGCTAATATTGTTTAATAGAAAAATTCATAAAATTTGACGGTAGGATAATTATGGTGTCAAGGATTTTGAATAATTAACTTTCTGTAATTACTAAACTTAAAAGTATGGTCAGGTCAGTGTAAACACCTTGCTGAACTGAGTCAAATACAGAAAGTGTGACATTTTTCAAAAATATTGTTTAATACAATACATTTCCTAAATTCAGTTAGCCTAATAAAAGCTTATTCTTAGAGTGTCATCAAAAAGTTATGCTGCGTTACTCAAGATGTAGGAAAATGCGAAGGAGTCACGCATGCTACCTCCGATAAGTTGAAAAAGTCAGTTTCCGTCTTAGACGTTTCAATTGTTTATAACATGAGGACAAAAATGTGTGCAAATTGCGGTTCTCGCAGTTGCACCAACACAATTTTTGTTTTTATAAATAATCCACATTCGACACAAACTTAATGCCTGAAATAAGATCTAACATGTATACTTCGTTACATCATGAACACAAACGTATAAAAAATTGGTAAGACTTCTGCGTAAGATTGTGGACAGCGACAGCTGGAATGAACTGCAGAAGGGTGGAAAGTTGGGCTAGTTGGTAGTTATTCATCTTGGTTTTAAAAGCGCACAAAAGACGAGGACAGAGTAAGAAACACAAACGACGGACCAGCGCTCACTCGCAACTGATAGGTTTTATTGGAACCTCAGAAAACACAAAAAGCATCCCGCCCCCCCCCCTCCCCCCCCCCCCCCCCCCCCCAGATCGCTCATGCGCACTGCAGCTCCTTGTTGTCAAACTACACATCTTAAAAACTGTAAAATCACGATGTTTACGTGTTGACACGTGTCGTTGTCTTTAGAAACGCCAACTCGGCCTCAGTCAGTGCAAGGGAGGGTTGGCTTATGCATCCCTCTCCCCGAGAAGCTATCTGAAAGGCCTCCAAGATCTCTCTCGCCCTCTGTTCTTTGTGCGTGCCCAAAATATTTGTGTTACCGAACGCTGGAGAGCAGCCGCACCTGTCACAGTGGACAGCCAGGTGGCCCGACGGAGTCGCTCGAAGAGAGGCACGGTGCTCCCTAAGCCTTTCATTAACACAGCGACCAGTTTGGCCCACGTACACTTTGCCACAGGATAGAGGAATGCAATACACCACCCGAACCCGACATCGAACAAAAAAGTTCACATGTTTTTTTCCACAGGAAACTTCACCTCTCTTCTTCCCCTCCCCCGACTCTCGGACCCTCTTACACAATTGAAGTAATTTGTTGGGAGCCTTAAACACCACCTGTACGTCATACCGCCTCGCAACATTCTTAACATTGTGCGAAACACCGTGTAGGTACGGGAGCACCACCGGTTTCTTCGACCTTTCCCGTGGTGCCCGGCTGACAGGACCTTTCAAACCCTTAATCAGCCCCGCCGACACTTCCCCGATTATTCGTAAAGGAAAACCTGCTTCCGTCAATTTCCTCACTTGATCATTGAAGCTTTTCTCCACCACGTGGAAGCATGATTTCTTGAGGGCCGAACCAAGGCAAGACGCCGCGATGCCTCTTTTTACTATTTTCGAATGTGCCGACTCGTACGGCAGGAGCGCTTTTCTTGAGCGGGGACTAAAAGCCCAACAAACATGGTTGCTTGACAAACGGAGAGACAAATCCAAAAACTGGAGGCAACCCTCCGACGGTGTCTCGAAGGTAAACTTCAGTCCTTTCCCAAGTTTTTCGACTTCAACAAAAATAAGGTAGTCGTCTACATATCTAAACATTTTTATGACACCCTCAACCCCCTGCACCCTCGAGAGAAACATCGAGCTGTCCAAGGAAAATGTCGCTAAGAACCGGCGCCACACAAGAACCAATGCATATGCCATTCCTTTGCACAAAAATTCCCTTCTCCCACTGAACCAGCATGGACTTCTTTTTATTTGAAGTTCATGCTGGTTCAGTGGGAGAAGGGAATTTTTTCGGCATTCGACGAAACGCCGTTTCGTCGAATGCCGTTTCTTTGAAGCCGTTTCAATGAATACCGTTTCATCGAACGCCGTTTCATCGAACGCCGTTTCATCGAACGCCGTTTTATCGAACGCAGTTTTATCGAACGCCGTCACATCGAACGCCAGGGTGGCATTCCCGCTTCCTGAAGCTGGTCGGAGGTGCCCATCCCGGGTTCTGGAAGTTTTTGACTTGCATCGCCGCAAAACATCAACTGACGGAAGACAAGCTAGAGGCGATGCTGAGTTCCCAAGAGCCTCCTCGCCAGAAGAAGGCCATAGCGGCAAGAAATGAGAAGGTCCGCCTTTTTTATGAGAACCGACGGAGCATGGCTGTGGGGCACTTTTTGAGAGCAATTGCTCATCACTTGAAACGGTGAATGGCTGTCGCACGAACACATGAACCCCCGAAAGTTTTCAAATAAAATTTGAAGTGACGTACTTACTTTTGACTTCATTGAGTCTTAGAACTAAAAAAAACAATGTTTCGTTGTAGTTTCATAAATAGCACCTCAGCTTTAGCTACTGCAAGCTTCCGGCATGTAAAAAAGTATCAATAGAAATACACGAGAGGCTAGGAGTTTCAGATGGCTAAAGTTGTTGCGCCTGCGCAAAACCTAAGTCGCCTTCTGGCCTCCATGAGTTGGAGTGCGCTCTTACCGGTAGTGCGACTTTTTATTTATTTGTTACAATTCCTCAAGGCCCATCGGGTAATACAGAGGGGGTGAACAGATAAGCACAATACGCGAAACAAACATAAAAATCGGTACAAATATCCTCATGGGTTACTTGCATCAAAATAAAGTGTAACAGCTACAAGTTTGGACATTAAAAAACCTGACGGTGAAATAGGTGAATGACACGAAAATGCACTCGATCCGTGCATAAAGGAGCATCTTTAACACTTTTTATATAAAAGACATTCGATGAAACGGCCGTCAGCGATTCGATGAAACGGCGTTCGATGAAACGTCCATTTCTTCGATGAAACGGCGTTCGACGAAACGGCGTTCGATGAAATGTACGGGAACCCTGAAGAACTAACTCACTGTCCCTCGGCTTCGGCGTACACTCTAACATAGGCTTCGATCACCATGATAAGAAAACAAGCGTCACCCGCAGATGCTTGCGGTTAGATTCGTACTTTGTACGTTCAAAAATCGTCGTCCTTGCACACCGAGAAGATAAATGATCTTTATGCGCATGCGTGCCCGCTGGCTGCGCCCGCGGGGCACGCTGGGCGGCCGCAACTGCCGCCATCTAGCGAAGAGCAGAGTGTTTTTTTTCCCCGCTATTATGAGCATAGCCGGCCTGTTTTTGCCGGCCCTGCACAAACGGGCCACCAAAATTTACAGGGCCGCCTACGGAGCCACCTATATAGCCACTCGCACCATCAAAGAGGGGAGGGGGCCAACCGCAGCCGTGACGTTGTACACAGCTATTTTGAAGGGGCCGGATCAGTTCGCGGCAAAGTCCTGAAAACTTTTAACGTCACGGCCGCTATGACCGTGACGTTTGCCGGCCCCAGATTGAGAGTGCAGGCTCGCAAGGTGCATGCAAGGCTTTCTCGTGATAATTTCTGTTTAAGTTTATAACTTTTTGTAACTGAATTTATCTTAATATTGATATTTGAAGCAGTGACATCTGACTGGATTTTGTCATCTAGAACACTTAGTTGAAGGCTTATTTCTACCGCGGGGTGTGGCTGGAAAGTTTCGAAAAGTTAGTTCCATCGGATTTCCTTGAATCGCGATCTCCTGTGTGATACCAGAGAGCCGTGAACCTATGTTGACCGCCACGACGCGACTAGACTCTTTTTATTTTCAAAATTAGTGCATAATGTTGCTAAAAATAAATCGTAATTTTCTGTGGCTGAAAGTTGAAATATGCTCATGCATTGATTTCGAATTGTTGAATTATTGATCGACTCGCTCCGGCAATAGGCACATCTCGACTTCGCTGTTTTTATTTCTCGACAAAAGGCACACTCGTCGACATAGGGTCCTCAAATGAAACGTTCATAAACACCTTCAAGCCGGAGTGAGCTGCCTTCGATGGTTCCAAGCAATGTTTATAAACGTTTTATTTAAGGATTCCGTGTCGCGAGTGTGTCTTTTGTCGAGAACTAAAAACAGCGAAGTCGAGATGGGCCTATTGCCGGAGCGAGTCGATCAATTATTCCACGATTCGCAATCGATGCATGAGCATGTTTCAAATTTCAGCAACAGAAATTTAAGGTGTCTGTCCAGCAACAATATGTACTAATTATAAAAAAAAAATCTAGTCGCGTTGTGACGGTCAACATAGGTTCACGGCTTTCTGGTATCGCGCAGAAGATTGCGATTCAGGAATTTCGATAGAACTAACTTTTCGAAACTTTCCAGCCACACCCGGCGGCAGAAATGAGCCTTCAACTAAGTGTTGTAGATGATTCAATGGAGTCAATGTCACCACTTCAAAATGTCAATATTAAGATAAATTCAGTTACAAAAAGTTACAAGCTGAAACAGCAATTATCACGAGAAAAATTGCACGTACCTTGCGAGGATACCTCATGTTCATCGGCGGTACAAGCGTTCGATGCGCGCTCCATTCACAAAATGCTCTGAGCACAGTTGAGGGGATGGCGTTGGGAATAAGTATTTTCGGTTTACGGGCGCAACCCACTGCCGCCAGAAATGGGGGTCACGTGGAAATCGATGGAGCTTAAAGACATTACAGCCGCACTCGCCTTGCCGGATTCTGTGCAAGCTACATAGGTCCTTGGGCAGTATTCGACGCTTTCTGTCGTTATTCATGCACCCTATGACCGAGAAATGGTGTCCCGATGACCGGGGGATTGTCCCCATCCAAGCCGTGGCTCTATTTAACTTTGAAAGTTTACAAAAAAGAAGGAAGAGCGAACGAAGTTCGGGCAATACATTCACCCAACACCGGCGAAGCCTCTCATCCGAGACTTTCACTCTTTCTACCGCTCCAACAAGAAGGAAAGCGCCGCTAGCCCTTTCCCTTTTCTCTCTCGCCCCTTTTCAGTAAAACGGTCTATGCACGAACTCAACTCTGTTACGTCACGCCGCATTGGTGGCGCGTCGGGCGCTCTTCTGGTCAGGGGTTCAGGGCGGAAGTAACCATGCGGGACTTGCATTCGTGTGTTGTTTTCAAAGAAGCCAAAGATCTCCAAACAAAGTTTTGAAGATCAGTCTTTATTTGTTTTCTGCCCGCTCGCTTTGTCCGAGAACTTTCAGTAAAATGGTCTATACCTTCATGTCGGGCATTGTGGTTAAATGTATCACAGAGCTAAAAAAAAAGGTTCAATAGGGGGGCGCGCTGGCGCCTTCCCAATGATGGCGACCTGTGCGACCGCCCAGGCCGCCAACTTCTACGGTTCACCGTGATTCGTTGTCTCGTGTTCTGCAGAAAGTGAAATCCCAGACCTTTCTTATAATATGGCGGTAGTTAACTCTGACTTGTTTCACCTCAGATTGACCGGATTACTTGCAGTCAAAGGAAGTGTGCACGTGGGGTGGTGGAGAACAGACATTGTAACCCTGAAGCGTGGGGTTTCTGTTTGAGCTGTTCCTCCCAAGGTCCAGAGTTTGAAGTTCTGAACTACGTGCCTTTTTTACAGTGAGCAATCCCAATCGTAAGTTCGAAAACCGCCTACATAATATGAAATATCTAAAAAGATGTATACAATTGAAAGGCCCGAACAAACTTTCCGATTTGTCGCAACGTAATAATGCACCGCTCATCGAACCAACCCTGAAACTTCACGAAAATGTATGTCTTCTGCATTCAGGGATGGACATGAAAACTTTCAGCCTTCGAAGTTACCTGGAAATTGATGGTTAGAAGGAATTTCTTGAAACCGTAGAAAATAGTTACCACCGCTGCGATATGTTAGTAGCTCACGTTAGCTTACTAACCTCGCGATTCAGAAATGACGACAAGCGCCCTTTGCTCACGACGCAATGCAATACTAATTTTAATTTGCATTGTAATGTCCTTATTACAGCAGTAAAGTGTCACTGAGGTCAGACTTAACTGCGGTTCAGGCTGCCCGTGTAACCAGGGTGTTAGACGCTACCGAACAGGACTGAAAGTACAACATTATGACTGAGCTCGCCTGCATCGAATACGGGTGCAAGACGTTTCCTGTGATCCAATCTTCAGAGATCATCTTGTAATTTTTATTCAGGTGAGCTTCCACCCCGAATTCACCCCTGGGCCTAACCTTTATGTAGGTTTGAGCGTTCTGTCACACCTAGTTTAATAAAGCCTGGTCCAGATTATTTCAGACAGTCACGTTCGTTGAGCCCAAGGCGACCGAAACGACAGCAGAAACAAAGACACCGGGAACCTGTTTCCCGCACAGAAAGTGGCAAACAAAGCAAGAGGTGGTTTTGTGAAGCAAGCGTGAGTTATAATTGTCTTGGCGTTCTGGTCGTTGGTGTTGGTTTGATTGCTGTGAATTCAACTGACAAATTGTGCGAACACTCTGCAAACAAATATCAATGAAGATTTGCTTAATTGTGTAGTGGTCATATCACTCGTGGTATATGAATTATCATATTCTGCTTATTTTTTTGGAACCAACGTTCGGCCAGTAAAACGAGACACCCAGCCGCACACCCCAAGCCGTAAAGTAACATGCATCCAGGGAGTAGACTGGGAACTTGTTCTTCTTCGTACGTCACGAATGAAGTGTGATCTTGGCGCTCGAGTTCACTGTTTGTTGCCATGTACAGTCCGGACTCGAAGATGGCTCTCAAGAATCTTTCGTATTCGGAAATGTACGGAAACGCCTTCGACAGGAAAAATCCAGTTAAGATAATACCGAAGTGGTCTTTTCCGCTCGAAATTCCCGCCGTCCTGTAGCGGCACGGCAACCTGCCGACGCTTGGTGTCAGCAGCAAGAACACGTGAGTACCGCGCCTTGCTCCCTTCATGCATTCCTCGCAACTGTCGTCGCTCAAACAGGACCCGCCGCAATCATCTAAACGCTGCTTCAGTGTGCCCAGGATTCCGTTACTGCTTGCCCGAATCTTGGTGTGTACAAATCGGTCTTCGACCACGCAAGGATATATAAAACCGGCCTTTGAAAGCCGACCTACGTCTTCAGTCGTCTCAATAGCTCTCTCGAAGCTTGGCACACTCGCCATCGATGTGACTTCGGACTGAACGTAGTTTGCGAGAAAGAACATTCCAACAAGCCACGAGGCGCAGAAGAGCCTGCTGATTGCAAGGTTGGAACTATGAACAGGAAGCGGCGAACTATTGCCAGCAAACGATGCAAACAGAAACATCGCAAAACGGGAGGTGTTCGTCGACTGCATCAGCCATCGAGATGTTATAAAGTAGATAGTGATTATGAGGCAGGCACTTACGAAAATAACTGGCACAGTGTAACGTATAAAAGGCTTCAGGTTGAGAAGGACTGTGGCTCCGCGTCCACCGGCGCTGTAAAAATCAATCCTCGCTTGTCCAACGTAAGCACCGACGTGCACGTACAGACTTCTGTTCCAGCTGATAACGCCGACCATGAGAATGATGTCAGTTTTTTTCTCGAGGATGTCACAAATAACCTGGTCTGGGCCTCGCGCAATGCTAACGTAATCTCGGATGCTCACGTTCAAGCTACGAAGTGAACGGATTACTGTAAGACTAGAACGTTGGGTATAACCGTTAGCTGTGATGGTACCCGAGGAGCTTCTGAGCTGGGTCCATCCGACAAACGTCTTGTGCCTCAGCGCAGTCCACAATCTTTGTCGATCCTCGACGAACAACTTGTCAGCTGCCAGTGTCGAGCGTTCCGTGCAGTTCCAAAAGCCGGTTTTCGGGACATCAGCCACTGTCCCGTTCAGTGAAATGAGCGCGCAACTTATGTCCGGGTAATCCCCGACAGGAAGGACATCACCCACTTCCAGAACGAACAGCAGGCGGACGAGGGACAAGTAGATGATGTGGGGCTTGAGGAGCTCGAGAATGACTCTTCTCTGGTGCTTCGTGGAGACTGGTACCAAAACGATTACCTTTCTTTCGGACATGGTGTAAATCTTCAGCCGTTCCACTTCCTGTTTCCCAAAGTGAGTCCACACCTGGAGGGGAAAAGAGAGCCCAGGGGTCCAGGTCATCGATTTGTCACTGTGCGGTTCGAGAAGGGCCAGGATAACAGTGAACGTTTCTTGGGCCTCCAGCGACTTCATTACTCCTGCAGGGATGATGGGCAAACCTCCATGACAAATGAAAACAACTGCGGCAGCCGTTGTCGCCATTATCAGAGCGTGGCTGGCCATAGCTTTCTCCACAGCATTCACAAGGAACCAGTGTGCGATTTTTACTCAAATAAATGTTCACTAAGTGAATCTGCGAGTTGCCATGGCGTTTGTTTCGTCTTTATGCGTTCGCGTGCTAACCATGGAGCTATCAAGTATGGAGGTCCATTAAGCTCTGAGTTCTTTGAGACCCCATGAACGCTATTGACTCTTAAAGTCAATACACCCTGACATACATTGTAGCGTGGACTACGGCTAAGAAACAACCGGTATGATGTGTCTCTCCCGAATGATCAATAATATTGACCTTATTGTGCAAGCGAACCACGATCACTCTGTTGTCTACACTGACTCACTTAGTTCTCTACCAGCACTCGCATGACGAAAAGCTTCTAAAAAACCGATAATCATAGAGCTGCAGAACAAACATATTATTTCTTCCAGAAACAGCATCGAAATAGTTTTACGTATAGTCCCCAACAGAGTTGTAAAAGTTACTTCAAAAATGTTCCTAAAGGCCCGTTCACGCTCTTGCGACCTCTTAAAACTGGGTTCCTTAAAACATCTTAAAACGATAGGACACACTGGCGCCATCTATTGGATAGCAGTGTAAACTTGGCGGTCCGGCGTATTTTCTATTTCTCTCGCGCATTATCCTTTCTTTCTTAGCTCGATATACTTTTGTCAACGTTATAAACGAGCCTTTCTTATAGGTATTAGGCGCACTTGACCTCGGAAATCCCGCAAAACCTTCGCTCTTGTGAAATGCAGTTCGAGGGTCACCGCATAGATAGAATAGTTTAGAATAGTTTTATTTCAGGCTTTCTTCCAACATACATTTTCCAGAGCCAGAGTGCCAGTTTGTTCTCCCGTCTTAAGACATTTTAAGAAGTTTTAACAGATCTCGTCTCTCTCGGTTGTACTCGGTTGCAAGCGTGTGAACGGGCCTTTAGTTACAGTTACAGTTACTCATGCGAAAAGGTACCTAGCTACTCGCTTAAAAATGTACCTAGGTACAAGTACAGTGACTTCAAAGATACTTTCTTTATTTATTTTTCCCAAAATTGTAAGAATATATTGAAAGTGAGCTTTTTATACTTAGGGATACACAAAAAAACGAGTTCAATAAATGTGCTTTTTTGGTGTCAATGCGAGAAATAAGGAAAAACCGCATTCACATGAGCATTAAAGGGGGGGGGGGGGTGCAACGATTTTAAGATTAAAAGAATTTGCATCTCGTCATTTTTACGTTGTTTATCGTGTCCCGGAGAATAGAAAAAACATCTCCTTGACTAAAAAATGTCGCGATTCCGCTGCATAATCGCAAAACAAAAGTCGAGCTTTTTCCCCCACCTGCAGCCGCATAGTGGCAGCCGAGGGAATCAGGCCGGAAGATTACGTGACCTCGCTCGGCTCTAAGCTGCAGCATAACGCCCGCTACTGTCAGCAGAGAGAGGGAAAGGAAGCGTCCTCCGATAGAGCACACGGGAAGCTACACGGCACTCCGAATGACGTCACTAGGAGGGGGACCAGGTGTGACCCTGAAGACTGGGAGTGAGTTGAGGGGGGCCAGAAATGCCAATCTTTATCTTTTTTTTACACAGCAACTAGGACACGCAAGCGAAATCGGTTTTCTGGTCTTTACTTTAAAAGTGTCAGAGGGCAACTTCCACATATTTGTGACCGAAGTCCGGATATTGTTGCACCCCCCCCCCCCCCCCCTTTAAAGGACCCGTTATCTTTTTCACTTAAGTGCTTTATTTTACATTAGAGTCAGCACCTCCTCGAAGTGCTTATTTGAAATCGTTGATCGCAGTTTATGAGGAGGGAAGAAAATGCGCCTCTTTTCCCAGAAGCAGGGGCTCTAACAGAAACTGCGCTCATCTTTCAAGTTTTCTCCTTTTTTGTCTAGCTATCAGAGAAGCTTCAAACATGCAGTGTAGTCAATTTTGGTTTGAGGTGAAGTAATCAGGGCGTTTTTTTTCCCTAATCGGAGTTCCGAAGCGATTCGATAAATTAGTATCTAAAGAACGACATCGCTAATCCTCCGTTTGCTCAAATGAACACCGCCATTAGCTAAAGTGTCGTTCAATGAAACATCATGGGCGGCGCTTCGTTCGCTAAAACGTCGTTCGATCAAGTCATTGCCTCCCAGGTCGTACCCAACTCAACGTTAATCACGGTACATGGTAGTGTGTTAATACATCAAGATTTAGAGTTTCTACCATTTTGACGAAGTGAATAGAAAAGTACATGTAAAAAATAACTTCACTAAGTTACAAGTTACTGGAAATGTACCTAAGATACAGACACATATACCGAGAAATGAGTGCCTAGATTTGTACCTCCGGTACAACAAAATTACCCAGATACCGATTTCCAGTTACTTGTACTTAGGTACTTACTACTTTGCAAACCTGGTCCCCAGCCACTTATACCCTGAAATAAAAAAAAGCAGATCCTGCGGCAAGTTCTGCTGCTGAGAGAGAAGTGGGCTTGCAAAATATCGCATATAAGGATTACCATAGCCTCCTAAAACGCTGTGTCACTCAAAACTAGCAGTAAGAGTGGGATAAGATTATAAACAATAAGCTTTATACAGTAATGCTATTGCTCAGTGGGTGGAAGAGCACGGCACCGTGAACGTTTTTATGAGAATGCATTGTGCCCTGAGGACATTGTTGGAACTAATGCGTTACAAGCTACGATGTTACTGGTAACGCGTTAGTTTACTTACGTATTAACGTACTCGTTAGAATCCCAAATGACTAACGAGTAAAGTAACGTCGTTATTATTTCACGGTATCTCCTATCAAATTATGTTACCCGTTACTCATTAGTTTTGATTAAATATGGCCACATGATTGTTTGAAAACAGAATAATTTTTATTTTCTACTACGTAAAAGTGGCGAAGAAACCCTGAAAAAGCTATGTATAAGCGGCGTGATTTCAAACTCCTTCGGAATACACTTTTAACGTCCCCATGACCGGGCCCAAAAGGCGCGAGATTATCGCTGCGCGGAACCCCTAAGCGTCCTTGGTACAGTCTTTGTATAGAAGATGCAACGAGGTAGAGGGCCTTAGATCGATAAACTGGCAGCTGCAAGTGATCTCCCATTGGCCGCCGCCATGTTGCACATTTTTTACTACTAGACACGTGACTTTATAGGTTTACGTCGAGATTTTAACGAGGTACCGCGCACAAATAATTGCTTATTGATCTTTAATAACAGTACCGACGCGAGAAATTATGTTGTTTTTTTTTGTGGTAAGTACAAAATGTGCTTTAACGACAAAAACTCGGGCAGCTTCGCAATGCTTCTGCTAGATACCGTCAGCCGCGGTGCTGTATTTTAGGGTTTTATCGGAGCTAAACACTGATCTCTGAGGCTAACTGTATTGAAAATATAGTTTATCATGTTTTTTTACAGCGATCTTAATACAAATCTCGGCTCAGTTTTGCGTAGAAGCCTCAGGATTAGGTACGGTCACGTGTCTAGTGGTCAAAATTATAACACATGGCGGCAGCCAAGTGCGGGTCACCTTTGCCTGGTGAACGGGATACCAGTTTATCGCTCTATGCCCTCTACCTGGTTGAGAAGCTGCTAAGATCTCGTTCACCGTGCCCTGAGCAGCCGTCTCGCCGGAAAGAGACATCCGTTCAGAAGGCAACAGTCTGCCGCCGCTCGAAAGATTTTTCCTCGGCGTCCCTAGCTACTCCAGCTGGTCACATCCTTCTAAAACAAATAAATTACCTAAAAGAGTAGATAATTGGGCTTGTTGGTAACTACACATCTCAACGGTATTAGCGCACAAGAAGAGAGAAGATACAGGATAGAGCACTACTCACAACTATAGTTACTGAAAGGAAAAGAAGGAAGAGCATCGTAAAACTCTATCACCCACAAAACAAAAATGAAAAAAAAGATGAAAAATAAACAGATAGGTGTTCCCTCGCGGACAGATGCTTCAGACACCAGATCCTTTGTTTCAATCCGTTGTTGGCCTTCACGTTGCCATCGTGCAGGCTGTTTCGCAGCAATCTTGGCGCCAAGCCATAATGGAATTAGCAGCTAGTGAACTCCTGGGGCAAATCCAGCGAGTGCACACGTTGGAAAAACTGGAACAGAAGTTTCCTAAGTTGTT
Organism: Ixodes persulcatus; assembly: GCA_013358835.2. Taxonomy (NCBI): domain Eukaryota; kingdom Metazoa; phylum Arthropoda; class Arachnida; order Ixodida; family Ixodidae; genus Ixodes; species Ixodes persulcatus. Next base: position 459,031 of record JABSTQ010011411.1, on the reverse strand, counting down.
TAAAGGACTAGGGTGCGTGGGACGGAAGTGTAAGATATTCCTTAAGGAAGGAGCAGAGCCAGTGGTACAGCCGACGAGAAGAGTGCCACAAGCTCTGAAAGAACCACTAAAGAAAGAACTCCATAAAATGGAAGAGGCTGGAGTCATCACCCGTGTCAATGAACCTTCTGATTGGAGAAGTCCAATTGTGGTAAACAAGAAGAAAGGAGCTGCTCTTATAATCTGCATGGATCCAAGGCAAATGAATGAATGCATCAAAAGGCAGCGCTACCGAATGCCACGCCGTGAAGACATTGAAGCAGAACTGGCAAACACTAAGTTCTCAATGCTGGATGCGAATAGTGGATATCATCAAATACTACTAGATGAAAAGGCCTCTCGAGTGTGCAAGCTTGGTACGCCATTTCAACGCTACCGATTTCTGAGGCTACCATTTGGCATCGCATCGTCACCGGAAGCCTTTCAACAGATCATGACTATAGATAGTTTTTGATGGACCTGAAGGAGTAAGGGTGTATGTTGATGATGTACTTGTGTGGGGTCGCTCCAAGGATGAGCACGACAAGATACTATGGGAAGCACTTCAAGCCGCCCAACGAGCTGGAATGACGTTCAACAAGGAAAAGTGTCAATTTGCGGTTCAAGAGATTAGCTATCTGGGTGACCGAATCACTAAAAATGGAGTGGAGCCGGATCCGTTGCTAGTTGCGTCAGTGCTTCAGATATCTACTCCTCCAGCAAGAAGGAAGTACAGCGGATGCTGGGAGTCATCAACTATATAGGCAAGTATACATGTAGGCAAGTCTAATCAACTATGTAGGCAAAGGAGAAATCTTCTTATAGGCTTCATCAAGGATGATGTGATATTTGAGTGCACAGAGGCTCATGCAGCAGAATGGGACAGCCTGAAGAGAACTCTGACCAACAAGCCAGTGCTAGCATTTTTTGACCCCCCCAAAAGACAAAAGTATGATTGGAGCTAATCTGTGCCAACACGCAGGATCTTCGTACCTTGTGATTAATGACGCCTACACCAATTACTCTGAAGTGGAGCAGCTAACAGAGACTAGTGCTGCTGCAGTGATCGACCATATGGCAAGTGTTTACGCCAGGCATGAAATCCACAAAGAAGTCTGTACCGACAATGTTACACAATTTGCAAGCAGACAATTTGCAGCATTTGAAAGGAGAATTCAAAGAGCGAATGGACTCGCAAAAAAGGGGTCCAAGTAGTCGAAAGGATTCTAAAGAAACTTCAGTATGCAAAAGAAGGGTTTTGGTTAGGGTTGAAAAACTACAGGCGCACCCCACTCGAGAATGTACGGTCACCTTGCGAGTTATAGATGGGGCAACGATTACGGTCTCGACTGCCAGACTTCTCAGCAGCACAGGAAGAGAAAGTGGCAAAACACAAACAAAATGTCAGTGCTGGTCGGCATTAGGAGCCACTGGGCACTGGACAGGCGGTGCATCTGAAAGATGACAGATAGTGGGAAGTCAAAGCACAAGTCAATGTTATTAAACCACTCATTTGGAAAACTGCCATAGAGACTGCCTTCAAAAAGTGGCCCCGATCTGTCCTCCAGCAACGAGCTAATGATGAACATAACGCCACCATTTCTCCCACAGCTGCCATTCGAGGAACCGCACGTCACTTCTATTTTGGCTTTAATCGGCCATTTAGGCGCCGAAACAGATGCAATGAAAGAGGCTACAGGGGTGCAACCCCCCGTCTTCCCAGCGGACGCGCCGCGTCCTGCTACTGAAGTTAAAATGCACCTAGGACGGGACGCGCCACCTGAAAGTACCGCTGAGGCATGGTTGTATAAAAACAATATTAATTGTGCCACAAAACCTTGCAAACTAAACATTTTAAAAACATCACGCGCCCTTCATTTTGTACTAAACTCCAATAAATTTCATACAAAGAGTCTTTTTTGTTTATTTTTACGCAAAAAAGGCTTTCTAAAAGCTCAAGGTGACCACAGTACAGACAAATGACAAATAGTGGCGCTGTTGTCGCATTTAGCTCGGTCTCGGTAGACGCCAGCGGCCCAGATTTCGACGGCGAGTTTCCCAACTTAGTGTTTTAGTAACGTTGGCACAAGTCAAAGAGCAGGTGGCGCCAAGATCCTATGGGGTGCAAGCCGAGAATCGTGCTATCTACAGACGAAACAGAGAGTATTTACTTCTGAGCAAGGAAGCATTTGGAGAAACCATCTCTGACTCGGAGGACATGGGCGTTCACGAGAAGTGCCCAGCGAGTACAATGTGCAGCACCAGAAAACTCGTGACCATGAAAGTGAAATAATAGATGGTACTACAGACCATCCAGTGCCGGTGCCTATGCAACCTCCAACTGGAGTGTCATCAAGACCAAATAAAAAGAAAGTGAAGCTTACATGAACACTTCAACAAGGAATGTTAGTCAAGTTGTAGGGTTTAAAGTTTTTTTTGTTTAGAAAGAAACATGTATCAAATCTGATGTTAATGTCCAGTTTCAGCCAGCTATAAAAAGCAGTTTGGCAACCTCAATAAACTACTTTAGTTACAAAACAAACTCAATGCAGATTTCATGGCCGTTTGTGTTTTTTTCTTGAATACTGCCATGAATAAAACTTGAAACCGCCAGAGCTTATTTGTTTCTAACAACTTTAAGGACTTCGTTTGCTACTCCCTCTTAAAAGCATTGACTTCTATCGAATTTATTTTGTACTTGGGGTACGTCTTCTCCATTACTTTCTCCATATGTCACCGGCTATGCGGGAAGGAAGTCGTCTGCTTCTTGCGCAGGAGTTGCGGTGACGTCAGAGCGAGGCCGAGCTCTGATTGGCTTTGATTGAAGTGATAGTGGGTAGACCTCATTGCGAGACGCCTTGAGGTCTACCCACTATTCCTTCAATCAGCCAATAAGAGCTCGTCGTCTAACATCATCGCAACCCATGTGCAAGAAGCAGACGAACTTGCGCTCCACATAGGTACGACATCACCGTTGTTATTAAACATGCGAGTAGTGGACCAACATGAGCGTTTTGTCACCGAGAACCGCATCCCAAAATCGAACGTCGATAGAGCCTATACACCAGCTAATGTTGACAAACAAACCGGAGCGCCCCTAGCGGCACACCGTCGGCGACGGGCATGCGCGATGGAGTGTGCGCAAGAAGCGCCGCGTCCCGGACCTACAAACCATTGGAGTGACACGTTATCGGCGTCAGTGTGAGTCCGCCTGCTTTTTTTACCGTCGGAATTGCTGATTTTACGTCTTCCTAGCAATGTCTCGCAACTTTAGTGGTCCGACCGAAATTAACAAAACTCGTTACGCCACCCACCAAACTGCGCTTAAATAATGTGACGTGCGGCGATTCATTCGCGTGAGCGCCGCAGAATGGACACTAGAACCATGGTGAGACTCTCCTGGCTATTTTCAGTCGCGACGTCGCTCGGGCTGCAAAAGCGTGAACGGCAGCTGCGACGTTCGGTGTCGATACTTAAAATCACAAACAGAATAGACCGACCTCACCAAGCGTTCGACGCATGCGTGATGCCGCCATAACTTTAGTTCACAGGAGGAAGGTGGCAGTGCACGAGACGGCTCATGCCGTCTCGTGCTCTACACGCGCAGAGCTCCAGCGAGGCTGTCGCACGTGCAGAAAGACTAAAGTTCACTTGATGCATTGCGGCAGCGGTGGCGTAGTCAAACTGCCCGGTGAGATCCGTCTATTGGACCAAGTTGAATCAGGCATAACAAGTCGGTCACGGCCACAATGGTCAACATCTCTTTGTACCTACTGGTTACTCTGAGACTAGTTACCTCAAACAATTTTCAAACTCAAATCATTTCAGGGCTGAACTTACTTTTTATCGCAATTACAGGGTCAACTTTTGGTCTACGGACCGCTGTCGTTTGAACGAGTCGACTAATACAAGCAGACAATTTTGAAAGAGCAGACGGCAGTTCAAACGATCAGGAGGCTGTTTGAACTTGAAGACGCACTGAACGTAGTCCGCGGGTGGTCCGGACAACTTAGCGGATTTCCCGCGTTCATATGGTCCGGACAAGGGATCGTGATTCTGACGGCGTCTGGCGTTCCCTTTAAAAGACACCTGTCCACGTTCTCTGACAAACCCAGCAGGCAGAAAACATATAAATACTGATCTTCAAACCTTTGTTTGATGATATTTGGCTTCCTTCAAAACAACACACGAATGCACGTCCCGCATGGTTACTTCTGCCCTGAACCCCTGACCGGAAGAGCGCCCGACGCGCCACCAATGCGGCGTGACGCAACAGAGTTGAGTTCGTGTATAGCTTTGTGTCGGGCGCTGTGATTAATATCACAAAGCTAAAAAAAGGTTCAATAGGGGAGCGCGCCTGCGCCTTCTCATTGATGGCGCCCTGTGCGACCGCTCAGGCCGCCAACCCCTGAAGCCGGTACTGCTTCTACGGTTCGCCGTGATTCGTTGTATCGTGTTCTGCAGAAAGTGAAATCCCAGACCTTTCATAGAATGTGGCAGTAGTTCACTCTGATTTGTTTCGCCTCAAATTGACCGGATCACTTGCAGTCATAGAAAGTGTGCAAGTGGGTTGGTGGAGAAAAGAGACCGTAACCCTGGAGCGTGGGCGCTTCTGTTTGAACTGTTCGCCCCCAGAGTCCAGAGTTGGAAGTTCTGAATTACTTGCCTTTTTTACAGTGAGGAATCACAATCGTGAGTTCGAAAACCGCCTACATTATAACAAATATTTATAAAAATGTATACAACTCAAAGGACTGAGAAAACGTTCCGATTTCTCACAATGTGATAATGCGCCGCTCATCGAACAACCCTCAAACTTCACGGAAATAAATGTAATCTGCATTCAGGGATGGACGTGAAAACTTTCAGCCTTCGATGTTACCTGAAAATCGGTGATTAGAACGAATTTTTTTGAAAGCATAGATAATACTTGCCACCGCTGCGATATGTTAGTAGCTCACGTTAGCTTACCTCGCGATTCAGAAATGGCGACAAGCGTCCTTCGCTCACGAGGCAACGCAATACTAATATTAATTTGCATTGTAATGTCCTTATTACAGCAGTAAAGTGTCACTGAGGTCAGACCTAACTGCAGTTTAGGTTGCCCGTGTAACCAGGGTATTAGACGCTACCGATCTGAACTGAAAGTAGCAAGATTATATGACTTAGCTCGCATGCATCGACTACAGGTGCAAGCAGTTTTTCTGTGATCCAGTCTTCAGACATCGTTTTGTAATTTTTATTCAGGTGAGCTTCCACCCCGTATTCACCACTGGGCCTAACGTTTATGTAGATTTGAGCGTTCTGTCATACCCAGTTTAATAAAGCCTGGTCCAGACTAGTTCAGACAGTCGCGTTCGTTGAGCCCAAGGCGACAGAAACGACAGCCAAAACAAAGACACCGGGACAACTGTTTCCCGTACAGAAAGTGGCGAGCAAAGCGAGAGGTGACTTCGTGAAGCAGTTGTGAGTTACCACTGTCGTGGAGTTCTGGCCGATGATGTCGTTTTGATTGTTGTGAATTCAATCAACAAAATGTGCGAACACTTTGCAAACAAATGCCACTGAACATTTGCTTATTTGTATAGTGATCATATTACTCGTGGTATAGGAATTATCAAATTATGCTTATCTTTTTGGAACCAACGTTCGGCCAGTAAAGCGAGACATCCAGCCGCACACCCCAAGCCATAAAGTAGCATGCATTCAGGAAGTAGACTGGGAACTTGTTCTTCTTCGTACGTAACGAATGAAGTGGGATCTTTGCGCTCGAGTTCACCGTTTGTTGCCATGTACAGTCCGGACTCGAAGATGGCTCTCAAGAATCTTTCGTATTCGGAAATGTACGGAAACGCCTTCGACAGGAAAAATCCAGTGGTGATAAAGCCGAAGTGGTCTTTTCCGCTCGAGATTCCCGCCGTCCTGTAGCGGCACGGTAACCTGCCGACGTTTGGTGTCAGGATGCATACCTCGCAACTGTCGTCGCTCAAGCAGGACCCGCCGCAATCATTTAAACGCTGCTTCAGTGTGGCCCAGATTCCCTCTGTGCTTGCCAAAATCTCGGAGTGTACAAATCGGTGTTCGATCACGCAGGGATATATTTTACCGGCCTTTGAAAGCCGATAAAAGTCTCCGGTCGTCTCAACAGCTCTCTCGATGCTTGGTACACTCGCCACCGATGTGACTTCGGACTGGACGTGGATTGCGAAAAAGAACATCCCAACGAGCCACGAGGCGCAGAAAAGCCTGCTGATTTCAAGGTTAGCACTATGGACAGAAAGCGGCGAACTATTGCCAGCAAACGATGCAAACAGAAACATCGCAAAGCGGGAGGTGTTCGTCGACTGCATCAGCCATCGAAATGTTACAAAGTAGAAGGATTGTGGCTTCGCGTCCATCGGCGCTGTAAAAATCAATCTTCCCTTGTCCAACGTAAGCACCGACGTGCACGTAGAGACTTCTCTTCCACGTAATAACGCCGACCATAAGGATGTCGCTTTTTTTCTCGAGGATGTCATGAATAACTTGGTCTCGACCTCTCGCAATGCTGACGTATTCTCGGATGCTCACGTTCAAGCTACGAAGTGAACGGATTACTGTAAGACTAGAACAATGGGTATAACCGTTAGCGGTGATGGCACCCGAAGAGCTTTTTAACTGGGTCCATCCGACAAACGTCTTGTGTCTCAGCGCAGTCCACAATCTTTGTCGATCCTCGACGAACAACTTGTCGACCGCCAGTGTCGAGCGTTCCGTGCAGTTACAAAAGTCTGTTCTGGGGACGTCAGCCACTGTCCCGTTCAGCGAAATCAGCACGCAACTTATGTCCGGGTAATCCCCGAGAGGAAGGACGTCACCCACTTACAGAACGAACAGCAGGTGGACGAGGGACAAGTAGATTATGTGTGGCTTGAGGAGCTCGAGGATGACTCTTCTCTGGTGTTTCGTGGAGACTGGTACCAAAACGATTACCTTTCTGTCGGACATGGTGTAAATCTTCAGCCGTTCCACTTCCTGTCTTCCAAAGTGAGTCCACACCTGGACGGGAAAAGAGAGCCCAGGGGTCCAGGTCATCGATTTGTCACTGTGCGGTTCGAGAAGTGCCAGGATAACAGTGAACGTTTCTTGGGCCTCCAGCGACTTCATTACTCCTGCAGGGATGATGGGCAAACCTCCATGACAAATGAAAACCATTGCAGCTGCCGTTGTCGCCATTATCACAGCGTGGCTGGCCATAGCTTTCACCACGGCATTCACAAGGAACCAATGTGCGCAATTTACTAAAAAAAATGTTCACTAAGTGAATCTGCTAGTTGCCATGGTGTTGCTTTCGTCTTTATGCGTTCGTGTGCTAACCATGGAGCTATCAACTATGGAGATCCATTAAGCTCCTGAGTTCTTTGGGTCCTCATGAACGCTATCAACTCTAAAAGTCAATATACCGTGACATACATCGTAGCGTGGACTAGGTGTAAAAAACAACCGGTATGACGTGTTTCTCCCGAATGATCAATAATATTGACCTTATTGTGCAAGCGAACCACGATCACTCTGTTGTCCACACTGACTCACTTAGTTCTCTACGAGCACTCGCATGACTAAAAGCTTCTAAAAAACCGATAATCATAGAGCTGCTGCAGAACAAAATTATTCTTTCTTCCAGGAACAGCATTGAAATAGTGTTTTGTATTGTCCCCAGCAGGGTTGTAAAAGTTACTTCAAAATATACCTAAGATACAGTTGCAGTTGTTCATACGAAAAGGTACCTAGCTACTCGCTTAAAAATGTACCTAGGTACAGGTACAGTTACTTCAAAGATACTTTTTTTTACTTATTTTCCCAAAATTTGTCTTAATATATTGGAAGTTAAGCTTTTTATTCTTATGATACACACAAAAACGAGTTCAATAAGTGCGCTTTATTCGTGTTAATGCGAGAAATAAGGAAAGCCGCATTCACATGAGTATTAAAGGACACGTTATGTTTTTCACTTAAGTGCTCTATTCTACTTTAGAATCAGGGCCTCCTCGAAGTGTTTATTTCATATCTTCGACCGCACTTTATGAGGAGGGAAGAAAATGCGCCACGTTTCCCAGAAACAGGGGCTCTAGCAGAAACTGCGCACAGCTTTCAAGTCTTCTCCTCACCTGTATCGCTGTCAGAGGAGCTTCAAACATGCATTGAAGTCGATTTTGGTTTGAGATAAAGGAAGCAGGTCGCTTTATTTCCTAAACGGAGTTCCAAAGCGATTCGATAAATTGGTATCTAAAAAACGGCATCGCTAATCCACCGTTTGCTCAAATGATCACTGCCATTAGCTGAAGTGTCGTTCCAGGAAACGTCATGGGCGCGGCTTCGTTCTCTAAAACATCGTTAGATCAAGTCAGGGCCTCCCAGGTCGTACCCAACTCAACGTTAATCACGGCACTTGGTAATGTGCTAATACTTCAACATTTATAGTTTCTATCATTTTGACGAAGTGAATAGAAAAGTACATGTAAAAAGTAACTTCTCTTAGTTACAAGTTACTGGAAAAGGTACCTAAGATACAGATACAGATACCAAGAAATGAGTACCTAGATTTGTACCTCAGGTACAACAAAACTACCTAGATACCGATTTCAATTTACTTATACTTAGGTTCTTTAGAACCCTGGTCCCCAGCCACTTATACCAAGCTCTGCTGCTGAGAGAGAAGTGGACTTGCATAATATCATATATAAGGATTACCATAGACTTATAAATACAGTAGACTCCTAAACGCTTTGTCACTCAAAACTGGCAGCTGAAGTGGGATGAAAATAAAAATATTAAGCTTTCTACCGTAATGCCATTGCTCAGTGGGTGGAAGAGCACGGCACCGCGAACGTTTTTATGAGGTTGCATTGTGCCCTGATGACAGTGTTGGGACTAACGCGTACGAGCATTGGCAGTCCAGCGGATTGCGCCGAGCACGATGTAACCGTCATTTTTGCTTCTAGATATCCCGATCGCCCGTGCCAGCAAAGAAGGGATCTGCCGTCGTACGGCTGCATCGTCATCTGCAAGACAAGGCAGAAGATAAAACTACCAAGAAGGGCGGTGGCGGCAGCGCATGTGCATCCACAGTCCGGCTCCCGTGGGCAAGGCTACAAAAGCGTCGATCGCTGAGCAGCAGTCTGCAGTCCAGCGGGGTGCGCCGAGCACGATGTAACCGTCATTTTTGCTTCTAGGTGAGATTTCATTATTTTACCTGAAGTGTTAGTAACGTAGCACTGCCGCTGGACTGCTTCTGTTTTGTATTGTTGGCCTCCTGATAGGCAGGATGGACGAATGTATTTCCTGTTTTAAACTGCTGTCGAGAGATAACGTAAACTTAAAGTGCTCTGTGTGCGAGCACAGGTACCACGTGGGGAAGTGCTCAGCTGTGACTAAAACGCTTTAAAAACATGACAACTGAAACGTTCGAATCCTGGGTATGCTCGACGTGTAAGGTGCACGAAGACAGGCAGTCTGGTGTTTCAGGGAATGAAACTTCCGTTATGCCCCCATTGCTGGGGGAGACTGAACCAGTGGGCGTGGCAGCCGAAATTGCTGAAATGAACAAAAAGCTAACGTGCGTCTTAGAGAAGGTCACGAAACTAGAAACAGTGCTGGAGAAGTATGACGAGCTTCTCAAAAGATATGAGCACCAGGAGAAGGAGATTGCTGAGTTGACAGCAAAAACCACTCAGCTTGAAGTCATTATCTCGGAACAAACCTGCGAGATTACTAACTTGAAGGTTGTTATTAACAGAACTGAGCAATACTCCCGGCGCAAGAACATTGAGATTCATGGAGTAAAACAATCAAAAAACGAGAATGTTTTGTTGGATTTGGTGAAGAGTCTATCAGAAAAACTAGAACTGCCACCAATAACAGAACATTCAGTGGAGGCTGTTCACAGATTAAGAACGCGAGAAGGAAGAGTAGCTCCGATACTCTTCCTTCATTAAAAAGGCATTAAAAAGAGACGGTATACATTAAAAAGAGACGGTGTGTACGTAAACGAAAGCCTAACGGCGACTACGAAGAACCTCTTATGGGTTACAAAGAACAAGGCCTGAAATAAGGAATATAAGTTTACCTGGGTGAAGAATGGGCAGATCTTTGTCAGGCAAAAAGAAGGCGCTGCGGTGATCCGGATTGAAAGCGAAGCAGATTTGAACAAATTGAATTAAATGTGTGAAGATATCAGTGACATATAGGTTCTTTTAACAGTTTTGTTCACTGGGACGAGTACGCGAGGCGTGTGATGAAAGAAGGAAAAACCAAAGAAGTACTAAACATAATTCACATAAACGTAAGGAGCATTAAAAAAAACTGGGATCAACTTAATGTGTACCTGGAAAACAGATTTAACAGTCTTGATATTTTAGTCATAACAGAAACTCATCTAAAAACAGCAGATGAAAGTGTTTATCAGTTGCCGGGTTTCCACTCGGTATCAGTATGCAGAGAAAATGGAAAAGGAGGAGGGATACTTATTTATTTAAAAAAGGATTGGATAGCAGAGCAAGTTGAAGTATCATTAGACCACGCTGAAACTATAGTTATGTTTGTGAGCAAAAATGAGTTTGCGTTTCTTGTTGTGGCCTTATACAGACCACCCAGTGCGGATGTGAATTTGTTTTACAACGAGTTCGAAAATTTACTAAAAAGATATAACAACAATGACCAAGTAATAATCACAGGTGATCTGAACATTGATGTTATGAACCGCAATAAGTACAAAGTTGGAGACTATCTTGACCTATTGTCCAGTTATGGTTTACAGAATGTGATACGTGACTACACCAGAGAAGAGTACTTAGGAAACAAAGTAACTAGAACCTGTATAGATCATGCTATTGTCAGAATTAGTGATCTGACAACGATATCTGGTGTTATAAAACAGAAAGTCGCTGATCATTATCTCATAACCATAAAAGTGTTATGTACCGATACTATATACAATAGTGATGGAGATGGTTTTAGATATGTCTTAGATTCAAAAATTATAGACCGCCTTATTCGTGAATATGACTGGGACTCATTACTAGAACAAGACCACGTTGCAATTTACGAACAGATGGTGGATAGATTTGGACGCATATACAGTGATTCCAAAAGGAAAATAAAATTAAGGCAACGGAAACCAGCAAATAATTGGATAAATAAAGAAATACCAGAATTGTGTTACGCAAAAGATAGATTGTGGAGTTGTTGCAAACAAAACCCTAACGATACCCAATTACGCAGAGAGTTTAGGGAAATCAGGAATCAAGTAACTGCAAAAATACGGCTAGCGAAGAGGAAATACCACAATAACCAGTTCCAGCAGTCAAAGGGAAATGTAAAAAAAAAACGTGGGACATAGTCAACAAACTCATTGGGAAAACCTCAAAAGACAGCGTTGATGAGGTCATACGGAAGCGTTTTGGAACAGACTTTGACATTTTAAGCAATAATTTTAACCACAGCTTTGTAAAGGAAATACAGGATCTGTGAAACCAAGCACCGAAAACCACACGTGCTACGTCTAGTGTCTCTAGTTCACCATCCTCTGCCTACTTGCCGCCTATGACTGAGCAAGACCTCAGCGATATAATAAAAAAGATGCCACTCACTAAGCCAGAAGGATGTGATCGGATTAGAGTAAGAGATATATTCTATAATTTTGAAAAAATAAAAAGTATTCTACTTGCCATAGTAAACGGTATTTTGGAAACAGGGAGAATTCCAGACATGCTTAAGGTGGCACTAGTACGTCCAGTATACAAAAAGGGTAATCAAAAGGTGATGTCCAACTACAGACCCATAGCAATTTTCCCAGTTATATCGCAGATTATAGAAAAGTATATAGTCAAAATTATGCAATCATTTTGTGAAAACTTTTTCCTACTGACTACATGTCAGTATGGATTCCGACAGCAAAAAAAGTACAACTCTTCTACAAGAAGATTTTACTGACTTTATTAACAAAAAAATAGAAAATAATTATATCATCTTACCGCTTTTTTTAGACCTAAAAAAAGCTTTTGATACGATTGATCACGAGTTGTTATTAAGTAAATTAGAAAACATGGGCTTTAGAGGTCCCTTTCTTCAGTTTTTTAAGAATTACTTGCACAACAGGGCACAACGAGTACGGATAGGAAGCAGTTTCAGTGAACCTTTGCTCGTTACCTCTGGCGTGCCTCAGGGATCGGTTTTAGGTCCCATACTATTTAATATTTACATCAATGATTTAGACAAATTACCCCTCAAGTCTCAGCTATTTCAATACGCGGACGACACTGTGATTGTATTAGCACACAAAAACTACGATGATGCTGTTCCCATATTTCAAAGTGATACAAATAGTTTAGCAGACTGGTTTTCATGGAATACAATATTTGCAAATAAAACCAAAACCAGCTTAATGTGCTTCCGGGCACATCAAAAAGAGTAAACCTTATACATCCTATCTTTCTACATTCAAGCGACTGTGGTTCTTGTAATTGCTCTCCATTAACGTATGTTCAAGAAACAAAATATTTAGGACTAACTTTTGATGAAAACTTAACATGGAATAGCCACATTGAAGATTTAGTAAAACGCCTACGATTGGTTTTAGCGTATATGTATAAACTAAGAAATTTGTGTGATATTACATTCAAAAAAAAAAGTTTACGAAGCGCTCGGAGGCTCTCTCTTGCGTTATGGAATCACTGTGTATGGCTCCTGTTCTTCCCACCGAAAACAAAAATTAAATAAACTAATTTATAAAATTGCAATTAGCATTGCCTATGGTTCTAAATATGAAAACCTTGATAAAGCAGAAAAATTGGCCTCCCTCCAAATATTGCGAATTGAGGAATTAAGGGAATTTGTTGTTCTAATAAAATATTATTATAATAATAATTACAAGCACAGAGTCACCAGACAAAAGACCCTAAGACATTCAGAAACCTTTTCTATCCCTATGGTATACACAAATTACGGACGACGTCTAAAAAAAATACTATGTTCCCTCCTACTTTAATAAACTTCCTCAAGATTTATGCGACTTGCCACCTTTAAAAGAAGCAAAACAGAAACTCAAAGAATGGTGTTGTCGGTTTGAATTATAAACGTTATCAATTTTTTTTGTATTATCTATTTTCCCAGCGGACTCGTCACCACGATTTTAACATTCTGTAACCTTGTTTTAGGCAAGATGAGACTGCCATCATTTACTTTTGTTTTGAGCGAGATGTATGCACTGTTTGAGTGCGTTGCTGGGTTGCCATGGTCACGCACACAAGCGCTTATGCGCTTATGCGGGCCATCGATATCACTGTACAAAACACTGTGCAATAAAGGATTTATTATTATTATTAAAAGTAACGATATTACTGGTAACGCGTGTTTTTTCACTTACGTACTAACGTACTGGTTAGAATCTCAAATGACTAACCATTAAACTAATGTCGTTATTATTTTACGGTATCTCCTATCAAATTACGTTACCCAGTTACTCGATACTTTTGATTAAAAATGCCAGCATGATTGTTTGAAAACAGAATAATTTTTATACTTTACACTACATAAAAGTGGCAATGAAATCCCAATGAATTATAAGCGGCGTCATTTCAAACTCCTTCGGAAGACACTTTTAACGTCCCCACGACAAAGAAACATCCAAAAGGAGCGAGATTATCGCGGCGCGGAACCCCTAGGCGTCCTTAATGCCGTCTTTGTATAGAAGCTGCAAGGAGGTAGAGGGCCTTAGAGAGATAAACTGGCAGCTGAAAGTGACCCCCGATCGGCCGCCGCCATGTTGCATATTTTTGACCACTAGACACGTCACTTTATAGTTTTACGTCTAGATTTCAACGAGGTACCGCGCACCAATAATTGCTTATTGACATTTAATAACGGTTTGACGAGAGAAGTTATGTTTTGTTTGTTTTAACTTCAAAATGTGCTTTTACGACAAAAACTCGGGTAGCTTTGCATGCCTCTGCTAGATACCGTCAGCCGCGGTGCTGTTTTAGGAGTTTTATCGGAGCTAGACACTGATCTCTGGGGCTAACAGTAGTGAAAAATAGTTTATCATGTTTTTTTACAGCGATCGCAATACAAATCTCGGCTCAGGTTTGCGTAGAAGCCTCAGGATTTGGTACGGTCACGTGTCTAGTGGTCACAATTCTACAACATGGCGGCAGCCAAGTGCGGGACACCTTTGCCTGGATACGAGTTTATCGCTCTAAGCCCTCTACCTCGTTGAGAAGCTGCTAAGATCTCGTTCGCCGTACACTGAGCAGCCGTCTCGCTGGAAAGAAACATCCGTTCAGAAAGCGACAGTCTGCCGCCTCTCGAAGGATTTTTCCTTAGCGTCCCCAGCTACTCCAGCTGGTCACAACCTTCTAAAACAAATAAATTCTCTAAAAGAGTAGATAATTGGGCTTGTTGGTAACTACACATCTCAATCGTATTAGCGCACACGTAGAGAGAAGTGAGAAGATGCAGGATAGAGCGCTACTCACAACTATAGGGTGACCCAAGTCACCAGGCTCGATCTAAGATGTACCGTAAAAATCAATGCCTGCACGTAGCAATTTAAACTTTTCGTCAAAGGTGTATTTCACAGGTCGGTTTTTTCTTGTAAATTTACAAAACGTAGCTCCGTTTCTGTAAAAATAGTGCTAAAAAACTTGCCGGGGTCAACGGTGGACGGCGACGTAGGCGACCAAGTCGAGTAGCGGGATGTGTTTGGCGTTCGTATTGATAGATGTCGTCGGGAGCAGCGCCCGAAAATCTAGCCGACCAGCGGAAGAAAGCAGACGACACGCAGACGAAATCCGTTGGCAGTAAAAGTGCCTTCGTTATGCAGACGCGTTTTGGGAGAAAGAAGAAGGTACCGAAGAGATCGGACGCGTTTTTCTTAGGCTCCCGATATTAGGCCGAGCACCCCCGTCTTGAAAGTCTGGGGGCGCGGTTGTCAAAAGACAATAATGCTGGCTCCTCTTGACAACCAGAAAGAAGCGGCCAAGACTTCGAGCCCTCAAGACCAGCAATTAGAAGCCATGGACATGGACACGAGAAACCTCGCCGGGCCAAACGCCGGACCCGCTGCTGTCACGACAGGACCGAAAAGTTCAACCCCAGCGAAACCCTTGCTAGTCATGACACCGGTCATCGAGCTGCCCACTGTATTTCATTTCGGTGAGCAAGCCACTTCATCACCAGAGAACTCAGCACCTGCTGTTGAGCAGGCTCTACGAACTTTACTTTCGAGCATTTCGAAGGAAAGCCTCGTAGACGTTTTCAAAAGCATTTTAGGAGAGACTCACAACATTGTTCCTGTTGCCGAAAAGCAGCAGAAGAAGAAATCGAAAGCCAAAAAGGCCAACGAGAAGGCGTCGACCGTCCCTGCACACACGCCTGCAGGCGATGCGTCAGATATTCCTCCGCCAAATCAGCCCCACGACTCGACGGGAGAAAGAACGTCACAGGCAAGAGCTGCAGCTGTGGTAGCGCAAGCACCCATGCTGCAAGACAACGGAGCTCCTTGGATAACCGTAACACACAAGAAAAAAAGGCGAACGGGCACGGAGGAACTTGAATGCGCAAGCAATAACGGGGGGTGTCGCCAAGCCCCAAGAGTGTCGTCCAATCGAGTATAAGATCCGCCTGACAACATCGTGTACTTCGATCAAGCCGCTCATTCCAAGATTCGAAGTGCTTCTAAACAGCACACAAGCACTAACGACATTCACCATGTACCTAACAGAAAAGGCCAATACCATCTCGGTCAGAACTGACTCGGAGGCATTGGCGGCCGTCTTAGAGAAGATCATCGAGGTCAACATCGAGGGCAAGAAAATACCTGTTCAAATATTTCGCACTTGCGGCGCAACCTATTGCAAGAGGGTAATTTACGACATTCACACCCTACAAGATCTCCAAGACGATGTACTCAACCTTAAACTGGAATCGGAGAAGGTGCGCGTGGTGGCCGCTTGACGTCTGGGAAAGACCAACACGGCAATGTTAACCTTCGACGAAGACAAGCCACCGCGATCCGTCTTGTACGGAAGGTGGTATATGCGAATGTTCCCGTACATGCCAAAAGCAGTGATCTGCGCTAACTGCCACCGCTTGGGAGATAAGCTGGACACTTACCCGACTGCTATGGTCTGCGCAACGTGCGGCAACAAGCATAGCGAAAACCAGGGGGGATGCCGAACTCCAAACGCCCTGTTCTGCCAAGGGTGTAAGAAGGCTGGGCACATAGGCACAAACCGTGCCTGCCCCACATGGCAAGAAACCAACAAACGAATGAGAGAACAAGTCAAGAGCTACAAGGAACAGCACAAGCTGAGGCAAAAGCGGGAGGTTGCTTCCAGGGAGATCAGGATCCCGGTCCCACCGAGTGCCTCACAACTGTGGGCTGACTGGCTCCGAAAGGGACTCGACCCGGCAGCACCCCCAGGAGAGCAGAACACCTACGCCTCCCTGAAAGCAGAATTGGATAGGCTAAAAGCCACGGTTCAAACGCTGCAAGAAGAAAACAGGCATACAAAGCTTCCTTCAACCAATGGAAGACACTCGCCAGCAACATATGCGGCATAAAAGCATAATCAAGGTGCTTCAGTGGAATTGCCGAGGACTTGGCAGTCGAGTGGCGGAGCTCAGAGCAAAATTCCAAGACAAACCCGACGAGAAGCCCGACGTCCTGCTTGTGCAGGAAGCCAACGCACACGACGTTAGTCTACGAGGTTTCATTCTCTGCTCAAGCCCATCGATCTCAAATAATCGTCCGGGACAGAGCGCCGACCCTCCGGGGAAAGCCTTGGTCTACATGAAAGATGACTGAGATCAGCACCAGGTTGACCTGACAAAGTACTGCGATGACAACCAGGAAATAGTAGCAGTTCGCACCACTGTCCAGCGGCAAGTGAACGTCCTCTTCACATCAGTCTACTACCGACCTATAAGAGGCAAGAAACACAACTACGATCACGGATGGATAGGGCATTTACACAGACTCTACCCAAAGGAGCGAAAACTTTACGGGGGTGACTTTAATCTACAGCACAATCTATGGGGTTACGACGCAAACACAAAGGGAGCGGAGCCGCTGCTCGGTGAGATGCAGGCGCACCGAATCCAACTAGTGAACAAATCAGGAGTCAAAACGCGAATGGGGGGCGTCAGGCAGAAAGACACCACCCCTGATCTCACATGGACTTCGAACCATTACATTCAACATCAAAAGTGGAAGCGAGCCAGGGACCTGTGGGGCAGCGACCACTGGCCAATCTACTTTGAGTTCGCACCAACTCGTAAGATTAAAGGCAGTAGCAAGAAAAGGGTCGTGAAAACGGTTCACTGGGACAAGTTTCGAGAAGCGCTAGAAGCGGACAACTTTGCCGGGTCCAGCTTTGAGAGTCTGCTCAACAACGCCTTGATAGAAGCGACCATCAAGACAAAATTGGAAGAAGATGCGCCAACTCCGGACCTGCACCTCCTGCGAATATGTACCAAGCGACTCTAAGCGGTACAGCGGTACCGCAATGGACGCAAGACCCCGCACGTCCGGCGAGCAATCACGCGAGCCACGGTAGAGGCTAAGCAGTACGCTAAGCAACTCGGCACCAATAGGTGGATAGACTTCAGCTACTCTCTAACCGAGAAGACTTCGGTGAAGCGGCTTTGGGCGGTAAGTCGAGCCATGCTCGGGAAGAAAAAGAGCAAGAAGGGCACCAGCATACAGGCACTAAAGATGAATAAGACAGAGGAGTAGCTCGCTGACATGGCCGGAGATCTTTTCTTTCCTCAACCGCCATGTAAGGATGATCAGGGGGCTCGGAAATACGTACAACATAGAGGTCCTAGCACCGGACGAAGGCATGGACCGGCCTTTCGCTCTGCGTGAGCTCGAGTGGACGCTCCACAAGGGGAAATCCTGCTCAGCTCCCGGCTCGGACAATGTCACAATGACTATGCTCAAGAACCTCCCCGAAAACACTAAGCTCCAACTGCTAAATTGGATTAACCTCATTTGGATCACCGGCAAGCTGCCCGAGCAGTGGAAACACTCTCTGGTCATTCTCATTCCTGAAACCCGGCAAGGACAAGGAATCACTAAACAATTATCGGCCAATTTCTTTGACATCATGCACGTGCAAAGTCATGGAGCGGATGGTATTGGCGCGAATTGACTGGCATCTCGAGACTACGGGGGCCTTTCATCCAGCTCAGACCGGGTACAGGCCTTGCCTGGGCACCCAAGAAAGTATGGCCCTGATATCGTCCAGCGCCATTCGCAACGTGCACAAATCTAAATTCCGGACCATCGTGGCCATCGACGTGAAAAAAGCGTTCGATTCGTTGCCCCACTCAACAATTCTCAAGGGAGCTAGCCGGCTTAACATCACCGGCAGGACCCTCAACTTCATCGAGAGTTTCCTGGAAGGGAGGACATTCTCTGTACGCTGCCGCAGGCACGATAGCGCGCCAACAACGAACCACGTGGGTGTCCCACAAGGCTCGGTCTTCTCGCCTACGCTATTTATTCTGGCAATGGTGGCGCTACCACACGAACTCAGTAAGATTCCTGGCCTAGAATTAACCGTATACGCAGATGATGTATCGATCTGGGCTTATGGGGAAGATCTCGAAAAGCAGCGAGATATACTACAATCTGGCCTAGATACAATCGAGGCTCACCTGGCCCGTGTGGGGATGCAGGCGGCACCAGACAAGACGAACTACACGGTCTTACGCAGCCCGAGAATTCGCGTAAAGGAGGACTATGCAGCGAAACTCAACCTGGTCCTGGCGGGGAAACGAATCCAGCCGTTCCCTTCGGTAAAGATCCTGGGGATCACCATCGGGGAGAACGGCAAAGGAGACGCTTGGCTTCGCGACACACTCAAACAGCGCAACTCGGCGCTCAGCACGATACGACGGATCTGCAATGCACGCGGAGGAGCGTCACAAGACATTGCCAAAACAATGGTCAAGGCTCTCGTAGTATCCCGGGTATGCAACGGAGCACGCCACTATTGGCTCACAGCAAGGCAATGGGAACGTCTCGAAGCTTTGAACAACCACGCTATGAGAGTTATCACTGGGCTGCCTCGTTTCACTCCTCTCGTCAAACTGAGGCAGTACGCGCAGTTGAACAAATTGTACGACGTCGTGGAAGCAAGAAAGAACGCGCACGACGAACGCCTTAAGACGACACCGCAAGGAAGAGGCATCATGCGACTCCTAAACAAATCGGTAGATGGCCTCCCAGAGCTGCAGAAACAACTCCCTCCATGGGAAGACCTCGCGGCCATCACAAGCAGCAAGCCTCTAAGGGCATGCAGGAAAGGGGACACCAAACAACTGGCCCGCAGGGTAAAAGCACACAACAAAATGGTGGAGAGCTGGAGGCAAAGCAAGACCGTAGTTGCTGCTTATACGGACACTGCATCACTTGAAGGCCCCGTCACCCTCAAGTCGGCTGCCGTGGTATTCCCAGCACTTCGATTCGAAGCAATTGAAGCACTGCCCCCTACGGTGTCGACAAAAGGAGGAGAACTCGCAGCCATCCGCCTTGCATTAGAGACGGTCGTCACTCAAGCCACCGACCTCCCAGGGAACCTCAGGATCTTTACGGATTCATAGGAGGCGGTGAAAGAATGTCGAAGCAAGAATAGCTCTAGCGTCCAAGTACGCAAGATCAAGAAGCTCGCCACGACACTTAGGTCGCGGAGAGTCATTATAAGAATCGAGTGGGTTCCTGGTCCTGCAGGGATCCCAGGCAACGAAGAAGCCCATCAACTGGCCTGCGACGTCCTTGCTACCCCTTCCTTCAGCGGGCCCGGAGATGAAACGCTTCCACTTCAAGATCACCAATATGGTTTGACCGCTCGAGATAGAGCATCCATCGTCGATTGGCAGTCACAAGAATATTACCCCGCCGAAGAAAGGGCCGGGATAAAAAATAAATACCAGGCGAAACTTTAAGAGCTCCTGCCCGAGCCGGCACATCACCTGCTTCCTTTACAGGGATTTGGACGACGAGGGCAGGTTCTGCTCACCCGAGTGCGCACCGAAGCAACTCTATCACCCGCAAGACTCGCATTGTGGAACGAAGGTAAAAGGTCTGGCCTTTGCTCCCAGTGCGACATGAACGCTAGGGCGGACACATACCACCAAGTGTGGGTGTGCCCCAAGTATAATTCAGAAAGGGCAAAATTCCGACCTCAGAACATCGCCACTCTGGAAGGCTGGACTCATCCACCTGGAAATGAGAACCAACAAGGAAAGATCCTGCAAAGTCTCCTAGACTTCCTCCATGAGACAAAGCTGGAATCTTTTATTTAGTGTACATATGTTTTAAATAGTATGCCGCATCCAGGCCTCAACTATTAGCCACCGATGCATTCTCACACCCCTTTTGCCGCTTATGGCATCAATAAACGCTCTTTGAACTGAACTGAACTGACGCGTTTTTTTTTTTCTTCTTTAAGTGTTGCTTTTATTGTCCGCATTTATTCTTGAACCAAAGGTACATTTCAAAAAGATTATGTTTATTTTAATAAACCACGGTGGTCACGAGCCGTCACGATAAGGAGGTAGCGCCATCTGTCAATACGAACGCCAAACACACCACGCTACTCGACCTGGTCGTCTGCGTCGCCGCCCACTGTAGACCCTGGCAAGTTTCTTGGCTCTATTTTTTACAGAAAGAGAGCTACGCTTTGTAATTTTACAAGAAAAAAAAAAAACGCCCTGTGAAATGCACCTTTGACGAAAGGTTTAGATTTCTACGTGCAGGCGTCGATTTTTACGGTTAATTTTAGATCGAGCCTGGCGACTTGGGTCACTCTATATAGTTACTGAAATGAAAAGAAGGAAGAACATCGTAAAAATCCATCACCCCAAAAAAGATGAAAAAGAAAGATGAAAAATAAATAGATGGGCGTTCCCTCGCGGACAGATGCTTCAGACACCTGATCCTTTGTTTCAAACACCAGATCCGTTGTTGGCCTTCACGTTGCCATCGTGCAGGGTGTTTCGCAAATATCTTGGCTCTTGCGGGGTCTTAATTGCCAAAGATGAAGACAAACACCTGATCTGTTGTCGGCTGCCGCGTTGTCATCTTGCCTGACGTCTCGCGGCAACCGTGGCTCAAGCGGGGTCTTCATCGTCTGTGTTATGGTGTACTGTATATACAGGGCTACAAAAGCAGGCATCTGTTTAGGTATCATGCAGTCAGCATGCTTATCCTACGTTATCTAGGGGATTACACACGTTTGGAACGTCTCTTTCAAGAGGCGTCCCAAACGTTTTCCGGGGAGGGGGGGGGGGGGGGGGGGGGGCGGGGGCGGGAGAACTTTTCGCCTATGTAGAACGCAACACTGTTAGCGCGAACAAGCGATCGCCGGCTTTTCTCTTAGAAACCAAAGGATGTCAGCCAAGTTCTAATCGCTACGAAAACAGCGCATTCGGGTCTATAATGCAGGCGATAAAATTTTGTACTCGCTACTACTCTCTCGAAGTAAACGCGAAAAAGCGCCAATGTCGTGTTCGCGCTAGCAGTGTCGCGATGTGTAGTGTGGCGTCCTGCCCAAAGATGCACGTCTCGTGCAAAGCATTTGGCAACGAAAGTACTATAAATAATATGTGAAAGAGCAGAAATAAAGAGTACCGTAAAGAGTTAGCCAAACAATACGAAACAATCGAACCCGTGCGGAACGCCAAGCCAGCCAAGTGCTACCGCTGCCTGCGCTCCGCACTCCGGCAGCACGCCTGCGACACGCTGCGCCCCCTCGCGGCCGCCAATCCGGTCATCGCCCCCCCCCCCCCCCCCCTCCTTCCGCCCGCGCTCGCCACACTACACTGCCCAGTATTCTAATACACCATATCTGTGTTTTTTTACGATGTTCTTCCTCCTCTTCATCTCGGTAACTTTAGCTGTGAGTAGCGCCTCTATCCTGTATCTTCTCTCTTCTCTCTACGTGTGCGCTAATACCGTTTAGATAAATACATTCTCCTTCTTTCAACAACAGAAAGGATAAACTCTAAGTTTGGAAGCGTCGACATTCCCATGCTTTGAGCCGAAACAAGTGTGTCAGCGGCGGCCGAGTGCTGACGTGTGTTAATCAAAAATCCGACGTAGGTTTGTGAAGGAATAAAATAAAGTTTATTTTACCGGAGAAACTTTGATTACATGAAGGGGTCTATTTTGGGGTCGTTCTTTCCAGAGCGGTTTCTTCTTCCCAGAGAGGTGCTATGAGCAAGGTTCAGTCCTCCGAATCGCGCTCGCGAAGCGTCACGTGTTCGAGGGTGTACATTACACATCCCGCCGACAGTGAATCTTTTAGTAACCTGATCAATGCAGTGTGAATTACTTTGTTAGCATTTTTAGTGTTATAAATTTTGAAATTTTATTATTGTGTGTTGTTTTGAATTGTTTATTTATATTGTTGGTGGCTGGCTTGTGCTGTTTGTGTGAGTTGCCAACGTATAAATGTGATTTGTACCCCACTCTTCTGCTATAATGCTCCGGCGCTGCGGAATACAAATAAATAAAGACAGAAATAATCACTCTGAACGAGTGTATTGTTGACGAAGTTTACAGAGGCGGTTTAATATTAACAGTTGTCATATGCAAAAAGTGAAACACAAAGTAACGACAAACTGACGTAAAAGTAACGTCCGTTAGTCATGGCAAATAACGACACCGGTATTTCGTTACATTTGCAAATTGGTAACGGAGCTCTTTAACGCGTTAGCTTTTTTCCAAGCTAACGAGTAACGCATATTTCGTTACCTATTTTCGGTAACGGACACACCACTGACACAACACATCATACGCAGCTCACTCACGGCCTTCCTCTGCGCAGGAAAGAGGCTTCTGAATGTGAGCACTGCAATCAGCCATTGACTGTTCAACACATATTGCTCGAATGCTCAGGGTACTGTTCTGCGCTACGTAAACATTTTTCTCGGATATGTCTGGAGCATACTCCGTTGCACCTTACAATCCTACTTGGTGACGAGCCCCTTATCACGCGTAGTTGTGTTTGTAGCATGATATATTGATGTTTTACACCGCATATGACTTTATATCCCAACTTTACGCACATACCTATTTGCAAATAATGCAGTGTCAATCTATCGAAAGCTAGTAAAGCTCCTTCCCCTATCAAAGATTTTCTGCAATAGCCTGTCGCTGGCGCATCATAGCCTTAGTTGTTTTGTGCCATAAAACATCAGTCAGTCAATCAATCAATCAACCAATCGAATGATCAGTATACAATTGCGAGTCCCGACGTGTCGTTGGCGCGTAAGAGGACACGCACACGCGAGACAACAACAGCCTTTTATGTATTGGGCTAGCCAGTGCAGTACAAGTGATGCCCTTTGACCCTCAGCGTGCATCGCACAGGACTGATAACTCGAAGGCCCGTCAGTGTCTAGCAACGCCATACTGGCAATCAAACGCATAAAAATATATTGTACGCTGCCATTATAAAAGGCTAAAAATGTGACTACTTCCGAGATTGGCCAGAATAAGAAGTCTATAGTTTTTTTTTTCATATTGAAAATGAAGCATGCAGGGCGTTTATTTTTTTTCTTTGTTTTTTTTCTTTTTGGGGGTGGGGAGGGTTTAGACTTGTTTTAAGAAAAGCCGCGTAGCTACACTAATGCGGTCAGTGCATGTGAGTTATATGGTACGGGGGATGTAATCTAGGGGCTAATTGTCAGGATAAGTCTACTAAATAACATTATTTTGTTAATGAACTTTTCAGTGCGTAGAAACAAACAGACGGTTTTAATCAGAGAGTTCCTGAGTGTCGTCAGAAACCACTAGTATATGTTCCCTTTAGAAAGATATGTAGCCCGTGGGAAGCCCGGTTGTGCGCTCAATGCGCCCCTCGTGCAACGGGGGCAATGCTGTTGTTGTGGCAACGTGGACGATGAGAGGCGAAAAAACCGCGCTCGCGCATTTTCGAAACGCTACCCTTGGGCCTGTTGCACGAGAGGAAACTTCAGTGCAACATAGAACTTCACACGTGCCTCAAATCTTTCTCAATTTTTTTTTTTGTGTGAAATTTGAAGACGCTTAGAAAGCTTCTAATTGAAACCATATCTTTATCTTGAACATAAAAAAAAAATCACAAAATTTAGTTAGTGAATTGTTATTACAATTAATTGTCATTACGATTATCCTCCTGGTCGTATAACGTACCTGCACAAACTAGGTTAGGGTAGCTTACGTGTCTTTTTTAAAAGAAATTTGAAAAGCCTTAAAAAAGTGTTGTAACTGATCGAAAAGACATAAAAAAAAAGAAAGTGCGAACAACATGCTCGGCATAAGTATATATTTTTTTTAATAATGAATTATTAAAGCGGCTCGGGCGGATACTGACTTTTTTTTTTTTTTTTTGCCTGTCGAGGACTTATTGACATTCTTCTCTTCTCGGAAACTAAACAGAACGAAACCACGAAACGGGTACCACTGCAGCGGCGGCATACACGGGGGATGTCGAAATAATAGTCACTATTCTGACGTTGTAGTAGACGTCAATATAATTTTGACGTCTATGACGGACCGGGTAAAAAAAAGGGGAGGGGGTTGTAGTTTGAAAGTTATCTTAGCCCTTCCTCCTTTCTCCCTCCCCCTTATCTCCCGACCTTGAGGAACTTGATTCGACTCGCTTGAGTTTACATGGAGATGTTAACTCGGCTTGAAAATTTCATACCAATCGGATCGGATCCGATTCGATGCGCTTCGCTAGCGAACCGAGATGTTTACAGGGACGATTCGATACGCTAGCTCGATTTAATGCGGTACTGTCGCATCCATGTAAACGCAGCCATTGACTTCAGCGTCCATTCTCGGCCACGAGTAGTGGTCTCGCAGTCCCTGTTTCGTTCGTACAAACCCAGGATAAGATTCGTGAGCGACGTCCATAATCCGACGGCGAAGGGTGGTCTGTGGGACGACCTTCTGGTTACGTAGAACCAGACCGTGAACCACTGAGATTTCTTGGAGTTTAAAAAGGGTTGCAAGGTAGGTTCTGCTTGCCACTCCGAAGGTGTTGAAGAACTGATGAAATCAAGAACTTTCGCTAGTGTAACATCTTGGAAAGCCTTTTTCTCAAGCTCATCCAAAGTAACGCTACGCAGGTATGCTCGAACTGCACATATTACGTTGCTGCCTTCGGCGTCGGTACACTAATTATGTTTGGAGACAACCGGAAGTTTTAAAAGCGTGTCTGCATTGCCATTCCGTTCACCCCGCCGGTACTGCACTTCGTAGTTGAACGGTAGTAGCTGCGCAGGACAGCAGGCGATGTGCATGCATAGGTCACCTGCCAGATCCTTGCGTGGATAGTAATGCCACAAGGACTTGGTGGTCTGTACGTGATATGAAACATCTTCTGAGAAGACACGTTGTCCTCCTTTCGCAAGTTCTAAGGCCAGCCAGTGCTTATCACTGTCTGACTGAGTGTGTTAGCTCCGTTTCAGACAGTGTTCTTGACGTGAACGTCACTGTTTTTACGCCTGCTGGATGAAGCTGCTGAAGGACAGCTCCCAGTCCATAGCTGGAGGCATCTGTTGTTACTATCGTTTCAAGCGTAGGGTCAAAATGGACAGAGTAGCACCGTTCTTGACTAGGCTCTTGACCTCTTCGAATGCACGTGCATGTTCAAACATCCATAAAAAAGCAACACCGTTTGCGTGGCAAGACACGGATCGGATCAACCAACGTTGTGTAGCGTGCAACAAACTTTAAGTAATGAAGTGCAAGTCCGAGGAAACATTGCGTGGCCTCCACATCTGTAGGGAATGACGCCTTACTGATAGTGTTCACTGTTCCTTCATCTGGTTTCATGCCTTATTTGGGTAAATAATGTCCCAGGTATCGCAACTCCTTGACCGAAAAGTTGAAGTTTTCCCTTTTGAGTTTCAACTAACCTTTCTCTTATCGTGATAAGACTCGCTTTAACTTCTCACAGTGGGATTTTGGCAAACTTGTACGTAAATCAACTACTCTACTCAAGTTACTGTAATTTCACTACTTTTCTGAGTAGTTAAGTAACTTTCAATTGCATTTTTAACTCGGTTATTAGAAGTTTACTTTAATTACTTTTTCCGAGTATCTTCTACACAAAATACAAATTACTTCCGAATTTTAGGGTACGTTTGCTTATCAACGAACATTCCTGCACAAAACAAGATAGATCTTGGAAGATCTATCTCGCTGATATTTGCAAATAGGGGGAAGCGTGTGGCGTAGGCATGGGGGGAGGGGGAGGAAAGCTGGAGGGTCTGAAACCCTCTAAATTTTTCATGACCTCCCCCTCCCCCTCCCTTTTCCCCACTGCAAAAACCTGCTACAAGGCACGGGGAGCGGACTGACACGTCACAGATGAGGCCGGGTAACTGTGGAATTAGCGCCGAAGACAGGTGTTTGTGTCCCGAAGCTCAAGGAGACTTGACGCATTCGAAGAAAGGGCTCGTTTCCGCTTCTCCCCAACCTTGGAACTCTCGCCCACCACAGGAGATGCTGCCACTACACACTGCATCTTCAAAGGAGGCAACAAAATGCAGTACCCGCCTTGAAGTTCATCTGGTGCTCCCTTAGTTTGTGCTGTACTTGAAGAGACTCAGGTTAATGGGCAACGCAAAGGTCTGTACTTGAAGAATCGCGTACTATATTGCAACGCTAAAGTAACCTCCTTGCGTTGCCTTTCCTCCAAAAATTCAGAATATGCAGGTCTTCCAAGATTTGAAGATCGATCGAGAAGCCTTAAGATAGAAGATCTTAAGGCTTCTCGATCGGTTGCTTTTCGATCGATCGAAGCAACCGAGGAAACTCCCATTGACCCAGAAGAAAGAGCCGAATTGGCAAAAGAAGAACGAAAACTCTACCTGAAAGGCTTTCTACTGACAGTAGAAGACCCAATCCCACAAGGGTACACGAGGTGGGAGAATGTACAATTGCGAAGAATCAGGACCGGTACAGCCTTAACACCGGCAAGAAAAGCAGCATTTACAAAAAACGAAGAAGGAAATGAAGGCATCGACCCTGTGTGCAAGAAGTGCATCGCAGGAGGGTTGCTGACAACAACACACATGCTATGGGTCTGCAAGAGTCTGGAGAAATTCAGACAAGACGCATGGGCCTCGCTAACGAGTGAGGCGAAACCAAGGAATTTAGAAGTCCTGAACCCACCCAAAAGGACAGGCGCAACACAGAAAGCAAATCCTGGATTCACTGATACGTTTCATCAGGACATCCGGGGTCCATCAATTCATCTAACCTAATCATCATCATGATTCCTTCTCCCTACAACCCTCACAACCCCCCTCCCTCCTGCCTCAGGTTCACCAGACCATAGGCAGGCGAACCTTTCTCATCAATAAAGACACGATTTCAATCAATCAATCAATAATTCCCCCAACGTTTTTACATTACAAAATAAATAATAAACAAGCAGTGTTAGGAAGTACTTTAAGCGCATAATACTTAAAGTGTTACTTCAAGTAGGTTTAGAAAACTTTTACTTTACTTAAAGTACAATCTCAGAGCATGTACCTGTACCTATTTTTTTTTTGTACTTTCCTAGGAAAGTAGAAATCCCGACTTCAAAGTATGCTCCCCACATTTAAAGACAAACAAATTACGTATCGTCATATGAAGACGATCAGGACATTTCTCTGAGTGAAATAATGGCGGCTATAAGACCGATACAAATAAGTGTCTTATAAATTTATTGTGTTAAATAGTTCATCAGCGAGAATAAAACAACTACTTTGTCGCGAATTTATTCTATATTGCCGCCATTTCCAAAATAAAAACCGGATGCACCTTTAATTACTCCTAAAGAAATGCATACCAGTAAAAAATAAAAATTAAAATGAGAAGAATAAAAATATAAAAAAATAAAACAGGAAATGAAAGGGCATTATGAAAGATTGTGTTCCAAAGTACTTGCGCTTTAATTTTAAAGTACATTGTATTTATAGCACTTTACTTCAAGTACATTGCACACGGTGTGCTTACTGCTTTACTTGAAGTGCATAACCTCTCATTTACTTTGTACTTTACTTCCAGTACTTCTTAGATGTACTTTACGCAACACTAAACAAGCAAACACTGTCTGCGAAATCAAGCTCAGACAGTGCTAAATCTCAGAGTAGAAATGATACATCCGCAGTACATCACTGACTAAAAAAAAGCAAAAAAGTACGAAACAATTACGCACGCAGAAGCAGAATCAGTTATTCTGTGAAAACACAAACCGCTTTATATTTGGATAGCAAAATTTCGCTAACGGATCAAAACTTATGCACTTTCTTGTTACCATAAAAATGTAAAAATAACTTCAAAAGTAATTCGCTACTTTTTCACGGCAGTTAGTAATTTACTCAATTACTTTCCATCTGAGTAATTTCTACTCTACTCATATTACTTTTGAGGCCAATACTCAGTAACTTAACTGAATTATTTTTTTTAGTAATTTGTACATGTGTGCATTTTGGTGATACATCCGTGACGAGAAGGCCATCAAGGTAGTGAACTGTGCCCTGGCACCCCTTCAGTGCTGTTGACAGCATTTGTTTAAAAGCTGCAGTGGCCGAAGCTATGCGAAAGCAAACATTCTTGTAGCGGTAAAGTCCGTCGTGCGTTATAATCGCTGTTAGGTCTGTGCTCCCCTCCGCCAGCTCCATCTCGCGTTCAGACGATGAAAGGTCCGGCTTATAGAGAAGATCGTCATTCTTGTCAGGCGGTAAAATATTTTTTCCGGATGTAGAAAGGGATGACCGTTAATGACGATTGCTTGATTTGGTTTTCGTATATTGACGCAGAACCTGATTTCTCCCGTCTTCTGCCCAGCAACCGGAGAAACACACTCTGATGCATTGATAATCTCGATTACTCCTGCCGTCTTTAACCTCTACTATTCCTCAGAAACTTTGTCTTGTACTGTCAGTGGAAGACGACGAAATTTCTGCTGCACGGGCGTAACCGAGGGTCGCGTCTTTACTTTTTGAGCGAAATATTTAGCGTGTCCCAACCCTTCTTTGAAGAGTTGCGGAAACAGCTCTTTTGAAACGGCTGAGGAGTGTGTAGACCTCTAGCAAGTTGGTGACACGAGTGTTCTTTTTTCTATATCCGACAGCATTTGCAAGCCCCTAAGTACATCTAGTCCAGGCAGAGGGTTGCCTGATGTTGCATGGAATGTCTCTGTAGCATGTCTTGTCCCAAAGGATACTTCAGCTGTATACATCCAGTACACATTGATTAGGCCTTTGGAATAACTCCTGAGCTCCATGTTTGAATTTTACAGCTTGATGTGCCGAAAATGGCATCATTAGTAGAGCAGATATTATGGATACCGAGAACATCTGTCCACATGTAACTTGACTGCAGCGCCGACGATGATGGAAATCTTAGAATGTTCATCAATCCTTTGGCGTTGATGTAAGCTGTAATCTCGACCACCATTGATTTTTTTTAAACGGATTCAAAATGACCGTTTTATACCGCACCTTTTACAATGTTTTTGCGCGCAGGGCATGACGCCTGAGCCAAGTAAGCAGAATATTCACAACTGTAGCATTTGTGATCTTGTTTTGAAGATATTGTAGCAGATTTTGTGAGAGCCGCGACCTGATAAGTACTTGCGATTATTGTCTTGAATTAGCAGCTTAGGTTTGCTCCTGTTCCACTTGCATACTTCTTGCATGATGATGACTGGAGCCATTAAATGAGCTACGTATAGAGTATCGGCCCTTCCCGATCTGCGAGTAGGCACCGCCATCATGGTGCTTCATGCAGAGCAGAGGCAATTATCCATCGTCAGAATTAAAGAAATGAGATTTCTTCAGTTTTTAATACGGTTTAGGAAGCTCAGGTGATATTGTTTTGCTCTGTCGCGAACTCTTTTAACGTTTTTTGGAAAACGGAAAAGTGTTTCCTGCAATTTCATATAAAGTTTAAGATAACTGGCATCCAGGGTTGAAAAGGTTACTTCAAAAATGTACCTACGTTACAGTTACAGTTATTCATACGAAAAGGTACCTATGTGCTCGCTTAAAAATGTACCAAGGTACAGGTAGAGTTACTTCAAAGATACTTTATATATTTCCCTAAATTTGTCAGAATATATCGCAAGTCAAGCTTTTTATACTAAGGATACACACAAAAACGAGTTCGATAAATGTACTTTATTGGTGTCAATGCGATAAATAAGGAAAACCGCATTCACATGAGCATTCCAGGACACTTTATCTGTGTCACTTATAAGTGCTCTATTGGACTTTAGAATCAGAATATCCTCGAAGTGTTTATCTGACATCTTCGATCGCAGTTTTGTAGCAATTGTTCCTCCTCACCTAAAAACGCGCTCCACCGTCGCACTGCTTGGAAGCCCAGTGTTGAATTTTAAGAAGACGCTTTTCGGCAACGGCATGTGCTTGAGACACTCCAGAATTCTTATGGGAGCAAGTTCCTGCTCGCATGAAGCACATGAGGACGATGTTTCGAACTAAGTGCTCGCAGTCTCCGTCGTCACCACTTTGTTCGCCTGACGACGCTTTCTCCATAGTTATTGTTTGCATAAGCTCGTTCTTTAAATAATCCCAAGCCCGCTTCCGTTCCACTTCGTTATTTATCCACGCTACCTTAAGTTTTGGATGGCACATGGCAGATATTATCTCATGTTTTAGAGCGCAGCTCTTAGGCGCCCGTTTCCGGCTTGAGCGGAGTCGCCGTCGCCGTCGCCGTCGGCGCAACCGCGCGGTACATTATGGGACGCGTGACGTCGCAGGTGACGTCACTGATCACGTCACCAGTGACGTCACGTGTGACGTCCTAGCGGAAAACATTCACCGCTAAATCTCCCGGAAAAATTTCCCCGCTAAATCTAGCGGACAAAATTCCCCGCTAAATTTAGCGGAAAACATTTCCCCGCTAAATTAAGCGGAAACAAATTTCCCCGCTAAATTTAGCGGAAGTTTCCTTGCTAAATTTAGCGGAAAAGTTTTCCCCGATAAATTAAGCGGAAAAATTTTTCCCGCTAAATTTAGCGGAAAAAAATTTCCCCGATAAATTTAGCGGAAAACATTTCACTGCTTAATTTAGCGGAAAATATTTCTCCACTAAATCTAGTAGGAAAAATTCCCCGCTAAAGTTAGGGGAAAAAATTGCCCCACTAAATTCCCGCCAAATTTACACGCGATGCTCTCACTAAAGATGTGCACTTTCTGCGACTTGCGTTAAGCAAACGTCGATCAATACCCATGTTAGTAGTGGGGGACTTTCCACCTTCTCCCCTCAGTACCCTTTCCTCCTCCTTCTTAAGAGCTGCGCTCTAATTCGGCGTTACAGGGGATTGTAAACGTTTTTCATTTTTTGTTCTGGAGAATATAATTGCGATTTGGCGGTTTGATATGATATGATTGGCGATTCCTGTGAAGCCGAAGGGGCGGACAGGTACCCACGAGACACAGACCGACATTGCAATTCGATAGGGACGATTGGAACGATTATCCAAAGCACTTTTGGATCCACGGTTGGACGAACAGATCTAGAGCGGCTTCAGGGTGGTCGAATACGAATGCGGGCTCTAAATAAGGTCATTGCCACACTTATATGACGAGAAAAGTCCACACGACCGGCATTGCGCCGCTCCAGCTGACCGAGACGTCGAGACGCTTGGGAACTTCCAGAGGCGACGCAAACCGGAAGATAGACGTGAGGTAAGAGGGGGAGGGGTTTGAAGGAGGAGGGGAGAAAACAATGCGGCACTTTTCCCAGACACGGGGGCTCTAACAGAAACTGAGCACATCTTTCAAGTTATCTCCTCCCTTGTACAGCTGTCAGAGGAGCTTCAAACGCGCCATGAAGTCGATTTGGGTTTGAGATGAATGAAGCAGGGCGCTATTTTCCCATTTCTTTACATTGCCTAACTATCACTCTTCCCGTCTGGACCATCAGAATAAAGTTGGATTAACACGTTGCCAAACAAACACTTTTTTTTGTTAATTTATTCCGCATACATCAAACGACTGGAACCACCTTCCAGCAGATATCGCAACTATACCCGATTATTTTCTTTTTCGCCAATCTTTGTTTACATTTCTGTTTGATGAGTACACACTAGTCATTTTTTTTGTTCGTAACAGATGTTGCTTACAGCTTTTGCCAATCGCAGTGCATTTTTGATATTTGAATTTCTTGCCACATGTTTTTTGTTTTGTAATTTTTTTTATTGATGAGTCAATATGAGTCTATTTATTTTATATATTTTGTTCGTAACAGATGTTGTTTACAGCTTTTGCCAATCGAAGTGTATTTTTGATATTTGAATTTTTTGCGGCATGTGTTTTTGTTTGCTTTACCCCTCCCCTCTACAATGCTTCGGCGCTTGAGGGTATGTACAATAAATAAATAAATAAATAAATAAATAAACAGAGTTCTGAATCGTTTCGATAAATTGGTGTCGCTAGAACGGCATCGCGACTCCACCGTTCGAACACATGAACACAGGCATTCGCTAAAGTGTCGTTCGATGAAACATCATGGGCGGGGCTTCATTCGCTAAAACGTCGTTCGATCCAGTCATTGCCTCCCAGGTCGTACCCAACTTAACGTTAAACATGGCACATGGTAGTGTGTTAATACTTCAATATTTATAGATTCTACCATTTTGACGAAGTGAATAAAAAAAGTACCTGTAAAAAGTGACTTCACTTAGTTACAAGTTAGTGGAAAATGTACCTAAGATACAGATACAGATACCGAGGAATGGAAGTACCTAGGATTGTAACTCAGGTACAACAAAGGTACCCAGATACCGATTTCCAGTTACTTGTACCTAGGTACTTTACTACCCTGCTGGCAACCATGTTCCTAAGCACAAGGTGGCTGAAGTGTCGTCACTCTGAAGCGTATACCTTATTTAGTGACTCTAGTGAAAACTAATGCAGAGTTCATGTGTTAATTGTTGTTCGAGCTTTCGCACTTCTTTAACGCTGGTTTTCTCCGCAATCTTATCGGAGATGAAAGGAAACTGAAGCACTTTTTAAGAAATCTGAGTTAGGAGCGGAATTCTAAAGTTTCTTGTCCCGTGAATTCAGTTCTCACACTTAACCTGGGAAAAAATAACGTAAGCCGCGTACATTACCGAACTTTTCTGCCACTTGTTACCTGACCGTGGTGTTGCGACGTCATCGTCGGCATCCCCGAGCCAGTTTGGCGGCGAGCAAGTGTCATAGGACCGCTCCGATGACGTCACGTTCGCTAGTTTTTCTTTCACGCCTCGAGCTCTCCTGCGCTCGGCGCGCCGCAAAGGGCTGGGCTACGTCAACATTCTAAATGGCGATTAAGACGCTCCTACTAATTAAATGGGGGAAAATGAAAGACGTTTACAATTCTCTGTAATGCCGAATTAGAACTCAGTTCTTGAGGAGGAGGAGGGAAGGGTACGGAGGGGAATTTACAGGGAAAATTTAGCTAAATTTAGCGAAAAAAAAAAAAAAACTCTCCGCTAAATTTAGCGGGAAAATTTTCTGCTAAATTTAGCTGGGAAATTTTCCGCCAAATTTAGGCGCCGTGTGACCTCACTCCTGAACCTCGTGACCAACGTGACGTCATTCGTGACCCTCGTGACGTCATTATCGGGAACGTCCCATAATACAACGCGCGGTTACGCCGACGGCGACGGCGACGCCGCTCAAGCCGGAAACGGACGCCTAAGAGCTGCGCTCTAAAAAGCTCGAGACACAATTTTTAAGGTGCTGACAATAAAACATTTACAGTTTTTTTTTTTTTTTCGAATTCAAGGACCTCTTTAGCTTCCCTTTAAAGGAGCTGTGCAACGATTTTAACGTTGAAGAATAGGCATCCTCTAGTTTTGACTTTGTTTATCTTGACACAAAGGACAAAAGCACATCTCCTTCCTTCGAAATGTTGCGATTCCGCCGCGTAATCGCGAGGCGAAAATTAGAATATTCCCCGACTTCCAGCCGCGAGCGGCGGCAATGCGAATTACGCGGCATGACGTCAATGGGGGTCTTGTAGAAAGATAGCAAGTTGTGCGAATACCTGCTCGATAAAAGGTAACTTTTCTATAAATCTTGTCGTTCCAACATAAATATAAATGCGTCAAAAACCTGGTATCATCGAAAAAACTTTTATTATACAGAGTTTTAGTGGCGCCATCTATCCTAGGTCCACAAAACCGTCAGCTCTATCTGCTACCGCCGCTACTGCGAACTAGAGCACTATATAGCTCCTACGGAGCAGAGTAGCGCAATCCTTTGATCCGCGTGTTTTGCCGACAACATGGCCGACAGAGCAGCTCGGCGCGAGTCACGTGGTACTCAGGGTTCCAGGAGGCGGCCCGCCCTATGGGAGAATACATGGAGATCGACGCAACACGGCTGATTAAAAAATAAACGGCGAGTTCACACTTTTCAATACTAGCTGTCGTGAAGTTAGTAAAGCACTAAATACTTTATCAAAGTTTTAATAATGTCGGATACGTGTGCAAATTTTGAGAAGGCAATTTCCAAGGCAATGGCGTTTGAAGCAGACGATTCTTGCAGGCAGTGGAGATGGGCTTTTTGGGTTGGCTGGAGCGGGTCACGTGGATGCTGTGACGTCGCCGTGTCGTCTGCTGCATGATGCCGCTCATGCAATTTAAAAAAAAAAAAAATTACGTCCTTATTTGGCACACAACTCAGCGCAAATTATTCTAAAATGTTCCTTTAATATGTCAAAAACTATTATCGTTCCGTACATCTCCACAATATTGAAGCAACAACGATTTTCTCACGTTCCCCATGCATTTCTGACCGGAGTTGGAACCTCCGGGCGTTCGCCGCTAGTCGCCAAGAGATGGCGTTCAGGATTGCGCTACTCTGCTCCGAAGGAGCTATATAGTGCTCTACTGCGAACAGCCGCCAGAAGCCGGAGAAGAACGCCGGACCCGGGCGAGACTTTCCTCCTTTCACCATATTGTTCACGCTGCGCCAGCACGTGGTCACGCGGTCGCGAGCGGATGAGTTCTCGCTGCTCAATGATGGATCTACACTGTTAGCAAGTCCCGTGTATTTAGTGAATATTTCGGGTGAAAAACACGCTATTTACACAAATTACCATAAATTTACACGTTGAGTAATGGGTAATTCGTTCAAAAATCATGCGAGGTTGTAAAAAACGTGTTTTGGTTCGGTTATACACGCATAGCCGTGTAGCCGACCTCGAAAACACGCATCAGCCCCGTCGACGATCGCAGCATTGTCGGCTATCGAAGCATCGGAATGCTTGGGGACACACTTAGAAAGGTTCGTGAAGACAAATGCCCAGGAAAGAAACATGTCTCGGGGACAGATAGGCTCCAAATGCAATTAC
Organism: Ixodes persulcatus; assembly: GCA_013358835.2. Lineage (NCBI taxonomy): Eukaryota > Metazoa > Arthropoda > Arachnida > Ixodida > Ixodidae > Ixodes > Ixodes persulcatus. The sequence goes on along the minus strand of JABSTQ010011411.1, from coordinate 423,606 downwards.
GGCATGTCGCGGGACGGGGCTAACCCCGCGCTTTCGGCGCTTACCGTGCTCGCTGCCATTTTTTTCTGGTCGATGGCAATGCGGCTTCCCTTTTGTCGCCGAGGTTTGTATTTATTTTAGGGGTCTTGATAATAGTTTCTTACACACCACAAATAAAGTTATGGGTGTAATTACTCGTTCTAAACAGTTAAAATGAATATAAAAAGCGTGCCCTCGATTTGAACACGTGTCATTGCAGTTGGTTTCGTTTTGGCTTCAACCCTTCAACTGCAAGCGAAGGTGCCGCCGCTTCCCATGCAACCTCCTCAGAATTTACGGCGCTCCGTGGTGGCCAGTGTTGCTGCATCTGTAGGTCATCTTTAAGTTAGAGCTGACAAAAAATCTGGCCACGGCGCACAGCCAATGTACGCTGGAAGCGAGAGCCGGTTTGCTTTCGTTGTTTTTGTTTGGTCGGAAAAACTCTCGCAGCAACGCACGTTTAACATGGCGCCGGTATTGTTTTGGTTTGACGGGAATGGGGGAAGCTCCTCGATTTGCGAGCACATGTAGCGAATACGTGACCGGAGAAGTGCCCCTGTGATGTTCCCGGGAGACGGAAAGTATCATTCGTTATCGTCGTGTGTGCTTGGAAAGCGAAGGGAGTCACAGGGTCCACGAGTGCGCAACCACAAGCCAAGGTTCACGACAGCGCTGCGTTGACTTCGGCGATCTCGTTCTGTTTGGTGCAACACGGCGATGTGAAAAAGAGCTGAAACGTTCGTGGTGTATGGTGCGGTGCTTGGAGGTATAGAAACCCACAATAACACGGAGCGCAAATTGGTTGTTGTGGGGTCGTCGTCAGCTGATCCGGTCCAGCTGGTCCGGGAGGACGCAGCGAGTGTTTTTAAAAGTAAATCTTCCTTAGTTCCGTTTCAAAATGTGGAAGTATCCCGACGGATAGCGTGAGTAAAAAGTTGCGGGTGTTTTCAACAAAATTACGTCGTTTTAATTGAACAATGGACTCCGGATTGTTGTCCTAAATCTGCCGTTTTTATGCTTCGTGTTGGACTGCGTTTGCACAGCGAGGTGTTTGCACAGCGACGCAGACCGCTCGAGTAGATGATTCGGTCCTGCAAACGACCGGTTATGTAGAATTGCAGGGAAACTTAAGTCACCACCGATATTTTCCTGTAAATCTCGTGTGAGTTTGTTGCGCACATCATGCGGTGTGAATAAATTAAAGCAAGATTTACTACCTGCCCACAGATGCATGGACTGAGACCATTTTTTACGTAGTGAACATAGTGCTTTTTCTTTATTTTGGGAAGAGGCGTATTTCGGGAAGAGGCGTTGGTGCATTTATTATGGTACAATCACTTGAGAGTTGAGAAGTCGGAGAGAGCGAGCAAGCTTTCCCAACTTTGTCTCTTTTTCTCTCTGGCACTGTCCCTAGTTTCTAAAGTTTCAGTTTCAGTAGGCATACCTACTAGCAGGTACAAACTGCTCTAAAGCAGGTAAAAGGCAGGGGAAGTCAGGACGGTGCGCTTTTTGCAAGGTGACGGTAAATGCTTTTGCGAGGTATGCGGAATATGAAAGCGATTTTGTTACGCCCGTCGTTTGCGTCTCTCCAGCAAAACGAATAAGATGATCTACAAAGGCGCAATTCACAAGCCAAGATTTACGATAACAGTGCGTTTGCTTTGGTGGTCCGTGTAGTTGTATTTTACACTGCTTTCTGCAACACCGTGTCATGACGAAGAGCTGGAACGGTCACGGTTTGTGCTAGCCTACCGGTTGACAGAAACCCGCATCGCCCGCATCGGTTCGGCACCGAGTGCACTTGGGCTGTTGATGCTCAAGCCTTTCATCCGCGGCTTGTCGCCAGCTGCTCCTGCTGCTCAACGGTGAGGAAGCGGCGAGAGTGACCTTTGAAGTAAATGTAAATCCTCGTTCATCCAGTTATCCGGAGTCAAACTGTGGAAGATGTCCAACGTGTACTGAGGGCGGGAACTACGAGCGTTTTGCTTTGCTTTTATAACCGAAACCAGAGCAACGAGATAACTGCCTTGCGTACTCCAAAATGACGGAAGCAATATGTTTCAACAGGTCGAGTACGTCACCGTGGATGTAGGCGAGACGGTGCGCACTGTTTAAACGCTTGCAGTATCCACGAGTGGTACCAAGAAAACGACGTCAACAGAGAAGGAGCTCGCGGTTCAGCATAATGCAGTGTTACGGGCCCGTGAATCTTCAAAGTTCGGGGTGGTGGCGGTGTAAAAAAAAGACGCATCAGGGCCACACCAGTGATCACGAATAACACCGGTCACAAACTCCCGAGCCCCACCGCTCCACTCAACACCGACACGACATACGACAACAAACTGCATCAAAACGACCCTAAAGTGAAGGCGTCTGCTCCCGTTCTGCAACCAGCGGAAGTGAAGTGTTGGGCGGATGTCCTTCACGAGAATATATAAAAAATGCTTTGAGGATCATTTTCAGTTATTATTAATTACATAATGATAAAATCCCAATAATTTGTGTTCTTTTTTATCTGATTCAAGCTAGTCGGGCTGCTCATAACACTGGTCTAGCATGAAAATAACAAAAATTTCAACTTCTCCACGACCGGTTTAAGATTTATTGTTAATACATCGTTATTTTTCGCAACGGACTAACATTATAGATTTTGCCTCCATACTTTTTAAATGCAAACAGTTCTTACATACGGCTGTCCATTGCGCCGTGTTTTGTGTCTTCTTCTATAAATCTGTAACGGTCAGCGACCAAAGGGCTCACCCGCACATGTCAAGCGTATGTACGCCGCGAGGAGAAAGAACATTGAGTAGGAAGTGTCAGGTGCTGTGTGTGATGTGCTTGTGCACATGTCAGAGTTGTGTAATACGTGCTACTCATGTTGTCCGTGATGTACGTGGGTTGGTGTCTACTCGTGATCGTTCGCAGCGTATTAGCAGACTCTTTTTTTTTTATAGGCTGCTAGAAATCTCGCTAGGTGGCGTAAGTTACCACCCTATTCCAAATAGTGAGTTATTTATCCATGTAAGTTCGGCATTCGTTTTTTTTTTTTTTTAGCGGCTCCGTCGTAGGTACCGACGCCGCCAACCAGGGGGGGGGGGGGGGGGAGGAGGGAAAGGGAACGCGGCGCAAAGCGGAGGCTGCCATATTAAAACCGCTTACGTTGCCAGCATAGGGTTTGCAGCGAAGAAGTTGCTGCCATATACGGCGGACTGAGTTTTACTTTCTTTTTTGTTTTGGAAAGAGAATGTACTGTTGGGTTACATGAGTCCTCCTGCATACAGACAACAAAGTTTAATTATATTTGTCTTGTTTTACTTGGTTTGAAACCTTAAAAACGTGTTTTTGACGACTTATTGCTTCCATCATTTTGGAGTACGCAAGGCAGTTATCTCGCTGTTCTGGTTTCGGTTACGAAAGCAAGGCAAAATGCTCGTAGTTCCCGCCCTCAGTACACGTTGGACACCTTCCACACTTTGACACCGGATGACTAGATGAACAAGGATTTACATTTACTTCAGAGGTCACTTTCGCCGCTTCCTCACCGTCGAGCAGCCGGATCAGCTGGCGGCAAGCCGCGGATGAAAGGCTTGAGCATCAACAGCCTAGAGGCACTACAACGGCCCAAGTGCACTCAGTGCCGATACGGGCGACGCGGGCTTCTGTCAACCGAGGGACGGATCCAAGGTGGGGGGGGGGGGGGGGCGCTTCCCCCCTCCCCCCCCCCCCCCCCAAACAGTCGACCCCCACCCTGCCCCCTTCTCGGAGGGCGATTTGACATGGGTGGATCCCCCGAAATAAAACCGACTACCGGCCTGCCAGGTGGTAGAAGGCTCGGTACTCAAGGACGAGGGTTCGAAATAGGGTAGGTCGCACCCTAGCAGGCACACTTGTACTCTGAACTTGGAGAACCACTCCGTCGCTTCAACCGAGACTGAAGTCCACGGCGGCGGTTTCGAAGCACGGCTTAGAACCAAAAGTCGGCGCAGCGGCGCACATCTAGGGGCCGTCGGCGCAGTCACGGTTCTGCGGCGGTTAAAACAAAAGGCGCAACCGGAGTCCTGTTTATCTTGCTTTAGATTTTCCCGACCCCCTTCCCCCCCCCCCCCCCAAAAAAAAAAAAAAAAAAAAAAAAACGGAGTTCTGGATCCGCCTCTGGGTCAACCGGTAGCACAGCACAAACCGTGAACGATCCAGCTGTTCGTCATGACACGGTGTTGCAAAAAGCAGGGTAAAATACAACTACACAGACCACCGAATCAAATGCACTGTTATCGTAAATCTTGGCTTGTGATTGCGCCTTTGTAGATCATCTTATTCGTTTTGCTGGAGAGACGCAAACGACGGGCATAACAAAATCGTTTGCGTATTCTGCATACCTCGCAAAAGCACTTACCCAGTCACCTTGCGAAAAGCGCGAAACACGGAGTCCGCACCGCCCTGACTTACCCGTCTTCTACCTGCTTTAGAGCAGTTTGTACCTGCTAGTTGGTATGTCTCTTGAAGCTGCAACTTGAAACTAGGCGCAATGCCAGAGAGAAAAGAGACAAAGTTGGGAAAGCATGCTCGCTCTCCCCAATTTCTGAACTCTCAAGTGATTGTGCCATAATAAATTCACCAACACCAGTTCCCAAAATAAAGAAAAGCACTATGTTCACTACGTAAAAAATGGTCACAGCTCATTCATCCGTAGGCAGGTAGGAAACGTTGCCCTAATTTATTCACACCGCATGATGAGCGCAACAAACTCACTCGAGATGAAATTCTGTATGACCGGTCGTTTGCAGGACCGAATCATCTACTCGGGCGGTGTGCGTCGCTGTGCAAACGCCAACAACACGAAGCATAAAAACGGCAGGTCTAGGACAACAATCCGGAGTCCATTATTCAATTTAAACGACGTAATTTTGTTGAAAACGGCCGCAGCTTTTTAGTCACGGTATGCGTCGAGAATCTTCCACATTTTGAAACGGAACGAAGAAAGATTTACTTTTAAAAGCGCTCGCTGCGTCCTCCCGGACCAGCTGGACCGGATCAGCTGACGACGACGGGACTGAAGTCACTGAACCCGTCGAATTTCAACCCCACAATAGCCAATTTACGCTTCGTGTTAGTATGGGCTTCTACCTCCAAGCACCGCACGACACACCACGAACATTTCAACTCTTTGTCGCATCGCCGTGTTGCACCAAACAGAACGAGATCGCCGAAGTCAACGCAGCGCTGTTGTGAACCTTGGCTTATGGTTGCGCACTCGTGGACCCTGTGACTCCCTTCGCTTTCAAAGCACACACGATGATTACGAATGATACTTTCCGTCTTCCGGGAACATCACAGGGGCACTTCTCCGGTCACGTCTTCGCTACATGTGCTCGCAAACCGCGTCAAACCAAAACAATACCGGCGCCATGTTGAGCGTGCGTTGTTGCTAGATTTTCTCCGACCAAACAAAAACAACGAAACCAAACCGGCTCTAGCTTCCAGCGTACATCGGCGTTGCGCCGTGGCCAGATTTTTTCCGTCAGCTCTAACTTAAAGATGACCTAAAGATGCAGCAACACTGGTATCAAGTTTTAATATGGCGGCCCCACCGGAGCGCCGTAAATTCTGAGGAGGGTGCATTGGAAGCGGCGGCACCTTCCCCCCCCTGCCACCGACGGACGCACGTACGTACCTTTGCACGTTTACCTTTGCACGCTGGGAGACTGTTTATTGTGTATAAAAGACATCGAACGAGAACAGACGCGTCCTGTGTGCTCTCAATTCGGCGGAAAGGAGCGCGGCTCGCTGGGCTCGTCTCTCGCCTGCTCTCGGTTGCTGGCCGGCATGTTTCATAAGCTACACGCTGAACCGTGTTTTCCGGAAGGCAGACACGGTGCATCGTGTTAAGTTTACACGGCACCTCATGTGTAGACGAATAACACACATGTCTGCGTGTAAATCGAACACGTTTCGACGTGTCCGCTATGGGACAACGGTTTACACGTCTGAGCGTGTTATTTTTGCTAACAGTGTAGAGAGAGAGCTTCACCGGAACCCCGCGCGACCCCCATTGATGTCACAGCGCACGTGACTCGGAAGATGGAGAAGGAGTTGAGAAATGCCGAAAACCTCAATCTTTGCCCATTTTTAAAATAAAAACTAGGACATGCAGGCAAAAGCAGTTTTTTGTTCTGTACTTCAGTAAGGTCAAGACACCGACTCCCAAATTATTTAAGCAAAGCACTGAAATTGTAAATTCTTCGAATTTCCACACCTTGGCCAGCCTGCGCAACCTTGCTGCGTACTACCGTTTCTCCGGGCAGCTGTGCGCTTTGCCAAAAGCGATGGCGTTCCACGGTCTTGTTGATGACCGGCGTGAAACAGATTGTTCAGTGAACGTATACTGTGTCATCGAAGGCACTAGTAGCAGGCGTTTTGGCAGCTGAACTAGACTCTAGAGGCGCCTCTCGGGGTCTGACAGCAAGGCTTCAGACCACAGAAGTAGATGGCTGGGGGTCCTCTCGGATTCTGGATAAGGAAAGGAATACTCGCTGTCCATCAAATCCAAGGTGTGTATATGTGTTTGTGTGTCCTGTTCTGTCGTCTTTTGCTTCCAGCAGTCTCGGGGTTGTGTTATATCTAATGATTAGCCTAGTCAGAGTACGTGACATGGACCTTTATCCTAACCATCGTCTACCACGTCAACCGCTCGCAGGACATTCAGTTCTAGCTTTTTCTTTCACAGTCAACATGACAGTGTGTTGCATACATTTGAATAAACAACTGTTTAGGAAACCTTGCAAATTCAGGATCAATATAAAAAAACGATTTTCTTATTTTTTTTAGCAAGTTTTTGTTGAAGTTTATTAGACAAAAGTTCCAGCAACTATATTGTTTTGTTTGTATGACCCCTATTGAAGCTTGAATCTCGTCATGGTCGTGTCTTGAACGTTAATAATATAGGTGAATTAAAAAAAGAAAAAACGCACTCGAAAATTATTTTTACATTTTTATTTAATTCCCGGCATATTAGTTATTTGTTCATTACTCAGGGGGCTCACTACACTCCTAGAAAAAGGTTCTTGTTGTCACATCTTTTAGGGTGTAACTTGCTTGTCCCAGGAGTTCGTCTCAAAAGGTTAGCAAAGTTACCTCTTCCGCTTGAGAGCAACTTTTACACCCATGTCAGGACGCACATGTGCTCCCTTGGGGAGACGATTTTATCGCTAATGGGGAGTAATAGCCTTTATATCGAGGGTGTAATTTTACGGTCTGGAAGACGATTACATTGCCACCAGTTGGTTCAGAATCACACCAACCAAGGACGGGGTTGTACCTTAAAGGGACAATGAAGGGAATTTTGGACATCTTTTTGGCGATTGAACTTGGTTCCAAGCATGTCTCAGGCCACGTTGCCCGAATTTCAGCCGAAACCGGCGCTTGTGTGCCGCGCAAATCAATTAAACAGTCGCGGTAATAATCGTAGTGGGATCGACTGGGGCGACGCCCCGAGAGTTGCGGGAGAAGCCAGGAGAAGCGGAGCTCACGTGACCGATGCGGGGCCAAGAAGCGCGACGTCACAAAAGACGCGTCAGCGATTGGTCGAAACGAGAAACGTGCCCTCGGTCACGTTTTGGTTCGCGATTTTTAGGAATACTGTTGTAATTTCCGCTTGAATAACCATGAAAAGTATAAATCGGACCGGAACTGATTACTAAACCGTAAATAAAGCAGCATAATTGTTTTTTTCTTTGCTACGCTGGATGCGAAACGGGCAACGAGCAACTATGGGCAAACAAAATAAATAAAAAAAAAAGAACACGGTTCTCGAAGGATTCTGCAAAATAGTAGATGTAGATGGCTGTTCTAACGGTCAACTGAATACCAGTATTCGTTCGGGCGACGCTAGTTTTCACATGTGGGTTGCTGTACGTGTTCTTTGACGACAAAAAGAGGACGTCCACGGAGGAATCGGATCCCGGAACGACCGGATCGCCGCCCCTTTCCCCTCGGCATCTTCCCCTCGTCCGTCCTTCGGAATGCGGGCCGCTCGTTGCCGGCTGGCTGGGCGGTCTCCGTCGGGGGCCGCCACACACGTACTCCCGTTCCGTTGGTGTTCGGTCACTGAACGGAAGCTCGAACTCGCTCACGAGAGCGGCATTGCCGTCCATGTTGACAGCTTCGGCGAAACGCCCGCGCCAACCGCTCCACCGCGCTGCTGTAATCCACCGCGGTAACCAGAGTCTGGATCACCTAAATACTACCGATACCGACTATTCACACTTAACGTCACTCCCTCCGTCACCTCCGTTTTCGGGGGCCCAGAAACGAGAATGGAGTTTGTTCAGTTTCGGTTTCTTTACTTCTTTCGTAGGCACAGAAATACGCGTCACAAATGTCTACAAAATATTGGGCAGCATGCTATGTTCCCAAGAAGCATAAAAACACCATTTAAAAAAATTAAATCAAATCGTCTTCAATGTCCCTTTAAACGTTTCGGGCAACATTTCATTTTCAGTTCCGAATAAAAGCGTACATCACTGCCATACGACGCACTCTTTATGAGCCAATTTCGAGTCGCAAACGGCAAACGTATTCGCCCTTTATTGTTTGGCAACAAACTGGATACCCGGCGCACTTTCGGTTTACGTATATTTCCTAATTTTTTACTCATCACTTTTTATCATAACAGTAAATTAAGCGTGGCAGTGCTATAAGGGGCCATTTACAGAAGATAGCGTATATATTTGATTTCGCAAACACTGCGAAACCCGCTGTCTAGTTCAGAACCGGAAGTGGTTGGAGGCTATTTGCACAGTGGCGCCACCACGTTCCAACTCACACGAGAAAGAGCGAATACCCCTATGCGGAGAGCAAGGCGTCTGCTTCTTGCGCGGAAGTTGCGATGACGTCGAAACGTCGCCGAGATCGTATTGGCTGATTGAAAAACACAGTGGGTAGACCTCAAAGCACCTAGCATTGAAATCTACCCACTATTTGTTTCGATCAGCGAATGAGAGCTCGGCGTCGTTCTGATGTCACTACAGCTTCCGCGCAAGAAGCAGTCGACTTGCTCTCCGCATTCATTCCAGCTTTCTTCAACTGGAAAATATAATCCCGGTTTTTAAAAGAGATCCTGAAATATTGTCGTTTATAGGGGGGGGGGGGGGGGGGGCGAGTATTCAGGCTGAAGGTGCCCCACATTGCTCACGGCTATGCACACTGTTTAGAAACAAGACGGCCTTGGCCCACACCGGGTGTGGGCCCCGCGCGCTGGCAGAAACCAGAGAAGCGTGAGGTCTGAGCATGCGCAATGCCGACAGAAACGGCACTGCAGTGGCGTGGCGTCAGAGGGTAGAGTTAATCTGCAAAAACCTACAACTTAAACAAACAAACACTTCTTGTGGTTTGTTAAGTTTACGCTTCTTATTTCCATGTTGATTGGTTCTTCGGGGTTCTGGTCGACGAATATCGCATTCTGATATTTTGTGGAGCGATAATAAGAGGATCGGGAGTAGCCACGACCCGCACATCTTGAGCTCTCAATCATAATATCTACATTTTATTTAAACACAAAAGATTGCAATATTTTGAGTCGTTGAGGATGGACAAAAATTTGAGATAACGGGTAGGGTTCCGCGTTTTCGGGAAGTACCCAAAAACGGTCCAAAAAATACCCCCCCCCCTTCCCCCCCCGAGCCGGTTTCATTAAAATGGAGAAAAATCGATTAAAGAAAATTGCAACTGCCTTTTAATGAGGGCAACTGAACTCGAGTGTCACGCAAAGAAATCCAGCTTCCTTTTGTGCTTATCCTGGATACAAACGTAAATTTTGCCTGGACAAAATTCCTCGGTGTCAGTGTATATGTGTATTGGTTGATTATATGTGTCATTTCTTGACTGCTTGCTTCACTTTTCTAGCGTGTATATGTTATTAAAAATAAATCCTGTAAACGTGCTACTCTTTTCTTTTTTTTTTTACTTTTGACGTTGTGTTTCACAATTGTTCTTATTTCGGGATTCGCTTCGCTTACTTGGTTTCGCCTCAGGGGAATGTTGGTTACCTATATGCATCGAATGTAAGTCTGCATAATTGCTGCTTATTGTTTTGTTCCTTGAAGTTACAAAATGTTAGTTGTATATTATATTTTGGCCCTTGAAACCCAGTCTTACGCCACGTTTCAAGATAAAGTAGTGGCATCTATAAATAAATAGATAAATACCCCCCTCCCCCCCTGAACTGTCAAGGGGCAGTATTATTTATGTAAAAACAACACCCCTTTTTCATTTATTTTTTGTCAATGCCAAGACGTCTTTTTTTCTTCAGGTATTGAGGTTTTTTCGCGTGATTTCTTAAAATGACTAATCGGACACACGTGTCCTACTTTCTTCGAAGAAGTCCCGATAAAAAACCGCATTTTGTCGGTCATCGAAAATTGCCACCGAAAAATCCCGCATTTGTAAGATAAATTCCCTTTTTCTAAATAAAAAAAAAGCACCCCGAATTTGAAAAAAAAACAAAAAAACAAATACCCCGAAAACACGAAACTCTGATTATAGGAAGTCCTGGTAAATCGTTGCGATCCCTCCGCTAGAGATAACAATAGGATGTGTACGCAAGGGCGTCGGACGCAGTATCGGGTGTCGTTATCGGAACCATACGGAACAGTCTACGAGAACTCCCTAAAAGATTAGCCTATTGAGAGTGTGCGACTAGAGCTGGCGAAGAGAAACACAATGTCGCCTTCTAACGCTGATGGTACGTTGAGACGTATGAAAATGACCACGAGGAAAGAAGAGAACAAGAGCGCCTGTCCTTGTCCTCAATGTCCCTCGACATACTAGCTGCATACGCATCCGCGATCACGGAGACAGCTGCCTCCGAGCACTTTACTCCCGATATTGCGTTCTTGAGAACCCCCCGTTTTGCTTCTTTTGTTGCACCTCCTGCGCGGAAGAACGTCCTGCCGCCGCCACCGCCGCGGAGAGGCAGCCGCTCGCCGACGGTTCGTCATGCCCGCCCGCGAGATCTCCCCCGAGCGTGTAAATTGTCTTATCGTCGGTCGTGCCCGCTCCATTAGAGGTTGACGCCGGCCGGTCGGCAGCTTTGACCGCGGAGGCCGGACTGCGGCAAGGCGTGCGAGATGTGCCCATGACATTCTCTTCCGAAATGGGACTCGCTCCGAGCGCAATGTACGTTTCATGACGGTTTTCGTCGTCCCGCCGACCACGGACAACAGGGCCTTCGCCATGTAGGGAACCTGCATTGCAGAGAGTTTCCAACAGCTGGATCGGGTTCACGTGGTTTACGGGCCGCATTTGCAATACGGGCGGCGAGGAGGTGCCGAATGGGTTGATCGTCAGCAAACGTACATACATTTTACTTCCAGTTTTTAACGTCTTACTTTCTGTGCCCACATAAGCCAGTAAGGCTCGTGCGTGTGGCGCACGAGCCTTTCCGCCATGCTTTCCGCCTCACCACCCGAAAACGCAGCGCAAGCGAACTTGCGATCAATATCCGCGAGAGGCGACCGCTATCAAATTGCAAACACACCCCATAGTTTGAGCTGAACCCTCTCTTCGATTTTGGCTCTCGAGAGCACCATGAAGCCACAGCAGCACACCCTTCTCCAGGTAACGAGGCCGTAGAGATGGAATTGTGACGTCACAAACCGGAGGCCAGTGCGGGGCACACATTAGACACGAGTGCCGCCTGGGCGTTCGGCTGTTCGCGTTCTTACTGATTGGACACGAGTCCCTGCCAAACGCTGCAGTCGTGTCCCATCTGTGCCCCGGCCGCGCTAGCCTCCGGCGTATGACGTCACAATTTAATCTCTACGGTCTGGTTATCTAGGTGGCTGCAGTGGGCAGAGGCACGCGTGGTCTTTTTCACGTCCAACAGAATTCACGGCAAATAAATGATAAGCGGTCGGCAAGAACAAGATTAAACGAGCTTGTATTTTAGGTTCGCTTTTTTTTTTTTTGTCTAGACGCCACCGAGCTAACAGTTTATGGTGCCTACATAGTTTTCCCTCTTTTTTGACGTGTTACATACACACTATTCCAATCTTTACACATCCGCAGCCCAGCGTGCCATTTCCCCAGTCAAGCGAGTGATCTTAAAGGCCTGTTCACACATGCAGCAGAGCGCTAAGTTAGCGCGTGAGCGCTCCAAAGAGCGCTCATGTGGCGCTTCCTAGCACGTGACTTAGTTCTAATATAGCGCGCGCGCGATTAGCGCTTTCGTAGCGCCTCGTTAGCGCTTTTGTAGTGCCTTGTTAGCTGAAGCCCCTTCATGTTTTAAAAGTAGCGCAAGGTTCGTCGATGCAAGAAGCACGTGAAACGTGCAGCCCCTGGAAGATCAATGGCGGCACAGCGCAGCACTGAGCTAGATTTAAGACGCCATGTTCTTCCCAGAATGGGCGCGCGGCAGGTGGCTCGAGCAGTTCTGCAACAATGAATGGCGCCACTTTTCCCAGGATAGAGGGGCTTTATTGTTAGCGCTTCAGTAGCGCCTTGTTAGCGCTTCAGTAGCGCCTTGTTAGCGTTCTTGTACGGCGGTTATCGCTGCAGATTAGCGCGTGCACTGCGGTTTCGGTTCCTGTGGATGGGTACAACAGTACCATGGCGGACATGTGAGACGCTGAAATAGAAACGCGATAAATGCTCTTTCATACGTAATTAGTGCATCTGTGCGTGGACGATTTAACGCCCAGAAGAGCCTTCTGGGTGCGTGAAATATTTCGCCTCCGAGATACCGACGGGTATCCGGCGAACCTTGTTCCCAGGCTGAGGGACCGAGACACAGAGCTCTTTCGAAGGTGATTAATCTTTAACCACGTGTCTTTGAAACCAGGGTCACGGCTATCGAATAGAAAGCGATGAGGTCGTACCCAATATATTAGTCGCTCAGAGTCCATGACTGTGGATCGTCTGCCCGACCCTTTGTTTGGAGAGCGGCTCTTTTACTTCCACTTCTTTCAATGCCAAAGGAAAAACAGCAACGAAGGAATCGCCGTGCACTCGCTGTTTCGCAGCAGCAAGCACGGCACAAGGAGCGTGAGAGCGCTTACAATGAGCTGCTGAAGCGCTAACCGAGCGCCTACTGGAGCGCTTGTGAAGCGCTAACTGAGCGCCTACTGGAGCGCTTCTGAAGCGCTAACCAATCCCTCGTCACGTGCAAGTCGGTGCCACATGAGCGCTGCTTCCAGCGCTCATGAAGCGCTAACTGAGCGCTCCGCTGTATGCGTGAACCGGCCTTTACTGTCCAGCACATGCATGTCCGTCACTTCTTAAAGGGGTACGGAAAGGAAATGACGTGAGCGCGAGCTCTCTATCCCTCGCTTCAAAGTCGGCCAGCGAGAAGCGCAATGCGTATCGCGCTCGTGACGTCACGAGTTCCTGCACGGTCAAGGGTACTGTAGTTCCGAGCGTTGCCGCTTGGTACCGTCATTGCGTGGCAATCTAGCCTAGTAGTAGTATCCGAGGACTGTACGACCCATGACTTATACATAGCTTTACCGTAATGTCATTCGCAGCCATATGCCGGTACTTTATAGTAGTAGCTTGAGGGAACCAGTAAGTAGATATAACCTTCAGCCCCCAGCAATGGCGACCCCTGCAAGCTATTATCTGGATGCCATATTTCGGCGCGCTGTCCACAGCGTATCTGGGGGGTCCCCGAATCCTCGGATCCTAGCTAAGGTCTGCAATGAGCGCCGGTCTTGATGATGTGGAATTCACGTGAAGCTTTAACATATAAAACGTAGTAAACGCCTTAAGGCTCATTCAAACTGCCCCATTTTCTTCCGTAAAGTTACGTTATGAAATATTACGTTGAAGTTATCGGGACCTCTGTGCTTCATATTAAACGAGGCTACCAGTTCAAGAAGAAAGCATGTTAGAATATTTTAGATAGTTTTCCCTTGTGTACAACTTCCTGATTTCTTTTATAGGCAAGTGTTATTCTTGTTTGACGTAATGCTGATAGTTGTCTGTTGTTCATTTTTATGATGAAAGTACCTTGTATTATTATATAATTTATTGTGTTCTTTTTAAGTGTCTTTCTCGCCACTGTATGTACCTGAGGCGGGCTGAGAAACAGTCAAGCTGCTTGGACAGCTTTTTTCCTCGGCCCCCACCATGCTTATACATGGTAAATAAAGCTATTAATATTATTATTATTATTACTTATACGTAACGTAACTTGACGTAAGAAAATGGGGCAGTGTGAATGAGCCTTTAGAGTTCTCAGTGAAGTCCCATTCAGGACTAAATAACTCCACGAGCGAGTACTGCCGCCAACTTGTGCTGCTTCTTAGGAAATGGTGACGTGGCGGCATTCCAACAGAGCTCCGCAGACCGCCACCAGACGCAATTTTGAAATCTGCTAATTCGTTTTAAAATTACTTTTCTTGACTTTTCCGCCGGCAGCCCAGAGACACTAGTCTAGGCTAGTGTTTCTGGACTGCCGGCACAACGTAGTCCACAGGTAAACAAGGAAATAAGTGCAAATATTTCATTTCCGTACCTCTTCAAAGCGAGCAGATAACGCGTCCTTCATATATATATACGAAAGCTGAAAATGGCTACCGGCCAGAAGCCCTTTTTTTCTTTTTTTGTATGCGTGGTCTGTCATATCATGGCCATCTCACGTAACCAGAGCGCGCGATCGTCTTGCGCTCTGCGATGCGCTAGACCAGTGGTTCTCAAATGGGGGTCCGCGGACCCTTAGGGGTCCGCGAAGGCAATCAGGGGTCCGCGAAGCCCTGCCTCATCAGTCAAGCCCGGCAAAAAAAGTTGTCTTTCTTCAGATGAGAAGGCATTTTTCAATTTTCGGGCTAGCTTTTCTCGTGTGTATGTCAATAAGAGAATTCTACTTCACTCTAGCCCTTAGTTAAATTAATGTATTATGTCATTATTGTACTTAACATATACATTTCCCCTCCCCTCACCACAAAAGGGGTCCTCCATCATCTCCGCCGATCCACAAGGGGCCCGCGAAACATCGATGGTTGAGAACCACCGCGCTAGACTGACGGAAGCCAGTGAAACTAATTGGTGACGCTATACCAGCCCTGACCACGGTGGCCCTGACCCATAACATCCCCTTGTGCGAGAGGGGAGCGTCGCGTGTTGCATCTGATAACCTATGCACGTGCTCACAGGATAGAGACCACCTTGTTTCGCTTTGTTTATGTTCGTGTGCGCGTGTGGCGCTTTGTTTTTGTATCATAAAAAAAAGAACTGAATTTGGTATTTGTTTTATGACGAAGAAAATATAAATAGAGCGCTCGTAGATCACTTCATGCAGGGGTTAATGTTTGCTTACACCGAGTGAATAAATGATAAAATATGCATTCCCGCACTGTATAAACGACAACACTCGATGTGGCCGTTCGCTGCAATTCACATCATATCTTGGTTTATCGAACTGTTTCGAAGTCTTCAACCTATACATTGGGTTCCAATCTTTATGTTTGTATCTGAGAGCCTTTACAAACTGGGATGTCTTCCAAATAAGCATAGCGGGAGGTTTATGCTGATATCCTTCACGGGGTCATACTTTTCACGATACCATCCTGTCGATGAAGGAATAGTCGTGTGTAATTGGCGCATCCTCTATTCCTTTTTTGACGCACTCACATAGCATACTTCTGCTTAGCCCATAGCAGACTTGTACGTAACGCGTTACAAGTAATGGATTACTTGTAATCGATTACATTTTACGGTAATTTTGTAACGCTTCAATTACTTCCTTTAACCCTTGTAATTGAATTACGTTTTTGCCGTAATCGATTACAAAATTACCCATCGCAATGTTTCTCAATTTTTTTTTTTTCTGGTGGGGGGGGGGGGGGGGGGGGGGGTTAGATGTGCTGGAGTCAGTCAGCTCTGGGCAACGGTCAATTCTTTTTTTTCGTTTCCGAAACCACTAAGCACGGGAACTCGAGGATTAGTAGGCCACATCACTATGCTTCGTTTCCTGGGTACATTTTTTTTTTTGGTACACCATAGACTACGTCCGGGTATGAAAATGACCTTATCCAGCCTTTTGTTGTGAGTAATGTATTTGAACAGCGCTCTTCTTATTTCATTTTTTTATGAGAGGAATTGGGTGCGTTGGCGTCACTCACTCAGCTCTAAGCAAAAGCGGTCAAGGCTTGTTTTTTTTTTTTTGTTTTTTTAAAAACTAAGCGCGAGACCCCAAGGATTATGCTACTGTAATAAAAAGTTGAATGAAAAGTAACGTGGGAAGTAATCGATCACTTTAGAGTAATTTGTCGATTACGTTTTTGAGACTGTAATTGTAATTGTAATCGGTTGCTTTTTACAGTTAAGTAATTTTAATTGTAATCGGTGACTTTTTTCAATAACGTGTACAAGTCTGGCTTATAGCCACTGTTGAATCAATGCCCTTGATCAGACTGACCAACTGTTACAAGTCTAACCCCCGCAAAAAAAGAAAAAGCGCGCGATCGCACGCTTCGGTTAAATGTGACTGCCACTGTGCAATGTCCCCCTCAACGAACGCTTAATGCCACAGGCAACTTTGATATCACTGCTATATTTGTGAATGAGCATAGAAGTTTTGACTCGAGAACAACACACTGACAAAAAAGCAACAATAGAATAAAAAAGCAGGATTCATAATTTTTATCAGAAAAATAAGTGGTATTACCCCAAAACATCAATTCAACTCATATTCGTAATGCACGTGCTCATTCAGCAGGCGTCTGTTACGATTCCAGGAGTATAGTAAGCAAAGGACAAAAGAATATTCTTTAAAGTAGGGAAGAAGATATCAAAGGAAACATCAAATAGACTTCATATAATATACTGGCGCGCGTGTGGTCTATCTGGCACTACCGACGCCAGGTATTATATTCAGTTTACACATACAATTTTGCATACTAAACGTTTCGTTTCCTCAGTTGTTTACCACCTCGTTGCTCCTTACTCGAGTGAGTGACGTCAAATATCTTTCTGGCATTTTATCGAGTAAGCTCCGGCGTGAAGGGCCGATGATGACGACATAGTTTCTCTCGGTGCAGTTTACGACAACGACATGATGACAATTCAACGGGATGACCCTAAACTTTGCACACTAACCGAAGACATGAAAGTATAAAGGAGCACAGTTACCCGCGTTTGTTGACGAGCTCTGCCAACTTTTGTTGTTCTGATGGGTGTACTTTACAGGGAGAATATTCGGGGCCGATAGCGCGACATGGTTATTGAATCCGTATCGGAGAAGAGACTTCCAAGCTTGCAATGATGACCCCACAGCTGTAAACACCTCGGTGTCTGCAATACACTCGCCAGCGCTAAAAAATATAGATGCGTAGCATTTATAACGCCTTTGCTCACGTACGCCCAAAATCGCAAACTTTCGCGCATATTACACACCATAGCGAACGAATTGTTTGTGAGCTGGCGTTGGAAGTGCATGTCGGCCGCTCTGTAATGGCAGTTGGCTTTGTATCGTTGCTGGATTCAGTGCTTGTTTTGCAGCTGCGCCTGTTCTTCCTCCCTCTTCAACTTGCTGCGCCCGCCGTTGTCGCTCCTGTGCCGCTTTGGTGGTACAGAAAGCCCGCAAGGAAGTGCCTTCCGAGTACACGTAGTTCGCTTTGCTGCCAAGAGCAATAGGCGACTGCACGCCTATTGCTCTTGGCACCAACCAAAGGTAAAAAAAAAAAAAAAACAGAAAAAAAATCGGTTACATGACTAAGATGTCGGTAGACATTAGCAAAATAATTGGAACGGACCTGTATCTCCAAAGTCCTATAATGCATGAAATGCAGTATTTAACGTGCGATCGTTTAAACTAATTTAGAAACATTAAACCGTATTTTCGGGGAGTGAACAAGAACCTTAATTTTTCTTTAATTTGCCCGTGACAAGCTTGAGCAGGGAAAAGCTGGGTGCATATCATGGTTACGTGGCGTCGATTTCCCCGCTAAATTTAGCGGGGAAACGAAATTGGTAAATAGGTCACATGACGTCAATTTTCCTGCTAGCTTTAGTGTGAAAATTGTGTCAATGTGTCACAAGTCGTTAAGTCACGTGACATCAATTTTCCCTCCAAATTTAGCGGGGAAACTGATTTGGTGCATAGGTGACGTGACGATAAGTTACGTCAAGTTTCCCGCTACATTTAGCAGGCAAACGGAATTGGCATGTTTATCACGCGAAATAAATTGACGCCACGCGACCTAAACACCAATTTAACTATCAAGCTAAATTTAGCGGGAAGTGCACGGACGAACGAACCGACAAAATATCGGATTGGGGGTTCCGTGGAAAAGCATTTCATTCTTTAAAACGAGGGACGAGGTAACACACGGACGTCTAAGATTCAACAGGAATCACAACGTTTCAGGTGGCGCAGCACATGAAAGGAACTACAATCGCTGACAGGTTACGAGTGAAGTGGAAGCTCCTCCCACCTCTTTCCAGTTCAGCAGCGCAAACGCTAGAGAGGAGGTCACCTCCTCTCCAGCATTCGCTTTGCCAAAGGGGAGAGAGGTGGGAGGAGCTTCGTGGGGAGATCAAGGCGTGTGGTGCCGATTAGAACGCCTAGCTCGGATCGAAAGGAAATTGGGCAGGCGCCAAAGGTTATACTTGGTTTCAGCTTAAGTCTAGGCGCCGCCGATGCTACGAGCTAATGGGACCAACGAAGCAGCGTCAAAAGCGAAAGTCACTAGGCCTTTTCTGTGTTTTTATTTATTTTATTTATTGAGTACTGCCAGCTTACTTTTGGCAGCCAGGGCAGGAGTGGTTACATCGATGAGTTTTATGTAAAGGATATCATCTCGTGGTGACACCAACAGAAGTATGACTGGTTAGACGATGATAAAACACGTACATGACGAACGCCATGATGGGGGGCTTTTGTTGACACTGTCTGATTGGTCCCACCAGCTCGTGGCTATGTTTACGTCTAAGCGAAGTATACTTGCCATCGTCTCTATGCACCTTTTCCACAAGGGCGCAGCCATCTTCAATGCCATCACTTCTGGTATGCGGTAAAACATCATTTTGATCTCTCCACGCCGTTGGAAGGTGTTTACGAAAAATGTGCGATTGTCACATATTCTTGTCTTGCCTCACCGTAATTTTCTCGTATATTCCAGGTTGAAATTTTTTTTTTTTCCGCATATCAGATAAAGAAACCAGGTGACAGAGAACGACAGGAAAGACGTGTATACTCGCTCTTTTCCTTCAGTCAGAGCGAACGAGAGCGTCGCCTGCTCCTCGCGCAGGCAATGGCGTTCGAACGGCGGACGCCGACCGCGCGTCCGGCGATCGGACACCTCCTCGACTGAACAAAAACGATTCGCGTGGGATAACGATTATAATACGATTGCCTTCGCCAGTAACTCGCTATCATTTCTGTTCATCGTCCAGAAGTTCTGTTTGGGTAACTGTGAGGGACTTAACCAGCATACACAAAGCGCAAAGGACAAAACAATTACAAGTTACTGGCTCTACTTGTATCCCAGTACGTCCCCCAATTTCGACAACATGGACGTCGCGGGGGTTGTGAGGGTACACAGTCGCTTTTCATGTCGTTTTATTAGGTGGCGGTCAGCATATTTTCGCAAAATCTCGCGCTCGACGTTCTTTTTTTTTTATAATTTCTTTGAAAGCTTGGATCCTTTTTGAGAAGGGGCGTGGACACTAACGTATGGCATTTCAAAGATCATTAAAGTGCGCGATAATTTGTGTAACCAAATATTTGTCCAATCCTGCGCACTCGAGTCTACGTTCCTTTTCTCAATGTTGAACGCAACTGATTAGAGAACGTGCCGCACCTTTATATATATATTTTTTTTATATATACTGTAAACGACTTATTTTTCGCGGGCTCAATTTTTTACAATTTATTGCCAAAGCTAAAGTTTAGGAATATTTCGCAGGTTCTAATAATTTTCGCGGCGCATAGCGATCTCAATATAGATTTCAATGTATTTTACATTTTACCGGCATTGTTCGCGTGACCTATTTTTCGCGAGTTGTGGGCGATTCCCGAAATTCGCGAAAATTAGGTCCTCACGAAAATTAAGTCGTTTACGGTATATTGTTCTTAAACGAACTCAACACGTTCACGACGTGGGAAATTTCAAGTAGCATTGTGACCGCGTCGGCCGACCCGACAGAGGGGAAGGGCTATCTGGCCGACACCTCCTGATAGTGTAATGCCGTATGTAGTGCTGGGTTCTCAACAACACCTACCAGAGGCTAGGCGCCGGGCAGAGATTAGACAGGAGTGCTGCGTCCGCACTGCCTTTCGCTGCCTTGCCAGCTTACAGATGAACGGAGTGCACCTGAATTCTTTCTCTTAGATACAATAATTATTTTTACGAGAAAAATCATTATGCTTATGAGAAAGGGAAAGTAGTGTTGCAGAACATTTTTAATAACGTTAAAATTGTTCCTATTTTTTTATAAGTGTGCAGGAAAAGTAACGTGAAAGTAATAGTGACGTAACGAGTAAATTAATCCGTTACTTTTCAGTGAAAGTAATTTGTAACGGTAATTTTTTACATTTGACGCTCGGTAATTTGTAATTGCAACTTATTACATTTTTCAAGTAACGAGCACAACTCTGGTCTTTCACAAAGTCGTCGCTTTGGCTCTGCCTTGTAGTCAAAGTCAAAAACAGCAAAAAAGAATTTTAGCCCCTGTTGACACTCTCCCCCTTATCTAAAGCTTTCCTTTGCCGTCAGTAAAAAGGACAAAATAAAAACCACGACACGCGATTCACAGTGAAAATGGTGATTCTATCTGTTATGCAGCTTGATTATGCGGAGCACGCGCCGCCGGACTGCAGCTTGTGTGTTTTGCCGAAGCAAATTTTCTTCCATAGCCGTCACCGACGTCCTATGTGGCCAAGCTTGGTCGTATTTTCACCATACCCCAAGTGTGATAGATTTTGCTGGTGATGCCGCGCGAACAGGCTGTCTGTTTTTCAGCATCTGAGCGGTCTCAGAAAGAGCAAGCCTACAGCGTTACATTCCACTTGGTATACTCTGCCAAAAATTCAAAGCTTCCCAGCAGCTGGTCGTACTTCACGGCGATCATCAGTACTTGTGCAGGCGACAAAGACTCCAACGATGGTCCTGGTCTGATCTGAGCTCTACCGCAATGATGCGTTGTGAACATGCTAAGGATTGCTTTACATATCAATGTCTCGTAGAACAGAACAAGTGAACAGCTTTACATTCTTCAGCTGCTTTTCCGCTGCAGACTACACTCTGTGAATCTTCAGCTGGTTTCAAAAGAGAAACGAGAAAATGTTACATTATGCAGTAAATGTCATTTCGCAATTTGATGTCATCATATACATTTGGTGCGTGCCTGGAAATATTCATTTTAGTCGTCGCGTTTACACGGGTAAATATTTTTTTGTGATACGTCGTCTTCGTAAACCCACGAATTAACTCGCTCTCTGATTTTTTAAACAATTGACTTCTATTGAACGTTAAACAAAAGAATTAATTCTACATGAACTCAACAACAGAAAAATGTCGTAGCTTCAAAATTTGACCCTGCTGTTCACAAACAAGTTGGCGTTGTCGAACACAAGGTGTGGGCACAGCGCCTGCGCAGGAACCAAATCGGCGCGAAGTGAAGCGTAAGCACATGCGCCGTGCCGAAAGCAGCGCCACCGCAGCCGCGTGACGTCAGTGTCCCGCGTTGGTGTATAGATGTCCGAATCAATTCGTTTTTCTCGCATGGTTGCAAGATTACGGTTGCTGGGAAACATGGGACTCTACACGATTAAAGGTCTTCCAACATCCTACGGGAGGGATATTTACATGCCGCTAGACACATTCCATAGTGCCAGGCTGAAGTCGCAAAATTAAAAGCGCAGTGAATTGAGTTCCCTCTCCCACTTACCCCAGCACGAACTAGCAAGTCAGCACCATTCAGCTCGGCTAAATTCTTCGTCCTTCCAACGAACAATTTTGATATCTCTCTAAAAGCATAGCACGTGACTCTGTCTTCACTTACGAACTTGATATCGCTGATTTTCTAATTCTTTATTCTTTATTCAGAGTACTCCTGCAGCGCCTAGAAGGCATTATTGAAGGGGGCGAATAATAACGAAAAGAACGACTCAGCATTTGCAGCACAAACTATACATTCCTCAGCTGCATTTAGGACCCGCTTAAACTACCATAGAAAGTAAAGTTTATCTAAAATACACAATCTAGTTGCCTGAGTGTGTGGTTATACAATATACGAGATCCACGGTTGTGTGTGTTTCCGCGCAGCCAGATTGATTTGTTACAATACGAATCAAGAAGTTCTCGGTCAGCGCATTAATACGAGATTCTGCTTCTCGGAGAACTTGTTTTCATGTAGAAAGACTAATTACATCCAACAATTAGCGCCTGGTTTTCTCAAGAAACATTGGAACCGAATTACAGCACTCTCATGACAGTCAGCTTTAGTATAACGCAGACCTAAACTATTAAGTAATGTTAATATATTTAGACACATCTTTTGAGAAGTCGACTTTGAATAGGTTTCTAAATCTCTCGTCGTCTCCCTTTTTTTGGCATATGAAAACCGGGTATTCTAAACTATTTTTCTTCTAAGGACTCCCAAACCATTCCGTATTTTTTTTCTTCCGCTTTTATATAATGAATAAGAAAATTGGAGTAACGCATGAAGTAAAACATCCACTTCATTGTTAATTCCTAAGGTGAGAGACAATAAATAAAAGACCACGCTATATCAGATTGATTTCCCATCTGTTTCATTCTACTCATCTTGTTCGTAACTTCCCATTAATAACACAAAGGTGAAGCTACTGATACCAACCGGCAGTTTAATAAGCAGTCATACACGATTACACAATGGTGGTTGAGTATAAACTTCTCCCAATCGGGCCAAGAGTTGGCATTTTTTGAAAAGAGGAGAATGTAATGACAACGTTTGCGCCTATAAGCAACTTCCAGAGACTTAGGCATTGATACACAACGTAGCGGAATACACGCGCCGCTGAATGTTCATTACATATGCCATGCCCGAAAGAGTCGAGGAGATTCTTCGGCTCGTTTCTAAAAAATCAGTGATAACAAGCCTCCGGAGATTACCGCTAGAGCTACTCATTAAGCAGGTACATGAAAAAATCAAAAACAGCGCTACAAATGATGAAGGCACACCTATTGCTCAGCGACACCTTTTCTAGATCGACGACGAGCGAATGATGAAAAAAAGAAAAGGGCAGTTATGTACACAGGAACTTGAGAAACCGGCGATGCGTGCATCGATGCATCTCGATGACACCGAAGCAGGGTCAGTTGGCACACGAGTCACCGCCGCCGGCGCGCTTCTGCGACGTCACTTCGGCGGGTGGCGGCGGGTCTCGAAGATGGTCATCGTCGATGGCATCCTTGGGCACAGATGATGACCCCGACAGCTTCGGCCTCGGGATGCGCAGAGGGCGGACGTCCAACCACGTCTCCATTTTGCTGCTTGATGCTCGCGAGACTCGGCACTCGATTCGATAAGATACCGATGGTCGTTCACACAACTCTCATAAGAGCGGCTGTCGGCACCTACGTCTGTTCCACGTTCCAAGAAGGTCAGAGTGCGCGGTGGTAAATGGTTGTCCACAAACCTCCGGGTCCGGACATCGGAGATAGTCCGACGCAGGTTCTTTGGGACTTTTTCGGAGTATCAGGTTTCACCACGCGAAGCCCTCCAGAAGATAGTCCAGTTTGAAGTTCTCACTTGGCCTGGTTCTTTGAGAAGTAATGCTCCCAGGCTTGCCGACCCTATCTGATGACACCACTGTGCTGATGTTCTGTCTTCTACTTGCTGAAAAGACACTACTTGCCACGGGACGAGTACGTCCAGGCGCCGAGGTCCACACGAACACAGAACTTGAAAGCTGAAATCTTCGAGTCCCAAATTAAACCTGAACGATCGGTGAGCAGCCGAGGCACTCTAGGTGAGGAGCGCGACGTCTATACCCGAGCGGCGCAGGTCGGTTTGTGCGGGCCCCAGTTCTTTCTCCTGACCCAGTGGGGAATGACGGGGGGAGGTCCCTCCTCCCCCGGCGCGGGGAGAATGAAGCCAGTTCCGGCGGTCCGGTTTTCAGCGTATACACCGGCGTCGGCGGCCACTAGGCCGACTCGGCCGGCCAGCCGCGCCGTGCGTTGGCGCGAGCGGCCGTGCGCGCCAGTGCGTGGAGCCGCTTCCAAGAGCGGCAGCGGCCCTGGAAGGCTCGCTCGCCCGAGAGCGCTGAGCTGGACGCCTTTTCGTCATACACCCCGGAAGCAGCGTGGGAAACTGTGCGTCACGCGCAGCAGCAACCGATGCCCCGAGGGCTGACCGCTGTCGTGGTGCCTGCGTCAATGGCGGCGCTCCAAGGTGCTGCCTGCCTGAGTCAGCCGACCGTGCCCGCGGCTAAGCGCCTCGGTCACCGCCCGCACGTTTGAATGCCAGTCGGAGTCACGTCCTTTGTAGCTGCAGCTCGCTTTGTTTCGTTTCTCTTGCCGTTGTGTGGATACATTTTACCTCCCTTCTTGGCCGCCCGATTAGTGGACTAGCTCGTGCAACCTCCATATTAGAGGTATAGGAAGTTGTCTCACGATAGCAAGGTAAATTTAAAAAAAAATTATCAATTTAGATATTAAGAAAATTGCCAACAAAAAGCATGATTTCAAGTGGTGTCTGAACATTAAGCCCAGGAAATTAGTCAGATCTTCAGAATCCTAGAACACCTCTAATAAGAAAAGAGGCCAGATTTGCGGAAACCTTCTTTGGCTCGGACAACTTAGGAGCTGAAACATTACGAACCTCGTTAAGGCTAAGAAATGTACAAATTGGTATTTATAGGCGTATTCTTAAAGGGGCACTAAAGTCATTTTTTGAAAAAGGTCATTTTTGGTCTTATATTGTTTAAAAGGTGTTAGTTCCCGCATATTCCAAGTCTTATATTACAGAACTGCCTATTCATCCAAGGACAAGAGAAAAACATGTGGACACTTTTTTTCTCGCAGACTACACTGTATGGACCAATTAAAGCCCTACAATACACGCAGATTTCGAATGATTTTATTATAACTCGTGTTGAAGAGAGTCTGATAGGTACACATTCGGATACGGATCCTCCTTTTCTACGCGGGCGAAGCCATCACTTGAAACTCGCCGACAAGCGCCCTTCGTCGACCGCTTCACCCAGAAGAAAATTATTTCCAAAAATGGCGTGTCGCGATGTTTGAACAAGCTTTTAACAAGGAACTAAGCTACGCCCGATTGTGATTTCGGGTTTGTTGGGATGCTTAGAGCGTCTAGATTGAGTTGTCACCGCAAAAGGGCGATCTCAGAATCGACTTCAGTGCCCTTTAAGGCTTTAAGTAAGCGGAGAGAAATGAGGTTCTCTTACGAAAAACCGAAAAGTGCCCTTGTCCCATAAGTTCCCAAACATTGCGAGAGCGGTCTATTGCTATATCGACAACGTCTTTGGCAGCCCGAACACGCGAACAGTCAATAAAAGAGCTCCGCATATGTAGGGGAAAAAAGCAAACATGGTTCGGAACTTTCACAACAAAAATGGGAAGCGGCTGTCGCACCGCTTGCTCTTCCGGCAACGCTTGTTCGTTTACCGTGTCCGTGCAGTAAGATGTTGACGCCGCCGACAGACCAACGGGCTCAAATTTCCAACTAAACCGCGGCTGGAATAATCCCCTACATGCCATCATTGCGAAATGTGACTCCCCGAATTGCTGGCTTGCAAAGCGGCGCTCGTGGGAACATTTCGACTCGTCGTTCTTAGCGGTCTTGGGGATCTGGACACTGGACGGAGGTAGCCGACGTTCAGGGATGGACGTTTGTATTGCGAAAGTGTCAGGTAGGGCTGCGGTAAATGTAAGTTCAGACTTGAAGCTGACACGCGCGTTATACCAACTGGAACCGCGCGGTTGGGCCGTGTTTTCGGTAAATATTTGGGAAGTGGACCCATCGTTTACTGCCGCTTTTTGTGAGTAGCAAGACGACAACAGTGACCGACAGTTTAAGAAAGCCAGGGAGTTGGTCTTATAACTACCGCCAAAAACATTGTGGCATCAGCCAATTGAACGACGAAGAACCAATCACGAAGAAAGAGGTGGGGCCATCATAAAGCTGTTCTCACGGTTTTTTTCCCTTGTCTCCTCCATTTATGTATCGAAATGAAAAATAAAGTTCCTTAATAATAATAATAATAATAATAATAATAATAATTTCTTAATAATAATAAGCCACGACCTGACTTTTTTAAGCTTCAGTGACTACGGTCAATTACAATTCGATGTTGCACTTGATGTTCGGCAGTGCAGACTTGCCTTACGTCTTGCATAGCTTCCAAGATAGATGAGCTAGCCCGACCCGCGTCGTTTCTAATAGCGCCACGTCTGATTAAAGGGGACGTACTAAAGAAACAAAGTGTACCTTATGGCATTAATTTGAGCTCGGCGTCAGACGATAAAGCAGGTCTAACTGACGACAGATTTGTGCTCGTTACTTGAAAAATGTAATGGATTACAATTACAAATTATCGAGCCTCAAATGTAATGGATTACCGTTACAAATTACTTTCGCTGAAAAGTAACGGATTACCTTACTCGTTACGTTACAAATTACTTTCACGTTACTTTTTTTATACTTATACAGAAAGCAAAAAAAAAAAACAATTTTGATATTTTTCACAAATGTTCTGCAACACTACTTTTAGTTTCTCATACTCCAGTATTATGGGAGTCCTTGTGAATATAAAATATCGTATTTAAGAGAAAGAGTGTAGGTGCACTCCGTTCACCTGTACGCTGACAAGGCACCGAAAGCTGCAACCACACCCGCCATCTCGCTAGCTTATGCCTCCGGAAATCATCCCTGGAATTGTACAGACAAAGCTAGCGGTGCGCATGCTCATTAGCAGCGTCTACCTCTGCTACGAGATTCGGAGCTAAAGAAGCGATCTACGAAAGTTCCCTTTTGACTCGGGTGTTTCGCCTGTTATTCCCAACAAAAGAAAAACTTGGTTCTAACGTTACAATGTACAGCCAATGCAGAATGCAGGTGTCCCAACTTACGTTGATGTGTTTACGTAGATTAGAGTTTGTTGTTCTTGCTGATGAGAATGTGTGCTTTTTGGCAAGCAAAGTATGCACTGAAACTCTAGGTTTTCGTCAGAGAAAAAGTGGCGGTACGGGTTATTGACCGTTCATCCGTTCTCACTTTCATACCAATATTCGTGTAGGCCAGGGGAGAGGAGGGGGGACATGAAGAGCGAGAGAAACGATCACCATCGGTCTCACAAAACAATAGAGGGTCACACTACTTTTACGCGTTCTCTCTCTCTCTCTCGCTCTGTCAGCACTCCTTCGATGGCCTGACCCCCCCCTTTTTATGTTGACAGTTGACTGTAAAGTGAGGAGTGGATTCGACCACCATGCCCAGACAAGTAAACCAAAAAAGGTATCGTATGTACCCTCGAAGACGATGCTCTTCCTTTCGCACCGGGCGCTTTTCAGCCGTGCCTCAAGAGCGTGCTAGAATACAGTAGCGCACATCAAAGACAAACAGAATTCGACCCCCTCGCGCGAGGCTACATCGTCTGTTCCTCAAGTTGTGAACCCACGAATCGAGGGGGTACGGACCCGCGTTGACGTCTGTGCAGGTGGCGGGAAACGTCGAAGAAGTTGGAAAAGGTGGAACGGTGTAAAAGACAAAAACAAATACTTAAACACGAAGAGCCTTCTCCTGCCCGGAAGAAGAAGAAAAACACTATGAAAGGCGACGGAGAGCCTACTTAGTGTTGTCTTACTTGATATTTGTCTTTCGTATATTTGTACATGCCTTGCCCGTTTTTCTAGTGGTTCTAGTGACCGGTCGTACAAAAAATCGTGTTTTCTTTTCGGCTATTCTCCACTTCCTGATGTTTTATATTTTGTTGAACTTGCTCTCTTTATGCGCTAAATGTTCTGCTCGTACTGCTCAGTTACTGTATTATGCTCATATTTGTTTTTAAAAAGTAACGAGTAATTAAAGTAATCCGTTACCAATACTTTGTGACGAAATTACAAAATTACTTGAAAAAGTAGCGGATTACGAGTAATCCGTAACTTGTAACGGATTACTTCTCAAGTCTGACTGACTGGTTCATCACTTAGCGATGAGAGCGTCCCCGCCGCTGCCCGCCACTCTGCAAATGTCCATGCAACGGGGACAAAGCCGGCCTTCTAATCATGAAATCGAGGTCAGTGCTCAGACTTTCCATAGGGGAGAAAGAGAACTTTATTTAAAGCCAGAAGCTAGAGACTCGCTGGACACAATGGTGCCTACATTAACATCTACACCTACTCAGTCCATACGGGGAGGGTCAACTTAAGACAGAGAGGGGCGACTGGCCGTTCCTTTCATTCAGTAGGGCGAGGAAGGACTCGGCATTTGTTCGTGGCCTTGTCTGTAGGTGAGCTCGGCTGTCGGGTTGTTGTGGCTGTCTTCGGGTACCCTCGGTAGTTGTAGTCGTCTTTATTGTTGCCTTTGAGTTCTCGAAACGTGTTTTACGGGTCGTTTTCTATGAGAAAATTGTCATGAATGGCCGTCATGACGTACCGTCATAAAGGACCGTTAGGAACGAGCGTCATGACGAGCTTCATAAACGAGCGTCAGAAACGAGCGTCGTGAACGAGCGTAATAACGAGCGATATGTTGGGATCGTTACACGACGTTAAGGTTATAAATAAAGCAAAAAAACATTAAAATAAAAAAAACAAAAATAGGTGCGTGTGTGGTTTGTGCGGAACACGCTGTGCGCTCCCTGGTCTTTGTCAGCATGATCAAGCAGCGTATGTTTTATTTTTTTGCATTGCTTGAGATCGGGAAGCGCGCGAACAGCATATGGAAAATTGTCCGTTGCTTTTTACGGCACGCTATACCTATCGACACAGGCGGCCGTGTTTGTTGTAAAACGCTTCCCTTAGCGAAAACTGAGACGTTTGAAATATACCACATTCTAATTTGAGTGTATTTGAACTACAGTTCATAATTATAAGTACAAAAAAATATACCGAAAATATGCACTTTTTTTACTTAGTACTAAAATATATTTCTGAAAATATCTTTTAAATACTATTTTTTAAACTACATTTGAAGTTCCCTTCACGCGTTCTGAAATATGTAAATACTAAATTAGTAGGCACAAAATACCTTTCACATAGATTTCTTAAAATATTTATTTGTTTCATGCAAAATGTACTCCAACCCTAATAAAAATACAGGGATCAAAAATATGTGCAGAACACTCTTAAAATACCTGAAAATCGTAAATACTGTTGTGTTATACTCTAAGTATATTTTGACTGTAATACTTTGGTAGTTAGACATAAACTACCGAAGTATTGAAAAGCTCGCCTATCAGAAGTTCACTTCAAGCAGATGTGGAGTACACTGAAGTGCCTAAATACAACATTTGATTAGTTTGTCAATTGAGTTGCGCAGCATCGCACTGATAAATCAGCCCAGTATATGTTATTGTTCCCTTTTTTCTATCAAGAACCATGATGAAGTTCTTGCACACCAATTACAAACGGGGTTCGGGAACTACAACCACAACACTTGCTGATGCTGGAAAACTTCAGCAAGTGCTGTGAGCAGATATGTTTGGCGTGGTTGTGTTAGCACAACGTTAGTTCACTGAATGTGTATACTCACTACTGTACGTGATGTTAATAGTGACTTTAATATAGTGACGTTAATGGCCATATTAAATAGTCAACTATAAATAAAATCAAAATAACTATTTTAAAGTGAAGAAACTGCCTTGACTCGCTTCGTTCTGAGTGGTACTATGCAAAGAAGCAATAACATTTCTTCTAAAGCCGTTTTTGTGGATATTGTTTTAGCGACTGCGCCGAATTATTATTAGTTGTACCAATGCTTTTAGTGAGGGATATCGTCCACGACCTTCAAAACACTGTTTCCCTTTTGACAGACTCCAGAGGATAAGATCGAATACTTGGAACCTTAATAAGTACAGAGGGGGTCACCGGCCAAATGATTACCTTCAATATGTAGGCTATATAAGACTAGAGCAGTCAACGGGATTGCGATTCAGGTGTTCAGTGCATCATGGTGTTTGTGTTTGTGTTCGTTTCTAATGCGTAGTTGTGGGATGTATTTAGTAGTGCTTTCAAATACCATAGGGGCACCATTTACTAACAAAATCCAAAATAAAATCTTTGTGTAGCCAGTTTTCAACACACAAATAGCATCTTGAGGGGGAAGAAAATATTTTTGGTATATCTAAAATATTTTCTGACTAAAATTTATGATATATTTTGAATACCTTACACGCTTATTTCGAATGTGGACGAAATAATACAGAATAAATACAAAACGAATATTCATATTCAATATATTTCAATTTCGTTTGAAGTACGGCCACTTTTTGCTAAGGGTTACGAAACACCATAAAAAAAATAACAGTGATGATACAGCACAAAAGGGGACCAACACGACATCAACCCAGGCAGGCCTGGGCAGAGATACACCAAAAAGTATTCGGGAATACACATCCTGAGATGCATGTCTTTTAAAGCCCCAAATACAGATAGTGAGCTACATTTACTTTTTATACAACGGGATATCCCTGAGATGCTTCTGCAAAAACGGCGAAAAAGTATTCCGTAATACCGATAGAGATACTTATAGAAACACGTTTGTTCCCGGACGGTGCTACATGGGGAAGCTGTAGTGGGGGGGAGGGTGTAGTTGTGGCTAATGCGAATGGTAATTTACGCTTGTGCTCCTCTTTTTGTGTCATTTTATGCACTACCCCTCACCTCGAACACTTTATTTATCATTAATGGCGCTAAATAAACATGTCCCCCCCATTGAACCCCGTAGGTATAGAAGGGTAAAGACTGCGTACCATGCTTGACAAAAGGCCTCTGCTCGAAATTAACCCTGTTTTGCTGTGAGGGCGCATCTCGAACTGTCGTCTTCTATGCTTCTGAGTCACTCATAATGCAGGCTGATTGGACAACAGGGCCATACTTTCTCTGTACTCAGCTCATTTACACCGTTCGCTCTGCTAAATTGGAAAGAGTGGAGAGCTTTGTGAGATGAGCTGATTCTGTTATTCTTGAATCTAACGTTTTTTAAACTACAGTTTTTTTTAGATGTTGTTTACTGTAATGGATTATGTTATAGGGCGCGTTCATATGATAAATTCCGAAGCAACTGGCACCAAACAGATTTTGTTACATTTTATAATTATCTTAAAAAGGGCAACAAATATAACGAGATACCTAAGTCTGGGAAAGTATCGCGATACGAGCGATACATTGTAAATGTATTTCACTACCGAGATACAAATACCTTTTTCAAATGTATCTCGAAACACAGATAGAGATACTCGAGAGTATCTCTAAGATACTACCGCGATACATTTGTATCGCGATACTGCCCAGCCCTGCTTTTGCATTACTTCAGACTTTCATATTATTCGGCAGTGATAAGCCGGAAAACGAACTTCGAAATACATTACACGCTTACAGCGTGATTCCATGGTGTTTATTATACGTACTTTTAATTAATCTTGTCCAAAATTATCTCTATTTTGATTAAACAAATGATACAACGACGAAAAAAAAAACACATAAATTTCCCATTGCTTCGGCGTAGTGTACAGAATCCGAGTCAAGTTGCTATTAACCTAAAACAAAACCAATATTTATAAAAAAGATATCGAGTGAAGAGAAATATAATCTGGTAGACGGTACTGTAAAAGAGTAATGATATGCTTTAATTGACCTTCAACGAATTGGCTTTCGACGAGTTTGCGGGACACCAAGTGGATCACCGACCACCGCAGCGGAAGGCTACCCGTGGCACGAGGCTGCACCGATACGTCTACCCTGATACGCGTACGTCCCCGATTTCACACGCCGCGACCGCGGCCAGTCTTATCCAGTATTTGCACTTTGGTGGGATCTCAACTACTCTACGTGATACAAACCCGGACAGTACAGGTTGATTATCTTGTGCCGTCAAGTTTATATTGCTTGACGCGAAATTATACTCTCGGTGCCATCTATGCGAGAAAAAAAAAAAAAAAAAACTACCTGAAAAGCTTAACCGGCATATTCCACACGCAGAGCAGAGAGAAGGGACACAATATCTAAAGTTCGTCAAGTTAATACAAACAACAGCGTGTCCCCCAAAACAATTTTACAGTGTTTTCTTCATTGCAAAAATAAACTACGCATCGCCGAACGGTCATTGGGGTGTTTTCGTAGACCGCGTTTCCCCCTTCGCTAAGCCCTCCGCAACGAAGCTTGATGCCACTACTGCGCCTGCGCGCCGATAGCCTTGACTGTAAAGTTCCGGGTATCGTAGCGGGTTGCAGAGAGCGTTGAGGGATGGCGAAAACCATCTACGAAAACTTTCTATTTTCCGGCCCAAATGTAGCGCGGGCGGTCCGACCCAGGTGCCAAAGAATCGAACTAACGTGATTGCCTTCTAAAGTTATAAGTGATTTTCTGAAAATTTTCTATTGGGAAACGGGGCCCCGTTTTCGCCCGTTTCCCGTAAGTGGCGCGATTTCGCTTCGTGTTTTCGAGGGCTCCGACGGCCGCCATTTTCACATTGAAAATCTTTGAAAAACACTCGTAACTTTTGAATGAGATAACGTTTAGTTCTGAAAACTTTGGCAACTGGTTTGGACCACTAGCGCTATGTTTCGACGGAGAATGAGCGTTTGGAGATGCGTAGTTAGGTTTTGGCGGTGAACAAAACACTGTACATTTCTTGGAGGGGCACCCTGTACACTCACCGACTAAACGCTGGGCTTGGCAAGTCCCGAGCACCTCGTTATCACCCCTCGGCCAATCAGAGTGCGGCGCCGATTAGAACGCCGAAGAACGCCTCTCGAAGCAAGGAGCTTAAACATAATATGCCACGTCCTGCGTTTCTAAAGCTGTCGAAAAACTGTAATCACAATGGCTCCTAATATAATTTGTGCTGATTTATTGGAATGTTTACCTGCGACCTAATTAATGTATAGTGAAATCATCGAATCGCGCAAAAGAGACCCTGCAGCGGTTTGTTAAAAAAAAAAACAAAAAAAAAAAACGTGAATACGACAATGTGGTTAACTTAAAGGTTCCGCGCAGTCATCTTTCAGATTTATTAGTATATAACTTGCTCCTAGACGGTGTGCAGTATTTGACAATTACTCCATACGACTTATTTTTCGCGGGCTCAATATTTCGCGATTAGGGTCAAAGCTGAAGTTTTTTTTAATATTTCGCGGGTTCTAAATTTCGCGACGAGGTGGGATATCAATATAAATTCCAATTTGTTAACATGTTAACGGAACTTTTCGCGGACCTATTTCTCGCGAACTGTAGGCGATTCGCGAAATTCGAGAAAATTAAGTCGTTTACAGAATACCTTTTTAGTTTTTTCAATGTTTTCACTTAGTTACAGACTGTCATCACCGTTCAGCTAGAATATTTTTTTCTTTACATCTGAAGGAAATAATACGGCGGTACCCTTTCTTTACATCATCGTGTTAACGAACTTGTTTTAACAACCGTTCTATTATGCTGCTGTGAATACTGTGAAATTTAGAGGAGTCAGCGGCATGATTCTCACGGTATATAGTGACAAGAATCCTACCCTCTAGTTGTCGTATCGCAGCACAAACCCCACCCCGTGCAAATTGAAGGAGCCTCTCGTTCATTTTCCTCTTGACAAGCCGCAACATCTGACGGTGTACGGTCGCGGTATCCGCGTAGTGAAATGAATACATTGGTTTCGCGTTGCAGGTAAATGCTAAGCCGCTCTTGGAAGTGCTATGACAACCCAACACACATATTTCGTGGTTCCTAACGACTCGCAGTTATGATTAGGTAGCACTAATCATATCTGAAGTTGGGGACAGTGCCTTAGCGAAAGAAAATGAATATAAATATTAATTTGAAGCGTCCGCGCGATAGATGACGCGTAAAAAATATTTGTCTTTTTATTTTTGTTGCCTGTTTCACGCGGCAGCAATGTTTGTCGTTTTCATCGGGAAGCTTCAGGGGACGGTAAAGACAATACGTTATTTCAGTGTTCTTCGACGTCCCTCCTAGCCACAAAAAGGCTTATGAACTCCATTGGGACCTTAGCGAGCCTGAGATTTAGCACTCCACGGTAGTCTGTAGCAGGTTTAGAATATAGGGTTAAGCTTTTCCACTCTTCTCAATTAAGCAAAGAGAACGCCGAAGAAGAGGTGATCAAGCAGGAGGAAACCGCCATTCATGGCGAGCAGAGAGAGTTGTGGGAGGCTCTCGTTCTTTCATTCTATAACTACAACACTGCGTATTGTTGGTATGGCAGAAGCCCTCTTGACTTTGGTTAACTATGACGCCAAAAGTAATGATTCGCGGACGGCGCGAACGATATTGAAGACCATATACATGTATATCGTATTTTCGTTTGCAAAACCTGTGAACGTTTGCATACATCTGGGTTAGTACCAATCTATATAATAGTGACTTTAAAAAAAGTCGCGTAAAGGAAACAAAAGCCTCGATAGAAGAAGTTTGTCTGTCGCGAATGGGCTGCCTATGAACAATCGACCAGCGGTTTGAAGTTGCCAAAAGAGTCTAAGGTCGTATTGCGGCATAGTCTAAAATCCACATTTTGACTGCAGCTTTACCAGACCTCTGGATGCAACTGTCAAAATTTGAATACTCGAGCAAGACAAATGAGACAACGTACGTATAATGTCCCTTCGCCCAAAGTGAACTGGTTAAATATATATATATATATACCGGGTGTTTCAGAGAACTCAGGCCAAATCGCTCCTCCGAAAACTACTCATCGCAACGAAAAAAGGCTTGTGTCGTTTTGATCCTGGGCCAAGGGCGCATTTAGGAAAATTATTAAAGTTCGGGATAATTAAGTTGTTAATTATATTTGCGTAATTAACTTTTTTAATATCGTGTTTAAGGGCATGGTTTCAATTAGAAAATTGCTCAGCATCGTCGAAAAACACTAAATCAACAAATTGCAGAACGATAGAAGGCACGCAAAGCATTTTACGGCTTTCTGAAAAACCGCACAAATTTGACGGATATTTAAGTTTCGTTTTGCTATCGGAGCGCATCTCCGCCCCGACGGTACCGCGCCCCGTGGAGAGATAGTGCAACCAGCCTCTGCTGCGTCGCGCGATGACAGCGCAGCAGAGGTTGGTTGCACTATCTCTCCACGGGGCGCGGTACCGTCGGGGCGGAGATGCGCTCCGCCCCGTCGTTTACAGTATATATATATATATCAAAAAGATATTCTTCATTTGTGCAAACGAGGAACCAGTCTTTAACTCTGATTGTGACCTGAACAAACAAGCGCATACAAAACTCACCATAGTCAATATTTGTGCATTCGCAAGAAAAAAAAATGAAAGCCGTTTACAACTCCCTGTTACGCCGAATTAGAGCGCAGCTCTTGAGGAGGAGGGGAACGCACGGGGGGGGGGGGGGGGTCACGTGACCTCGAGGGGTGGGGGCGGAGAAAATTTTCCGCTAAATTTAGCGGGGAAAATTTTCCGCTAAATTTAGTGGGGAAAATTTTCCGCTAGATTTAGCGGGGAAAATTTTCCGCTAAATTTAGCGGGAAAAATTTTCCGCTAGATTTAGCGGGAAACTTTTTCCGCTAAATTTAACGGGGAAAATTTTACGCTAAATTTAGCGGGGAAATTTGCCCATCATGCACCGCGCGGTTACGCCGACGGCGACGCCGACGCCGCTCAAGCCGGAAACGGGCGCCTAAGAGCTGCGCTCTAAAAAGAAAATTATGAGGGCGGAATCAGAAAAATACAGCTTATAAAAGAGGAAGCGACACCTCTCTATACTTTGTTTCAACTTCAGTCCAGACGCAGCCGACGATACGAGGTAATAGGACAAAGCAAGCAGCATCAAAAGCGCAAGTCACTAGGCCTTTCTTGTTTATGATTGGTACAGCGACAATAGACCATGTACAGAAACATGACGAACACCACGATGGTGCGCTTTTTACGCTGTCTGATTGATCCTATCAGCTCGCAGCGTTGGCTGCGTCTAAACTGAACGTGAACCGAAATACCGGCTCGCACTATGCTATTTTAAATAGTTGCAAACTACCGACGACGTTCGGGAGCAGCCTCAACTTTGCGATCGCTTTGGCAGTGCAGCACGGGTATAGACCGCTACACACACGAATACACTCACACTTTAGTAGACGTGATGTACACTTTGTACTAAACATGTCGCACTTCATCACACTGAAGCACTGAACACGGCCACAGCGCCAACGGAAAGCCGTATACGCAGATGCCGTCACTCTCACCAGAAAGTTGACACGTCCTGTTTTGCGACACTGTTGTGATATGACAATTCTGACGTCCTGTACTGAGCCTTCATTCGCCGATGCCGATCGCTGTTAGCAGAACGTGCAATGCTTTTAAGTTTCGCAACGCTGATCGCGTATGGCTAGAGTGGTCAGTACTGCGACTACTAATCAAATTGGAGTGTTCTAAGCGCCAAACCAACGTCGGACATCTGGCACGCCCCTGCGGAGGACTCAGGATTGATTTGGACCACATGCGGATCTTTTGAGGTACAACCGAATGCTCGGTTATACGGTGCCCTTTCCGCAATAAGCCTCCGTCAGATTGCGGGCATCTCGGCGGGGATTCGAACCCGCCACCTGCGCATAGGATACAATTAGTCTTTCTGTTCTTGATTTTTTTTTTACAGAAACTTATATTTACAAAATATGAGTACGATCAATGTACCACGAAAAAGACCTTTAGGAAAAGTTTCTTGGTGCTTTATTTACTGGCTTATCTGAGAACACCGTATATGCGTATAGTGGGGTTTCCATGTTAACGGGGTTCAACGAGACTTTACTTTAACCGCCTTCTGCGCGATGCCATTTTGGTCTACTGAGCTGTTCTGCGCGTTCTGAACACGCGCACTATTTTTTCACTCTGTGGAATATGAGGCGCAGCGCACGCATTGACCTGCATTTTTCCCGGACTTGATAAGCGCTCAAATAGTGTACAGGACACTGGCAACAAAAGGACGTTCGACTCATTCCCTGACCTATGACGAAATGTACGAACAGCTCTCTTATCTTATTTGATTTTTTCAACGTCTGTGCGTAAGTGCGTGTGCGTGTGCGCGCTCGTGTGTGTTTCTGTGTATGCGAGTTTTTGCGTACTTGTGCGTGTCGATTTTATCTTTATCGGCAGCAACATTTATTTTGTTCTCCGTCTATAAGAAAAAGTGGCCATCTACCGGCCTCGTCAAGACGCTACCGCAGCGGCCACGTTCATGGCAGCGCGTTTTTAAAACAAAAGCACGAGAAGTTTTCTTTTGACTTGCAAGTAATGCGGGCTGCAGCAAGCTCGGAGATACTCGCAGAAAGTCGATGGGAATCTCCAAGCCCGCTCCGCCCAGAGGAAACCACTGCGTTGGTTATTTTCCTTAAGACCTTGAATCATAGTCTCTGATTAAGTTGCAGGCCTAGGGCGTCCGCTGAACTACAGGTATCTCTCCATCGGTTCTTATAAGTGCCGTCGTACGACAGCTCTTGATCATCGAGCTTCCCCCAGGTTCCCACTTTAACAAGCTTGCCTTATATGTTTCCCAGCACGACTTAGAACCCCTCGCAGATTCCTATATAGCAGGGTGGCAAAGTTGGGCCCGCAGGCCGCATGTGGCTCTTTGCATGTTAAAGTACGGCTCGCGGCTCCCTTATGAACCTAACATCCCCCCCCCCCCCCCCCCCCCCCGCCACCAACCCTTCCCCGCCTCCCTCCCGGTCACACGCGCACTTCCCCAAGAAGTGAAAAGGAACGCGTTTTAAAAGAAATGGAGATAGTTTAGTAAACTTTGCGGAGCTAAAAGAACATGCAACTTCCTACCCAACTCGGTCGGCGGAACATTGGACTGTGCCACTGTGTCATAACAACTATTCAATGCAATCACTCGAATACACTCTTAATACTATATTGAACACCCTAATGAAAATAACATTGATATTATTTCTATTAAAATTCAGGAATTACGAACTGAACCTAATGTGGGGAAAAAACGAATGAATCGATTTATGAGACCTGTTCGATTTTTTTGCATTTTACTTTGTAATGTCGGTTTTCTCAGTGTTGTTCGCTGTTGCTTTGTTTTAACTACTGTATCTGCCACTAGGAGGGGGCAAGGGGCTCCGTCAAGTTGTTTTCACATCTTTTTCCCCTTGTTTCCTCCATTTATGTGTCGAAATGTAAAATAAAGTTGCTTAATAATAAATAAAATTGAAAGACAGGTTGCAGTTTGGTAGTCTTGTGCTACTGCTATCTTACGTACAGTTCGACTGTTTTTGACTCGGATATATCTAAAGTAGTTATGAAATCACCATGTAAAAGTTGAATCATTGTCGAGGCTCATACTCACGGCACAACGGTTTGTCGATGTCGACTGACTCTGAAATTTAAAGGGGCCATGAAACGAATTTTGGGATGGGATAAATTATTTTAAATTGGGACTTAACTAATCGCATATCGTTTAGTTGGCCAAAAGAAAGAGAGTAGTAAGTCAAAAGCCAGCTTTTCGGTACGAACATTTGAAAATATAGCGGGCTATTTTGTACCTTCTTTCCTTCGAAAGCTCTCCGCCTTTTCACTATGATACATCCGCGGTTCCCAAAGCGCGTCACCGGCGCCAACCTGACGTCAGCCGAGCCCAGCTCACACATTGGACACTAGAACTGCGTCACTCGGACGTATGCGCTCGTCAACAATAAATCCGTCGACGAATATTCGGATTCGCGTTCGTGGCCAATGAGTGCCCTGACGGAACTTATCGTCACTCGGGAATGACAAGTTCTATGGTGTGCATACAAAGCACGGTGGAAGCTAGGAGTCATCGCACCGGTGCCAAAGAATGTCACGACGACGTGATTTCAAAATTCGCATTTGAGTTGAGGCTTAAAGCTAAGGAGGAAGAAGTAGGAAAATCGTTTCATGACCCCTTTAAATATAAAGGTTATTGGTAAAAACGGTAGCCTAACGATACTTCGTCGTGTTTCCGGGGCGGTGACGAATTGCGGTAACACGTTAATGTTTACCGAACTAAAAACCTATTTACGCTTTTTGGTTACTTATTTGGTTACCGAGCATTGCGTTCCTAGTATCAGTATTCACGAAATGTTGGCTTCAGTTGGTCAAATTCAGTCTACGACTCCCGTCGCCACCAAATAGCCTGCTTACGATTCGAATGATATGTACAATACTGTAGGCGTTGCCGAACAAGAGGGAGAGAAGGCAGAGGAACGTTCTTGGTAGTTACGGAGTTTTGGCGTAGGCATACGCAGTAGGACGATGGCTTACTCAGCTCTCCACGGGATTGCACTTTTGTGTTTAATATTAACCATCCCGTCCAGTACTGGTGCATAGAGCATCTACCAAGAAGAACTTGACACATCGGTTGCAAACGGACGTACTTCGACACTGTACTTACAGAGACGACCTAATAACTGCCGACGTGTCTGTTTTTGTGTCTGCGTTATTAACGTCCCGTGGATCCCTATAAGGATAAGATAAGGTTTATTTTGTAATAAAAATAAAAGTGTAAAGCCCCTAGTCCGCTTAACCAATGAACACCTTGTGGGGATCTCTGCATTCGGTTCCAAGAGCAGCCCTAGGTGCTGTAGCTTATTTGACCTGTCTTAAAAATTAATATTTTTTACGCGTGATGAGAAAACACGGTTTCTAGTATAAGTGGCAAAGAGCAGTGCGAGAGATAACTAAAAAGTAAAGACACACGTCGCGTCACGTAGGGTTGGAGCTGTCACGGTGCCGTAGTCACCAATTTGGCCCCGATGACACCGGAGAGAGTTTCAAGTGAGTGTGCAACCTCAAGAGGCAGGAGAGAGGTCAGAGTGTTCATTCATAGTAAACGATCACCCAGGACTTCTTCATGTGAACGGACTATGCAAGAGGACGTTACTCCTGCACCTGATATACTTTAGATGAGAGTTTTCCCCCACTCGCCTGTACTTTTTAAAATTAGCATTCAGTCTACGTTAGCCTTTAGTATTCTTACCAGAAGTTGGATGTGCTTCCTCTCACTTGAATGTGTGTAGAATATTTTCCTGTTATCACGATTATTGAATGAATCTTTGGTTACAATAAAGCATCGATGTAACGAACGTATAGTTTTTCTTTAATTTAATTTTAACTTTTATGTTATCAAGTTTTGGCTTTTCTTGAGTGGAACCTATGCTAGGTCAACGGTTTGTTTACTTTACAATGCCGCGAACCTGTAACGTCTATATTCCCGTTAGAGCTTTGTACCACCTTTGTTTGTTAAAGGGCCTCACATGCTGCCGCCGTACAATTAGTGGTTTGAATTACCGCTCTCCCACTTCATATTGTTTCAATATTATAAATACGTTTTGTTCTCATCAAGTTTGCAAACAAAATTAAGCTAATAGTACGTCTAGCTAAAAGTACAAATAATAACTGACGTATATAAATGTTCATAATAATTTAGGGTGCTGGTCCATGGTGAATCAAGTGTTATATGTCAAAAGTATTTATTTTCTATTATCTAAGCAATTTGTGTGTTGAGGTTAGGCCACTTCTTAATAAAGATGCATAATTTGACGGATTCAGATTGATCGAACATATGATGGACGAAATGCTGGATGGAGAGTGATCTGGTACCATTCGCGTGAGTTTCAAAGGGTGTCCTGAATGGATGGGTGCATGCATGGGGCATGTTTTAAGCTGTACCATTGTGAGCGCTATATGACGTATGTCATGATCTCGGGGCTCACATCCATCCAGTGGGTAGCCGCTGGTAAGGCCAGTGGAAAGACGAGCAAGAAGGATATGTTCACATCGCGATGTTGTTTTTTTTTTTTTTTTTAAGATAACTGAGGCGTCAACTCAAGTATAATTGTAAGGATGAGCGCGGTGACGATGTATTTACTGGCGTGACTACTACAGACGCTACGCCACTAGGAATTGACATAGGCGTTGTGAGTGGATTGTTTCCTTCCGTCTTTTCAGTCTCACGTTGCAGCCATGTATTGCTGACGTGGCCGGTATGTCGACACAGGTCGCCTTGAACACTCAGCACTCGTGTATTCCTTCAAATGACACTCATAGAAATATTTTGCTACCTCTAAAACTGTTGCATTTTAGTTACCGTTGCCCATTTCGGTGTAATCGCCGGTATTAGAGAACTCGCTGAAATTTCGCGTGTAAAGAGGTTATGACTCATGAGTCTGTTCCACTCAGAATTCCGTGTTTTACCACATTGCTCGCCTTTGGGTTAATGAGCAAACTTTCTGTGTGGGGAATGTCAAGTTGTTCGGTATTTTATTTTCGACACCAGGAAAGTGGGCTCTTTAGACGCTATAAAATATAATGTAAGGCGCAAAGAAAAAAACGGTCACAAGGAAGAACACACACACACGACACAGGCACCTTACACCATGCTTCAGAACTTTCATTAATTAGCATATTACAAGTTCTACAGTACATTATTTTAGACGCTTTTCGTGAAGTCAGCCTATAAATTACGTTGCGCCGCACTAAAAAAAAAAAAAAAAGACACTGCAAACGACTTAATTTTTGAGGGCTCAAATTTTCGCGAATCGGGCCAAAGCTGAAAATTTGAAATTATTCGCGGGTTCTAATTTTCGCGAATCGAGTATAGCTACCGTAGCGTTCACACATTGCCCGAATTGTTCGCGGGACGTATTTTTCGCGAATTGTAGGCGATTCGCGAAAATTATGTCCTCGCGAAAATTTAGTCGTTTACAGTAGATACATTAGAAACTTAAGAGATTAGATAACGGAATAAGTGAAGATTGACAAGTGCAGACGTAGTAAGTAATATTGTGAACGAAGAGGGTAAAAAGTGAATAATGAATCAATTGCATTAGAGTGAGGGAAAGGGAAAAAGAGCTCCTGACCCAATTTTTTACCAGCTCTTTTTTCCCTTTCTTTAACTTTAATGCGATTAGTTCAATAATCACTTTTTCCCCTCTCGTTCACTATATATGTGTATATATATAATAAATTTCTAATACTCCTCGGCAAGTTATTACAGTAGAGGTCGCAGCGAAGCTTTCACAAATAAATGGCACAGTTATACACAATATAGGCCGCAGTCACGTGGCCACCGTACATCTTGGGATATACACTAGTCGGTAACAACTTTAGAGCCCAGTAGATGCCTTCCGCCTAATAATACGTTTACACTCGCAAATTTGAGGCGGACCCGCACCGGCGACGAGCGGATTTTGAAGCCGGGTGGCGAAAATAAACTCGTCGCTGGCAGAAAACCTGGGTATGGGTCCCCGACTGATCCGGATTTTCCGCCAGCGACGAGTCGATTTCGCCTCCCGGCTACAAAATCTAATTTTTGACGGCACGAATTCGCCTGCGAATCCGCGAGTGTAAGCGCGCCATAAAGCGCGAGCCTTCTACTGGGATAAAGGTTGGTAGCACGCGCAGCCGAAGCCCGGAAGAAGGCAAGGAGCGCATGGAGGAGGCGGACAATCCTAACCTGTCGCCGATTAAACAGGTCGTGAACCCTTTGACGAGCTAGCGCGTCACAGAAAAGGTGGAGTTGGACAACCGTGCCACCACGAAATACGAGTCATCTCAATGGCGTTGATGGGACCACTCAGACCAATCAGAGAGCGACGAAAACGCACCAACATTGTGTTGGTCGTGCTTTTTACGCTTCTTGGTTATAGTACCACCAACTCGCCACCGAGAGGACTGGAATTATGTGGTGGGACGCTCGTAGCACCGTCTGCGTGTAGACTTTGGCTGAAACGAAATGTTGAAGAATCAAAGTCTGTCCTTTCGAACTTTGACGTCATCGCAGTGAGTTCGAGCGAGGACAGGGATTGGACACGAAAGCTGCGTCAGAGTTCGGCTGGGCCTCGTGCCCAATGAACCCGTCAAAAGACGCTCGGCATTGTGCTCGGGTCCAGTGGCTGGGTTGGCGCCCTCCGACTCTCACGAAGTTCCATGGAGGAAGAGGTGGACGTTCGCAGGCTTCGATTAACCTAGTAGGTTGTGTTGGTGATAGGCGCTGGAAATATGTATTGACCTTTCCAGCGCTTATCGCCCGGGAAAAAATGCTGAGTCACTGATGCTATGGACCCATGCGCGGCGCCTCATATTTCGACCCCCCCCCCCCCCCCACACACACACACACGCACACACACACAAAAAAAGATGGCATTGCGGTGAAGGGGATAGATTTTCCAGGATTTCCCGTGCGCCAGCTCGCTGACGCTAGTTAGTGTGCTAAAATTAATTTATTTCGCTACAAATACGAAGCGGTCAGGGAAGAAGCATATCACAGGTAAGAAATATGTTGATATGCGTTAAAAAAATACGTTGATTTGTTAATGCCGTGGAGCGGAACAAAGGAATTCCTAACTTAACGCACTCTTTGTTTTCGTTAAAACTGCATGATGCACGCACATGACGACTAGAACCATGTGGTAACAACGGCGAGCGACGGGCTGGAGTTGCGATTGGAGTCCCCCTATAGTGACTTTCTCAAGCGATGACAACCAACTGGCGTGACGAAGCACATTCCGCGGGCCAAAACTATCGCCTTTCAGTTTATCCCCTTTGCGCCGCAATTCGCTTCCAAAAATCCGCACCGTCACGCAGTCGGCATTTCAAAAAGAATGACGGCACTTGTGTAAGATGAGCGAAGTGTGCCTTTTATCTAGTGGGTCATTATAGCCGCCAATGAAGTGTCGAGCACTTCGCAGTTTCCCCGGCGTGACTGGAATTAACGGCAATGCGCCAGCCAGCCGGCCTCTGGTATGAATCAGGAGTTCGCCCAACACGTATTCCATCGACCGACAAATCGAGGAGAAACAAAAAACCGGATTCCGTCTCCCGCTCAACAAGGTCGATCCGTATCCTTCCTCCTACGGCGGGCCGTTGACGCCGGCGGCGCCTTTGAGATTCCGCCGCCCGGTTCGCGTGCACCGGTCCAAAGGTCAGGGGCTCTCCTCTTAAACCGGGCCAGTGCACGCTCCGCTCCTGTGCCCCCTGAATTGGGTTGTGTTGTGTGTCGAAATGGCTTTATCGAAACAGAAAAGGCGGTCGAACTGATCTTCGGGCCTTGATAATTCTTATCACATTCCGGCGACGGAGGGACGCTCCGGTGGCTCCTAAACAAAGGCACCTGCCTCCGAACCGCCAAGTGGCGGGTTCGTATCCCGGCCGAGGGATTCGAACCAGATTTCTCGATAAGGTCGGTGAAACAAAACGGTTTGATAAGTATAGCTCACTAAAAGAAGATTAGAGGAATGGTGATTAAAATGGAGGGATGGATAGAGGTTAACTCTGATTAAATTGACTCGAACATTATTTGATCTCGACCTAAAAATACTATTTGGCTAGGTGGCTAGGGACCCCTAAAGGGCAGAGATATAAAAAAATC
Source organism: Ixodes persulcatus (assembly GCA_013358835.2). Lineage (NCBI taxonomy): Eukaryota > Metazoa > Arthropoda > Arachnida > Ixodida > Ixodidae > Ixodes > Ixodes persulcatus. Next base: position 379,075 of record JABSTQ010011411.1, on the reverse strand, counting down.
TAAGTAGAGATTATGAAATTTCTAATTCAGTGTCTTACTAAAACAATGTTCATTGACAAATGGTCATCATTACTCGTAACTATACAGGTTCGATTTCACCATTTATTTTTACCGGTGAGATAGCAGTGACCTGCCCCAAAAGATCTGTGGGTGGCTGCCTTCGCGCGATTGTTGGGTGCAAGGGACAAGTATGCGAATATCATCTTTTACATCACCTTTGTCGGCACGCCTCTGCTTGAACATGTTATAAACTTACTCGAGATCTGCAACGATGGTGCAGAGCTTAGATATCTGCATATCCAAGCAAGCGCACTCCAAGCGGTCAAAGTGCCGACACCAGTTGATTAAGTCATTCGCGGAGCTCAGTGACCTCCGACAAAACGGCGAGAGAGCACGTTTCAGCTAATTTTCTCATAGCTTCTTGTTACTTTTTACGCCGAACAATGACCAGCCAAGATTACCAGTCACCTTGTATAGAAAAAGGGTGCACTTGAAGAGGGCACTGGCCACTGTAAACGAAGAAAGATGGCTCGAGTGAGTGCAGCTGCCTTGTATCGAGTCCTTATTTATATCAATCGCCTAATCTGCTCACAGTCCTATGTGCAGATCTCCATTCATGCTGTATGTTTTACTGCGGAATAATCAGCCAAACTCCCAGCCCCATTGAATCGGGAGTTTCAAATCCTGAGAGGCTATGCCAACAGAAGACAAAGATCCCTGCGTTCCGTTTCACCGAGGTCTTGAAATCTGCAGCGACTACGTTTTACGTTGCTCGAAAAAATTACGACGGCTGCGCGTTTTCAATGTCACATTATGTAGCGCATCAGTGCACTCGAATGAGTTTCATCCTTTGTGATCAAATTGAATGGCACAATCGGAATAAGCATCTATTGTCTGGAGCCACATAAAACTCTCGCAATAGCCCTTTTATAAGAGTAAGAACCATATAGCGGCAGTCAAACGAGCTGGGAAATTTATGCTTTAATGGTGCCGACGGGAGAACAACATCGTCCATACCACGATGGCGATGTTGTAGGATTCTTCCCAGTCCATACCTAGGAATAATTTTTCCGCTTGTGCTCTATGCTCTTCATGTAACATTATTGTGCTGATGTGGAGAAACTATGGGATGCCGTCATTACAGTGCCGGCTTTGATACCGGACAACTTCAAAATGCATCGATTTCAGCGAAACAGACTTCGCAGGCAAACCTTGCATCTTCTGATTATGTGATATCTCACCCTTCCAGAAGTGACCGCATCGTATTCGAAATGCATAAACGCCTGTTGGGAACGGGGTCACGAAACGAGTTCCTTACGTATGAAAAATAGTGATTAGAATGAATCATTGAACGCTGTAACTAGGGTTTCGTGTTTTCTGAGTTTATTTTTCGTCACATTCAGAGGGTGTTTTTGCAGTTTATCTCTCTCGAAAATTCGGAGTTTATCGGAGTTTTTCCTCAACATTCTAATCTTCCCAAATTCAGTGTTTAATGCTGCAGAGTTTTCTATGTTAAAGAATAGACCGCTCGTAAAAAAACAAAAAAAAAAAAAAAAAAAAAACTTTTCGGCTGGGTTTTTGCGTGGGCACCCTTGCCCTTGTCTATACTAACCTGTCCACAACCCAACTTACAAACCAGTGCTGCTTTGGTAAACGTTGAAAGCTTAAAATCGCCTAACTCCCGGAGGTAGTCGCTGGCAAGCTCGGTTTCATCCCGGCTTATGCGGAGAGCAAGTCGTCTGCTTCTTGCGCAGGAGTTGCGGTGACGTCAGAATAACGCCGAGCTCTGATTGGCTCTGATTGAAAGGATAGTGGGTAGACCTTAATCCTAGGTTCTTTGAGGTCTACCCGCTATATTTTCCAATCAGCCATTAAGAGCTTAATGTTGTGACATCATCGCAACATTTGTGCAAGAAGCAGACGAACTTGCGCTCCGCATTCCATCAACCTACCCCGTGGCTGCGCCGGGTGGAATGGTACAGGGTGCAGTCTAGAAGCTAAACTGTCCCCCGCTTTCCCCCTTTATAAAACCTTATGGTTAAACTCATTCATTGTTACAAAAATACACAACACCTTCTTCCCCTAAGAAGCACAATTGGTATGGCTTAGTTGGAACCCGAGACAGTGACTTTTGCCGTTACCCAGATGTACAATAACCTGCGTCCTGAATGAACATTGATGAGATTTTGATGAGATCCCTTTTGTCAATAATCGTGAATTTGAAAGGAAACTGGGGTGGTATTTGGCAGGACCATTGACCCATGTGCTCTGATCAAACTTAATACCATTTTGTTCCTTTTGCATTGGTAGTGATGCAAAACTATCAATAAATCGACTATCGATACTATCGATAGTTTTTCCAAAACTGTCGATAGTGTCGCACAACTATCGATAGTCGACTATCGATAGTCGACTATCGATAGTACTATCGATAGCGTTTCGATAGTCGACTATCGATACTATCGATAGTTTTTCGACAGTTTCTTGATAGCCGACTATCGATAGTTTTTGGATAGTCGACAATTGATAGTTCTGCGACATTATCGATAGTTTTATTAGTATTGGTAGTCAGATTTCTGGCGACTATCGATAGAATCAATAGTGCTATCGATAGTTTTGCACCACTAGAGCGAACACAGTTGCCGCACCGCCGCTCGCCTCCCTTCCTTCTCTCTTCGCCCAAACTCCCGTCTTCGGCATCACTGATAGCTGAACCAAAGTTGGAATGGTAAGTGCTTGGGCTAGTTGGGTGTCCCATTTGAAAAAATAAAAGCGAAAAAAAGAAAAGAGGGAGCGACGCAAACTAGTGTCGCAAAACTATCGATAGTAAACCGTCGACAGTACTATCGATAGGTTTACGATAGTCGACTATCGATAGTTTTTTGATAGTCAACTATCGATAGTACTATCAATAGTGTTTCGGTAGCCGACTATCGATAGTACTATCTATTGTTTTTCGATAGTCGACTATCGATAACACTATCGATAGTTTCTCGATAGTCGACTATCGATAGTTTTGCACCACTAGCATTGGGAAATCCAAATTAGGAGTTTATTGGATAAACCCGCATTGACGAAAATTTTACTGGCGACTGTTTTTCGGTGTTTTCTGTTTATTTGTGGGAAAACATGGAATCCTAGCCATAAGGTACAAAGAGCGACATTATTTTTTTTTTCCCATACGCTCGCAGTCACAAAAAAAAAAAAAAAAATGTGGGCAAACGAGCAGCGTTCGGTTTCTCAACCCGCAGCCCCAATGACGGCCGACGTGACAGCTGGGGCCCTAATCTACACGGCGGGACAAAGCGGGGCCACGGGGCCTGGACATCGTCGCCTGCTGCGATTGGCCAGTGGAGCGGAGATGGCCAATCGCAGAAGCAGCAATCTGCCGGTCCCTTGGCCCCAACGTGTAGATTAGGGCCACTGGTGCCAATTATATATCGTCAATGCAGTCTTCGGGACGTTAACTAATTACTACCGATTTGAGAAAAGGCCTCTTTTACTGTTCATTTGTAGATTAGAATCACCGGGCTCCACACCACTCCTCTTCTCGATTCTTATAAAACACAACCTGTTGATCTTACAAGTTACAAAGAACTCACGCTCTTTTGTCCCAACTTAACTTTGATATTATCTTGTTTTGGTTATTTTGCGGGCAGCAGAGTGTAGAGGTACTTTGAACCGGATTTAGGGTTGGCTGGCTGGACGGTTAATAAAAACACCGATGCTACATTACCCGCCAAACTTCCGCACTTCCCTGTCCCAGTTAAAAACGCAAGTAACTACCTTGTAAACTTTCCGAAAAAAGGATCTGACCTCCTTTTGTATAGCTCGGTAACAATTATCTTATTCTTAGTTCTTTGTATGATTTGGAAGCTGACACGGACATATGCGAGCATTTTCAGCTCAAAATGGGCTGACAAAATAGTCGTAAACACACACCAAAAAGTGGAAGTCTGAAAAAAACAATTGGTAACGGTTGAAAGTAATATTACTTACAAAGGTAATCAAATTATGCTTGCCGTTACTACCTAATAATAGTAATCAAATGATTACAGAATTACTCTGAAAAGCAATCGATTACAATCAGTTCTGCTAATGAATAGCGCACACAATATTTGTAGGGTGCTCATTAGGGCACTGCACGAGCCTGAATTTCTAGGCCCTACCCGACCCGGCCCCGTAGAGGCACGGCCCGGGCCCAACCCGAGCCCGACAGAATATTTAATTTCTAGGCCCGGCCCGATCCGGCCTGGAAGAGACACTGCCCGGGCCTGGCAGAATTTTTAGATAGAAACTTGAGCCCGGCCCGAGCCCGACAATATTTTTTTTTTAAATATAAGCCTGAGCCCGGCCCAAGTTCAACAGATTATATACATGAGCTCGAAAAAGTTCAAACTTCAACCTAAAACTGTTTAAACATTAAGCGAGCATATTTCATTTAAATTTCTTTTAAACTTGGAGCGACTTTTTTTTTTTTTGACACGATAAATATTCCGATTTAGACGATGTATTTTCGACAATATGCGCGAAATATGCAGTTTATAAGGGATTCTGAGAAAAAAAAGTGGTCAATAGCTTATTCATGGATTTCTTGAAGAGATATTTGCCTTTTAGTTGTTCAACGCGTTTCACAGAAAACTTTCATCACTTCATGTTTTTGAGAAGAAACAATCAATAACACTAGTGTATCTTCAAAAGGCTGTGTAAGCTTACCTTTGGTGGCATATAGTGATGCTCCCTACGCAAAATGCAAAGTCAAACTCAGGTTTGTTTTGTTTTCTTTTTTTTTAGTTTGAAAAGCAGAGAAAACAATACATTCATGTAGTACTTTGCAACTGGAGTGCCCTCGCTTTTTTGACCGCACTTTTTCACAATGCTGGTGGAATCCATACGTTTCCTTTTGTCCACGTGAAGGCCTTCCAAATGCAAGACGTCTTTTTTTTTTTTTCTTTTTAACGGCGCCAAAGTGATTTTGCATTTCACTTGATTGTTTCCATTACACCTGAAAGATCAATGAGCACACTTTTTTGTTATCAACAATTTAGAATTTTCGGCACACGACTGCCCAGCCACGGCCCGGGCCGGCACGGGCCGGCACGCTCCGAAAAAAATGTTGTTCAAGCCCGAGCCCGGTTCGGGCCCGAGAAAATACGTGCAACCCGGCTCGAGCCCGGCCTGCGTGCCGGGCTCGGGTTTTGATAGCTCGGGCCGTGCCAGCCCAAAACCCCGCTCGGGCTTTTGGGCTGGCCCGGGCCCGTGCAGTGCTCTGCTCATTACATGTAATCAAAATTCGTCAATGGCCCATATAGTATATATATGGCGTGTTGCGGTACTTTCGGTACAGTCTCTCAAGAGCTCTTTAAAAATGTATATTTCAAATGCATAGCATTTACATGGACAGCACTTCACGTGTTCGCGTCCTTGGCATGCAGCCCCGATGATGACGTCACACAGATGGCGTCACGGTGCTCACGCGACGTCATCAGCACGACTGTTGTCACGTTACACTTTTAATTGACACCAGTACGCGACAGTGGCGTGTCTATAAATGCTGCGCCTTTAGAACGCCTTAGAGTATATCAGACTTGTTTTTTTACCAGTTGACGAGTGAGAAGAATGACCGATTTACCGATTGTTAACAATTCAGCTAAAGGTTAGAATAGATTGAGGAAAATAAAATCGTACGAAACTAGGAACGTTTTAAAACTGCTGCACCCTATCCCGTAAAAAAAAAAAAAAAAAAAGAATTAACGCGGATTACAAGAGGGAGTGTGCTCCTTGTAAATCGCTATACCCTCTCGAGCGAAACCCTTATCCGCGATTTCCGCAAAACAAATTTAGCACGGCTCGTTTCTTTCGCGCAAGTGCTCCAGCCTCAGCTTTCGTTACTTTCCTTATTGAAGTATACCCACGTAGAAGTCGGCCTACGTATCAAAATCTTTTTTTTTTTTTTTCAATTTGTACAGGTCGGTTTGCAACGCGCCCATGCTCCTCACAGGTGCGCATGACCCCGTTATTTCGTCCCTAGAAACGGTTCGGTTAATACGGCCACAAAGCGGACATCCAACGCCGTGCTGGCTAATGTGGAGTAGGCTACAACACACCACGCCGTGACGGCTGATCGATCGCCATACTCGGTTCACCCTCGAGCTGACAGTCCGGTGGAAGCTACATGCTCGTTAGACCAATCATACGTCACCTTTCTTCACGTGATCACGCTCCCGCCCATTCACACGGGCAGAGAGTGGCGTCGGGTGGTGACAGGGTGGCGCTTGATTGGTCCGGCAAGTGCGTAGCTCCCGGCGCACTGTCAGCTTAGGGGCAAACGGAGCCCCCGAGTACGGGGCGAGTGTGGCGAGGGCAGTACAGCTGCTTCCATCAACCGAGGGCGTCTTGCCTTCGCTTCTGGGCCGATCCGTCAGGGCTCAGACGGCCGTCAGTGTGCTGTCGGCTCGAGTAAAGAATCGGTGCCGACTGTGTCAAGGAACCTGCTCGCGCGAGGGGGAGGACACCTGCCAAAGTCCGTACTGATTGCAGCCTATACCCGCTTCCTCATTGCCACTGCTCGCGCAGCGTGACGATTTTGTTTTTGATTCGCAAAGTTGCGGGGCAGGCTTTGAATAGAACGCGCTGCCACCTGTTGCATTTGTTAGTGTGTCACACCGGCACGTGGGTTCAATTCGCGTGATCGACTGACTGGTTGTGTGATGTGGTTTTTAAGATTGCGCCGTAGTGGTAACAACATTCTGTCGCCATAAATTGCGCGATTAATGCAAAGGAACGAAGCACTTTTACTTGATGCAATTCGGGGTCTTTTTGTTAATTGTTTGCCTCGCAACTATTTTTTTTTGGGGGGGGGGGGGGGGGGCGACATTACGAAAGATGTGGCACGGATTGAACTATATGTAGCACGCTTCAGGTATTAAAAATGTTCTGGCAAGCTTGCTTAGCGCGACAATGTTACAGAGGCCAGGACTAATTATGATTAATCGAACTATACCAAATTGAATTAGCAAAATTAATACTTTAATTAGACGTTTCGTCTCCCATGCAGGACAAGAGGCGGCGGAGAAAAGATCACCCGCGAGGAACTCACCGCAAAACCGTCGGAAGCGGAGGAAAGCGTTTCTCTGGGATTCCAGGACAGGAGACATCATTAGTGCTGCCAAGGTGGCAGAAAGGAAAAGGGGGACCGTGGTTGGCATTTCAGGCCGATGAGTCACTGCGGATGCACAGCGATTCTATGTACTTATCTCCATGGGCCCCACCTTCAGTTCACGTGCCAAGGTCGAACTCTGACTCATTGTTGCCATGGTTGAACAATGGTCAACAAGTTTATTTTTTTGACCTTGTGGCAATGTGGCTTTCGTCACATCTCGTTTGTGCTTGTTAAAAGAGGCACCGTGTTTTCGGTCGGTTTGCCCGACGTCATTTACAATGCGTCGCAGTCCAGAGAATTCGATTTGTACGCAACCCCGCACAGGAACTTTGAGGACGTTCATCTTTTGGTTTAGAACCAGGTCTCGTATTTTGAAAAAAAGCCTTTAAAAATTCTTTTAATGTCCAAACGTACCGGGCTCATGCGAATAAACTTAGAAACATTATTAATGTATGGAATTGTCACGACCCGTGATCTAAAGGAATTTTTATTTTGATGGCCTGCCTGCCGCATCTGTTTACTTGTGTTTTTAATAAATCGCCTTGAATAGTTACGTTTTATGAGAAATTTAATAATAACCGCATCATCGTGCGCGCGTAACTCCGGATTCGAAGGCATTTAGAGTCCCTTCGCAGCAGCTGTGCAAGAGTGCCGCCATAACCGACCTTGTATTTTTGTTTCCTCTTATTACGTTTACTTTACTTTATCATGACCATAACAGGGCAGGTTATCGCCATTTTTGATTCTACTGTGTCCTTCTCTTTAGCATTGGCCATTGTGGAAGCTAGTCAACGCCCGCTTCACTGGCTCGGCACCTGGGTAAGACAAGGGAAGGTCAGAAATGGCGGCTCTAATCTGGCGCGTGTGCGAAGCTACCATATATTAGGACTAACGCAGCAGGTTTTTTTTTTTTTTTTCTTATCTTTTACGACTGCTCTTTTATGCTTACATGGAGGGGTAATAATTAAATCATTGGATTTAAAGGGACCATCAATACGATTTTGAACTTATTTAGAAAAGGATGTTTTCGGACTCGGACCTGGCAATATGCTCGAACGTTTTATACTGTAGTATGAAGCTTATTATTTCTTACAATATAAATCAACGAAATTGAAACTGACGGTCGGTTTCCCCGCCATAAAACCTCTCTTAAAACGGAGATGACGTCAAAAGTAAACCTTAGGTTTTGGTAGAATTTAGCGGTCATAAGCATGGTGGGCGCGGTGAGCTGTAGCGGCGCTTTGTGGTTTGAGAGCGTTGTACCAAAGTGCGGCTGCGAGTAAGCAGGTCATTGGGGCTTCGTATGCCGCTTGCCAAGCTACTCCCTAAATAGACCGATCTTACCAGCCAGTTTTACTACGCCGCCTCTGCCGCAAGGCATGGAGGGAACATTACAGTCTTTCTGCGCGTGCAACAACCCTACTGGAGCTCTGTGCCTGTGGAGCACGCCACGGGACGGTTCCTCGCATGCACGGCCGCCTGCCTCCTGTTCTCTTGTGAAGTTATGACGGCGTCACGCATGCACTGAAGGCTTAGTGAGATCGGTCTGTCGGGTGCCACTGCTTCACAAGAAGCACGGATGACTTGGTGACTCCCGGCCGTTTGCTGACGCAACGCAGTCAAACGCATTCAAACGCAACTGTGTGTATGGACCTTATTTTCACTCGACATTGTTTACAGCCAACAGTGTGGCGAGCGGCACTATCATATTACGAAAAACGATAATTGTTGTGTGTCGCTGTTACGTACCAGGTGAGACAAAACCCCACGACGGAATTAACGCGGACGCCATCAACTTTACTATGCTAAGACATGGCACATGTATGGTCTTGCTCGATGACGCTCGGAGTAAGAGCGACAGAGGGCTCACTCAGAGGCGTTGAGCGATGACTTCGATTCCGTATATTCGCGCACAACATTTCAGTACACCACAGACGCAGAAAGGTCTCGTTAGATGAAAAGCTGGATGGATGAACAGGAAAGATCTTGCGTTTTAGACGAGGTCTGACTGAAGCTTTTTGACATATGGGTCCGGAGGAGTGCCGAAAACCGCAGCGCGTCAGCCTGGAAGAGCTCCTGCAGCTCCCTTCACGCCTGGAACAAAGAATCGCGCGACAAAACGGACGAAACACAATGATGCGCCATTTTTGTTTTTCTCACGAGAAAACAAAAATTATGGTGTCACGCTAAACGCTTTTCGAGTCAGTCCCCGCCCAATATTCACGACTGAAAAGCGCTCGGCTCTTTGAGTCCACGCATCAGCGAACTGAAAATGTTTTTTCTTTCTTTTTAAATTTCTATTGAAGTAAACCTTCCTGAGAAAACTATATAAACTTCGTAATTGTTGCATTAAAAAGACCTATCTTTTTTAACAACTCCCGATTGCAAACAAAAGCGAGCGGACTCCACTCACTTCGAACAATCGGCTGACGAGCCTCAATTTATATCACAGTTCACGCGACTGAAATTTGTATTTTTATTCGCAGTCTCGGGCATCGCTGTCATCGCTACCGGCGTGATTATTGAAGAATCTGTTAAATTAATGTGTGGGGCGCGCAAGCGTAACATGAGGCTAGAACTTCGCCAATATTACCTGAAAGACACCTGACATATATTTCAGTATATTTCAGTCGTTAAACTGAACTTCCACATTGTGTTCATGGTTCTTTTAAAGTCTTGTAGTGTTCATTGCTCCAGCTTTTAAAACTTTGATGGAGTTACTTTCGCATTGTTTAGTGTAGTAGTCATGCTGCTGCGTCCTATAGGTTGGTACCAGTAGTGTCATGTAGGTGACAGTGTCTATTTAATTTCAATGATAACATTTTATATGAGCAATGCGTAAGGTCAGTGCGAAATCAGTCCTTTTGACTGAAGATTTACATTGAACAGCAGTTTCGACGAAAGGTTGTAGACCGCGGTTGCCGGTGTGGCTGGGGAATTTCGGAATTAGTTGGGAAAGTTCCTTGTCATGAATCTCCGTGCAATTTGCCTTATCTTCGGCTTGTTCCTGTCCCCTGAAAACGCGTTGCATGTCGTCTAGTTGCAAAGACCGGTGTAGAAACTTTTTACCTAAAAGACGGTGCCGACAGTCGATGTTCCTGCATGTTAATGTTCCTGCTTGTTATCCAGTATACGCGCATTCAGGTTGCTTCGCTTGAAACTCCAAACCAGCTTTCTCCCGTAAAGAGTGTCTACTCGGGCACGACATTGAAGTTCATGTGGAATCAGTTTGTGGCTCAGGCACTCACGGTTGAAGCGTTGATGGCATTCGAGGCAGAACATCCTCGTTGACTGATCGTCGTGGACTCCCATGTTGCTTAAAGGAGCGGTGCAACGATATTCAATTGGAATGTTTTTCACTTTACACGAGCTTACTGGCTCTAGTGGGACTTGAGGATCGTCCCACGCAACGCCACTGGTCAAGAAACTCCTTTGTTGCGGTGTAATTTCAGATTCAAAAGCGATCACTTTCATTCAATCTCTCCTTTGCAAAATTTGATGACGTAAAGTGGGGATCGCAGTACACCCATATGACGATATTTGAATGCTGTTCATAGATTGGACCCGAGCATTGCGTGAGCACTCGATTCGAGTTCGTGATAATTACTAGCTCGAGAAGCATTCGGGTAGTGGCCCGTGTCCAATCGCTGCAACGACGACAATAGCCGAGCCATAACAATGTCTGGAACTCAGCGCGTGTCCTGTGCCTTGCCAACTCCAGCGCGTGGCTATGATCAACATTGGCGGCAGATTATCAGATCCAGATCACGTGGCCGCTTGTTCTGACTGCGAGTGGAGGGTGGTGAACGCTGCTTGTTTTTCTTTAATTTTTTACTGGGACTTCTATTGCGTGGGGTGAAAAACGAACGCGAGTTTTATAGGTCATTAACGTCAGGGATCCGTTCTAAACGGTATTTGCGCCAAGTACAATAATTGTTGCAAAGCCCCTTTAAGGGCGCGGAGCCATACAGGATATGAATGAATGCAAACATATTCGAGAAGCCAGTTACTTCCCATGATAAAAGAAACTACACCGACTTGACTCAACAACACTAATCTTAAATAGCAGCCTAAATAGAACCACTGTTTGTCGTGCCATTTCTTTCCTGACACAATAACATCACTGATAATGAGACTTAAGGGTGACGGAACGTCCGATTAAATTGTTATTTGTTTAACTCAAGTCGGTGTAGATTGTTTTGAAATGATTTCCTATAAAAACCTTTCGTTTTGTATACATAAAAAACAAAACTTGCCATTTGTTCTGGCCGTCCCTGACAAACTTTTTGTAGGTAAAGTACGTTACAGGGATGTCACATGACTATGCCGATGACGTCACTTACGTGTTGCGTTCTTGGACGCTTTCTTCCTCCGTTTTTTTCTGCATAGCGTACAAAATAATGGGGGTTCCGTTTTGTAAAATAAATTCGAAAAAAAAATTAAAAAAACACTAGCCGGTAAATGTTTCATCAATTCGAATTTATCCAGAAAACTCAGAATTGCGAAGTCAAAACGACAAAATAGAAGGCAAAAAAGACGCTGTTTTATAAATAATCTTTATAAGAGCACAGGGTCAGTGGTCCTGAGAAGATGCCACTTCAGTTTCCTTTGATATTTCGGATTACTGGCAACATAGGTGTGCCTTTTAGCTCGTCAAGGTTCTTTCAGGACAACGGGTCATAGTAGAGTAACTTTATCATTTTTTTTTAATTGGGAACGCAGCAAACTAAGCTCCAAATTTAAAAGAATTCTGAATCTAAAAAAAAAAAATGAACTCCCATAAACACCAAAGTTTCAGCGAAAAAACAACAAAAAAAAATCTCAGATTTTCGCGAGAAACAAACTCCGAAAACACGGAATCCTAACTGTAATGTATCCTCAATATGCTCTTTTAGCGTCAATGACTCCGAAATTCCGATAAACGGAGCTCTCTTCTATAACTAGCGTTTCTATTCAATTTGTTAAATTTGCAATCTGCGCTGTTGCAGAGCGAGCGTCGCGGTCAAGGTCGGCCACTTAGCAGATTATTAGCCGCTTCCTGAGGGCTGGAAGTTGGAGCGCTCGAACTCATTCGGGTCTGTCGTGAAGCCCTTAGGCTACCAAGACGTTCTACTCGGGGCTTGACGAGGAAAAGAAACTGCTCGGTCATAAGTAGGTCGTATCATCATTTATAAACCGAAAGACAGTCTTTTAGACCAATTTAAAATCATCGACCAGTCCACTTATTTATCTGCCTGCTTGCGTTTTTGTAAACGATCATAGTATCGCAGGGTTACTTATTTTTTTATACGCTTGCCAGATGATGCTACCTCGTTGTCGCGATGCCCGCTTCTATTAAAATAAGTTTCAACACACTTCACTCGCCGCAGGGATTTTGGGTTTAATCCCCACCCCTGCCCGTTTCGATCTGGATGAGCATCGTACCGGCCTGCGGTCGTGTATCACTCTGTGTGATGCACGTAAAATACCCCAGGGTAAGAGTCATTACACTAAATAAATTGCTCACAGGGGGTAACAATGTCGCCATGTTCTGGCAGACTAAACTCATGATGTAAAGGAACTAACGACTAATTTGTTTTTCACTCCCTACAAAAAAGAAGAAATAAAAAAGAAAGAGAAAGTTAATGTGTCGCTGTCAAAGTTGAAAGAAAAATAATGATTTCATTTCCCTGGGTCTGGTTGACGTCTATGTTTTCCGGAGGCTGGCGTCGCTATCCTGGCGATTATTTTTCTTGTCATTTATGTCGATCTGTATTACGTCATGTCTACAATTTCCGTGGAATCCAGCGGCAGCCCTTTCTTTTGCGTGATCTGGCCACGGGAAGTATTCCACCCGTTATTCCAGTGCAGCCTCAAGTGAAATGGATAGCCTAGCATAGCAGAACAACAGATTGAAGACAAGGCACAAAATGTGCGAAACTCTCTTTTCCTAGTTTCTTTTTGCTCTCGTTTGTCGACGATAACAGCTAGTCACGTGTTTCTTTTAATGCATTGCGAATCTTTGTCTTGCGCCGCATTTCCTGATTGGTTTAACTTGTCTAAGGGTTGCTTCTTCCGTTGAACAGCTTGTCTGAAATTATGTTCTTTTATGTGACAAATTACCTCGATGGATTTACTCTTTTTCCTTTTTTATGCTTCTAAACCTTTTGTTCCGTCCTGTAGATTCACAGCCTTCGTCTTTTGTTCGAGGATCGCCATACAAAGTACCTAACTCACGTCCTCTTTCTGGACCTGCTATGACTTGCTTGTCGGTCATCATGTAGGCTCAGTCTTGTACACGTTAGTAAAAAAAATTAATCAATTACAATTACTATTACTCTTGGCTAAAAAGTATTCGATTAGATTACTTGATTACTCAATAGCAAAAGTAATTGGACATTACTTTAAGAAGTTACCGTTACTTGTCCGATTACTTTATTGTGTGAAGACTTACATCTTTAGCGCTCATAACAATGATTTACTTCAGACCTCGAAACCTTGCTTGTCACAAAGACCACGAAGGGGAAATATGGGATCTTGATGTGTATTTGAACTGGCTTTGTTATATTTCGCATCTGTTTTAGACATTCTTCGGTTGTGGTTCTCCTATGGACTGCGAGTAGGTACCGTAAGCAGGATTGTTTTTTTTTTTTCTTTTTCTGTGTGTGTGGGAGGGGGCTAGTTTGAACGAAGGACTTACAAAGCTACATTCTGCTCCCTCAAACTTCGCCCTGAATGGCCTTTGTCACGCACTGGGGCTTCCCTGGGGCTTCCCAACCCCAGTCCCGGCTAGAAAAAAAAAATGGGCATTCCACAGAAACTATGCATACAAAGGGGTTGACCTCGTTTCGTACAGATCCGCAAAGAACCTTTTTTTCTGTTCGAAAAAAGAAGCAAATTTTATTTTTGTCATTTCAGAAAAAAAAGGTGTGTGCCGGGGGGGGGGGGGGGGGGGGGGGGGGGGGGTCCCGTAGAAAAATAGTAACGGTTAGAAGTAATTTTTATTACTTCAAAAAGTAATCAGATTACTCTTGTGATTACTGCCTAATAAAAGTAATCATCTGAATAAAAATTACTCCAAAAAGTAATCGATTACAAGTAATTTGATTACTTGTAATGCGTACGGTACAAATCTGTGTAGGCTCTAGCGCTTGCGGAGGGAGCTCTTGCACTGGGCAGTGGTTCAGTGCCACACTAATGACGTTTATGGGTTCAATCGCTTAGTCTCCTTCCTTTGTCTTCGGGCCTGATCGATGTTCTGTGGCGGGACGGTCGCCGGCGTAGTTGGTAAACACTTCGGCGACAGTTGCGGGTTCATAATCTTTGCCACGGGCGGTTACGCTAACTTCATTTGTCTCGCGAGGTGTGGTCTTTTGGAGTTCGGATCGGAAGCATTATGTTGTTTCGATAAGCATTGATTTTGTGTCTTGACTTTTTCTGGTTTTGTCGTCCACAGATTCGCTAGCTGCACTTCGAACTTCAGCATTGCTATACACTTCACGATCTGGTCGTTAAGTCCTATGACTTGAGTAAATTCTTCCAGTTCTTTAGTGGGTATGAATGGTTCGATGGCATGGTCTAGGTATTTTAGTGGATAATCTTAGTCTTTCAATCTCGCCATGATTGTGTTTAGTTGTCGGCCTGTCGTTGCTTCTGGCAAGCCATTTTTAAGATGATCAAAGAGACTGGTTACCTGCGTGCGCAATGCAGTTTTTTGTTGGAGACGGCGTTTGATGTATCGTTCAGGGTGTCTTGGCCGTCCGTTGCATTGGTTGAAGTTTTGTTCATATTGCCGGTCGATCGTTGTACGTTAGTTGTTGTGACCTTTCGTTGATGTATCCAGTCAGGTTCTAACCTCTCCGGTAAGTCCAATACCGGGTTTCAAAGACATGCTATAGCATTTGAGGGCGGCGGCAGGTAATCAGTTTCCGGGTACTCAAAGTGTGCGTACATTGGCATACCTAGGGGAGATTCTTCTAGGCATCGCGAGTAGTTTTGCACCCTTAGTGGTTTTCGCTCTAGATATATATAGCTATTTTCTATGCTCGTAGCGGGTGAAAATTCAATCTAGCTGCTAGCTGAAAATGTTTACTTCATTCAATATATCTAGAAGGTTTTCAAGCTTTATTCGGAAATTTCTTTGCGAAGACATTACATGTATTCAATGTAAATAAAGGAGTACTCCGGTGATTTTCTGAGACACCCCAACTAACTATATTTTCTGAATCCAAGGCGTTTACCCTTTTTGGTTTGCTACTTAGTATCGCGAAATTCATAACAATTATTGTGAAATCGGCAAATGAAATTCTAGAAAAATCCAACATTGAATTGTACCCGCACTTTTGAGTGGCATCACGTCAGTGAAGGGAAGGCTGGCCAGGCGAGCAAGCAGTCTATTAAATAAACTATGCCGAGCATTTGTTCCATGCTGGTGCGCGGGTACTGGAGCGAGCTTCCGAAGCATTCATATGACAACGTGAAACTGCTTGTAATCAGTTGGGAACAAAATCTACAGTCCAAAGAGTGAACCTCTCCCTTCCACTGACGTCTTTTTTTCGTTGCTGCCAGTAGAGACTTTCAGTTTGAAAAACACGGTAAGGACCAAATTTGTGAGTAAAATAACTTCGAAAAAAGAAACATTTTGGTTTAATATTTGGGATGCTAATTCAGCGATGTTCGTTGGTGTGTTTCGCAAATCTTCAGGCAAAATCGGGGGTCATAAAAAAATCGCCGGAGTACTCCTTGAAGTGTGTTTCCTTTGACTAAATTAGCAAGTTCAAAGAACAAAATTGTTTCTTAGAATGGGAGCTCGTGTATACCTATATTTTATTAATTTTAAATACGGTGACATATTTTCAAAACGTTCGTATTATCGTGGCTACATGAAGACAACAAGCATGAGAAATGTTGTGACGAGACTTGTACAATAACCATTTAATAGAAAACGACACAAGCACACAAGAGTGAAACCCAAGCATCTTGCAGACATCATTTTTATATTCATTACTGCAGAAGAAGGTTTCTTCCCTTTGCACTAAATTACAGGTTTATAAAGAATAAAACTGCCGTTTATTTTGTTTCGCTTGGAAACGAACGATTTAATGTAACAAATTGAAAACTAGGAGGTTGATTGTTATCTTAATTCCGTTGCTAGATTTACAAAGGACGTGAAGAAATTTACTATATTTTTTTTTCTGGTATGTCAATTATACAAACCCTACTTTCCAATCAACGAAACAAAGATGTATTTTTATATAGGCGATATACCAAATATATGGGGAATTTGTATTTTAAGAATAATGGGAAATGTCGAAAGTAAATCCTAACGGAGCCGTGCATAACATAACCAAGCACAGAATTACACAGAACAAGCTTTCGGATTTCGGGTGAGAAAAAAGAATTAGGGTAGCTTTGTTTCTCACGAACATGAAGTTATCGTCTACATTTTTTTTTGTGGAAAATAAAAATGTAGACCCGAAACAAGTTTTCGCGCTAAAATAAACCAATGATTTCTTTTAAAATTTTGTTAAATCTTAGTCTTTCAATCTTGCCATGATTGTGTTTAGTTGCCGGCCTGTCGTTGCTTCTGGCAAGCCATTTTTAAGATGATCAAAGAGACGGGTTACCTGCGTGCGCAATGCAGTTTTTTGTTGGAGACGGCGTTTGATGTATCGTTGAGGGTGTCTTGGCCGTCCGTTGCATTGGTTGAAGTTTTGTTCATATTGCCGGTCGATCGTTGTACGTTAGTTGTTGTGACCTTTCGTTGATGTATCCAGTCAGGTTCTAACCTCTCCGGTAAGTCCAATACCGGGTTTCAAAGACATGCTATAGCATTTGAGGGCGGCGGCAGGTAATCAGTTTCCGGGTACTCAAAGTGTGCGTACATTGGCATACCTAGGGGAGATTCTTCTAGGCATCGCGATTAGTTTTGCACCCTTAGTGGTTTTCGCTCTAGATATATATAGCTATTTTCTATGCTCGTAGCGGGTGAAAATTCAATCTAGCCGCTAGCTGAAAATGTTTACTTCATTCAATATATCTAGAAGGTTTTCAAGCTTTATTCGGAAATTTCCTCGCGAAGACATTACATGTATTCAATGTAAATAAAGGAGTACTCTGGTGATTGTCTGAGACACCCCAACTAACTATATTTTCTGAATCCAAGGCGTTTACCCTTTTTGGTTTGCTACTTAGTATCGCGAAATTCATAACAATTATTGTGAAATCGGCAAATGAAATTCTAGAAAAATCCAACATTTAATTGTACCCGCACTTTTGAGTGGCATCACGTCAGTGAAGGGAAGGCTGGCCAGGCGAGCAAGCAGTCTATTAAATAAACTATGCCGAGCATTTGTTCCATGCTGGTGCGCGGGTACTGGAGCGAGCTTCCGAAGCATTCATATGACAACGTGAAACTGCTTGTAATCAGTTGGGAACAAAATCTACAGTCCAAAGAGTGAACCTCTCCCTTCCACTGACGTCTTTTTTTCGTTGCTGCCAGTAGAGACTTTCAGTTTGAAAAACACGGTAAGGACCAAATTTGTGAGTAAAATAACTTCGAAAAAAGAAACATTTTGGTTTAATATTTGGGATGCTAATTCAGCGATGTTCGTTGGTGTGTTTCGCAAATCTTCAGGCAAAATCGGGGGTCATAAAAAAATCGCCGGAGTACTCCTTGAAGTGTGTTTCCTTTGACTAAATTAGCAAGTTCAAAGAACAAAATTGTTTCTTAGAATGGGAGCTCGTGTATACCTATATTTTATTAATTTTAAATACGGTGACATATTTTCAAAACGTTCGTATTATCGTGGCTACATGAAGACAACAAGCATGAGAAATGTTGTGACGAGACTTGTACAATAACCATTTAATAGAAAACGACACAAGCACACAAGAGTGAAACCCAAGCATCTTGCAGACATCATTTTTATATTCATTACTGCAGAAGAAGGTTTCTTCCCTTTGCACTAAATTACAGGTTTATAAAGAATAAAACTGCCGTTTATTTTGTTTCGCTTGGAAACGAACGATTTAATGTAACAAATTGAAAACTAGGAGGTTGATTGTTATCTTAATTCCGTTGCTAGATTTACAAAGGACGTGAAGAAATTTACTATATTTTTTTTTTCTGGTATGTCAATTATACAAACCCTACTTTCCAATCAACGAAACAAAGATGTATTTTTATATAGGCGATATACCAAATATATGGGGAATTTGTATTTTAAGAATAATGGGAAATGTCGAAAGTAAATCCTAACGGAGCCGTGCATAACATAACCAAGCACAGAATTACACAGAACAAGCTTTCGGATTTCGGGTGAGAAAAAAGAATTAGGGTAGCTTTGTTTCTCACGAACATGAAGTTATCGTCTACATTTTTTTTGTGGAAAATAAAAATGTAGACCCGAAACAAGTTTTCGCGCTAAAATAAACCAATGATTTCTTTTAAAATTTTGTTAATTGATTGTTTGCCAAAATAGAAATCTGGATGCTTTCATCCAAAATTTAGCCTTTTCTTAGGCGCTTGACTGTAGTCCGTTGCAACTCAAGAAGGTAGGGCGAGGGAAAGGAAGGCCGGGGAGGAGGAAGCAGGCGGAGCGCTAGAGAGAGTAGGAGGTTTCCCTCTCTTGTTTCCAGCGTTCCGTCTGCTTCCTCCTCCTCGGCCTTCCTTTCCCTCGACCTACCTTCCTGAGTTGCAACGGACTATAGCGGGAAATTTATTTTAGAGTTGGCAGCACTGCTCGGTAGTCCCAGCACAGCGGTATGGCGGGCTAGAAGGGGAGCTGTGACAATCGCTCGCCTCGTCCAGCGGGAGAAAATGACAAGGCAGTTTAGCACGCACCGTTAGCATCCATATGCCCGCAGCAGTGCCACAACGGCGGTCCGCCGCAATCTGATCGCAATAAAAAAAAAAAAAAAAAAAAACTTTTTTTTGTTGGTTACTATCGTGAAGGGCCGAATAATGAATCCTTCCTTGCTAGCCTTAATGAAATTCGGCAGAATACATTAAGTTCGACGCAATGAAGACAGACTGCAGTGAAGTTATATGTTGGGCCTGTGAAGCCCCTCGATGTATGTTTTCTTTCGTCTTCTATTCTCTATAGTGAAGGGTGGCGCTGCTAGTCACTAATCGATGACTTTCCGCCCCGCTATGACTCGCCACATGCACCTCCGCATGCTGAATCACTGATTCACTTTCGCAAGCGCGATCGTCACACCTCCCCGTTCTAGCTTACGATTCCAGCGGCGTGATGCTGGACCGCGGAAGCGGGTTCGTCATCGCGACGCTTCTTAGTCTCTGAGAGTGCAGAGTCAAAGGCCAGTCACACTGAAATCGGAAACAACGTTTATTCTGACAGCGATACCTGGCGGCCACTGCCAAAGTCGGAACCATGTCACGTTCCAACTATCAGCCACAAAGGAGTCTGAAGACGGGGTAGGGTGCCCACTGCCAGCGTACAGCATCGTTGTTGTTAGAGTAAACGTTGTTATTGTCTTTAAAGTGACGGGCTTTTGTCTTGCGCTTCCAGGGCATAGTAAGTGTCGCGATGACAAGCTCGCTTCTGCGGTCGGGAGTCGCGCAGCGGTGATGGGACTTCCGAGAAGGGTTGAAAAATGAAAGCCGTTTACAACTCCCTGTAACGCCAAATTAAAGCGCAGCTCTTGAGGAGAAGGAGGGAAGGGTTGAGGGGAGGGTATACCACTCCTCCCTCCTCCTCACCTCCAATCCTACCTGCTACTCCTCCCTCCAAGCGGCGTCGGCGTAACCGTGAGGTAACGTGACCCTCGTGACCTAACGGGGGTCACGTGACGTCACCCGGGTCACGTGACCTCACGGGGGTTACGTGACCTCACGAGGGTCACATCACCTCACGAGGGTCACGTGACGTCAGGGGGGTCACGTGACCTCACGGGGTCCCGTGACCCCCGTGACGTCACGAGGGTCAAGTGAGGTCACGAGGGTCACGTGACCTCACTGTTACGTCGACGGCGACGGCGACAGCGACGCCGCTCATTCCGGAAACGGGCGCCTAAGAGCTGCGTTCTAAAACTATAGATAATACTATCGACACCATAAATCGTAGAAACTGAATCTAATTAACGATAGTTAAAGAAACTATCGAATAGCACTATCAATCGTATCTATCGGTAATCGACTATAGTAAAACTATAGATAGCCGACTATCTTAAAACTATTATTAGCCGACTATTGTAAAACTATAAATACAAAACTATTGATAGTCGACTGAATTAAAGCTATAATAGTGTTTGATAGGTGACAAAGAACGTCAAGAGTCCACTCAGGAAATCTTGAGAAGCGCGGAGAAAAACGCAATTGAAATTAGGGACTTTCACATAATTGTCTTGGAACAATCTGAAAATCATTGGAAATGTATCGGAAAACGAGAGCAGTCATGTTGAGAAATTATTCACGTCGAGCTGTAAAAAAGGTATCGGTAGCATACTATGGTCATACTAATAATGAACTATCGATAGGTTTATTGATAGTTTGTCGACGTTCGTTCGTTCTATCTCTTACAGTTTCCGCATGAGCTTTCATAAACAGTGTAACGAAGACGAAAATATTTTTGTCGCCCGATAAGTAAACTACGCATCACAGAAATTTGAAACTGACTAATCAATATCTCTTTGTCGCCTCTCATGAGTAAACTATGCTTCCAAGATATTCGAAACTGACTAGTGGAAATATATTTGTCTCCTCTTATAAGCAAACTACGCGTCAAATAAATTTGAAACTTTCATATATGAGGCTAGCGATGTTGATCGTATGCGAAATTTTGAGGACATCCCTTAACCCGGATGATAACTGTGGCGTTTCTTTCGACCGAAGAGGAAAGTAAACTTTATGGTTCACAAGGTGTTTTTCACTGACATAATGCCACATTGCCAACTACGATCGTTACTTTGATCACAAGAAACTTTGCATTTTTCTTTTCTTTTTGATCCAGTTAACTCCATTTTCGCAAGTTTACTGTATTTGAAGAATGGCAAAAATAAAATCGTCGGTAACTATCCACGTTGGTTTAGTATGAGCTTCTAATCTGGTAATGTACAAATGGAAGCGTACGCAACAAATTGTTTGTTATCAACATTTATTGACTAAAAATACTAAATTTTGCAATATATGAGGGGTCCCTATATTTGCAATTTTATTTTATACTAACATAAATAATATTCTAGGTAACGTTTTCAAAAACAGCCAAAACTCATCCGATGAAAAAGTGGCAACATATCACGGCAGACAAGTTTAACGGTTTTTGCCAACAGCCAATTCCCGATTTTCGTTACCCGCGTCTAAGAATGGGCATCACCAGGAAACAAAATAACAAATACATATGGCCCAGTGCCCATTTTTACCTTTCAGTGTCCAAGACTATAGAAAGTAATATGTGACAACTGAACAATGAGCGACAAGCGTCAAACAAACTTGCAAAACAAAAAATGATGCAAAATTTCTTCAGCAAGCGGTTTCCCTAGCTCGCAAACAAAGAAAACTGAATGTACTTTTTATTAGAGCCCAGCTCTTAGGCGCCCGTTTCCGTCTTCAGCGGCGTCGCCGTCGGCGTCGGCGTCGGCGTCGGCGTCAGCGTCGTCGTCGGCGTCGGCGTCGGCGTAACCGCGCAACTCAGGTTTCATGCAACTTGCATCGAATGCAACCTGAGTTGCACGTGACCCCCCCCCCCCCCCCCCCCCGAGGTCACGTGACCCCCGTGAGGGAGACGAGGAGATGGAAGGATGAGGAGGAGGTGAAGGAGAAGGAGGGGGTGGAGGAGGAGGATGAGGGGAAGAGAGGAGGAGGAGTAGCAGGCAGGATCACAAGGGAGGAGAAGGGAGAAGGGGTATACCCTCCCCTCAGTACCCTTCCCTCCTCCTCCTCAAGAGCTGCGCTCCAATTCGGCGTTACAGGGAGTTGTAAACGGCTTTCATTTTTTTAACGAATATTATTTATTTGCTTATTTATTTATCGACACATAGTGGGTCCTAATTTGAGGCCAGAGTTGGGCAGAAATACTCGAAAATGTATTTGGAAATACAAATACCGGGATACTATAAAATATTAGGTAAAATACTGATACTAAAATACATCTGTAAAAATGTTTCGCGATACGTATTGAAAATACATTTTAAATAGAGGCAAAAAGTCTTTGGAAATACAAATACAGGAATACATTTTAGGAAGGGCAGAAATACAAATACAGAAATACTGATACTCCAATACATTTTTCAAATTTGTTTGAGACGGATCCTTCCTGGGTTTCGGATCACCAGAGCAGCGGGTCACGTTCACGTCGGCTGATGCCGTACCCTTGAGCCGTGCAATATTACGGGCGCAGCCGCAGACGCATTCGAATATGTGTTGAACTTCACTGCGTGACTCATCCTACTATTTCAAGTCAACCACCGCAAGGCTCACGCTGCAACCGACTGTGACTCAGTTTTGCCGACTGGGTGTACTGTGTACACTAAGGCAAGAGAGACGGTTAGCAGCGGGCAATGGATGCCAGCAAACACCGACTCAAGAAATGCCTACCTAAGGACCTGCGGCAGAAGATGCTCTGACTCCACTCCAGGCACGCCACCTGGTTCGAGTCCCCGACTACGCAACACTTCTTAGAAGAAAGAAGAGGACGCATAGAAAAATAGTTTGGAGAATCGGAAGGAACCTTGGTCAGCATAATAACAATTCCCCAGTATCTCCTCGACCCTGGTGTCTTCAGAAGTAAAAAAAAAAAAAAAAGCGTTCGGACCTGTATCTTTTTTCTTTTTGCGGGGGGGGGGGGGGGGGGGTATTTCTCAAGACATGTAACGAAATATATTTCATCCTGATTGTATCGCGATACAAAGAAACGTTCCAAACGTATTTCGATACAGGAATACAGATACTGGTGAAAACAATGTATCGCGATACAGAAATACAGATACGAAATGTATTTCTGAAATACTATCGCGATACATTTGTATCGCGATACTGCCCAACCCTGTTTGAGGCAATGCAGGAGTGAAGTTACTTATCGGCCCACGGAAATGGTGAACGAGATAACAGAACAAAAACGCTCAATAGAATAACACTTCAAATTACGAGAACACTTAAGCACTTCTTATGAGCCGTGAATGCGAGCGCATTAATGCCAAACTGAACGCCGCTGTGCGCTGGCTTGGCCGGCCGCGTTTCGCTACTGCCGAGGTTGTGGCCACCGACGATATAGATGCATCAGGCGTCGCGATGTTCCTCGGCGCCAAGAGGAGCAGAAAAGGCCGCAGGGCCGGCAGGGAGTGCGGCGTTGCGCCTAGCAGACGGAGCGGGGATTTCCCGCCCCCCCCCTCCCGCGGTCCGGCCACGCCTGTGATGCGCCGGCCGCGCGCGCGCCGCCCTTTTACCGTTGCACGGGCCGCAGCGCCAGAGGAGAGGGCTTCTCTGTGGGGTGGCGGTCCTTGGAACTATGCTGCGTCGCAGCGATTTCAACTGCCATTTTTTGTTGCCAGATGTTTGAGGTCACAGACAACGCCGGCTCCGCACCATGGGAGGTTGATGCTTTCGCATTAATGATAACCACACATTTACAGAAAGAAATGCATAATTGCAGAAATAAAATCATTGTATGCAAGCATATGCGTTTTACCCTAAAGATAAAGACTGATATATCTCAACCCGAGAAATATGCAAAATATGTGTGCAATGGAAAGTAACAGAATACAATTTCTGCTTTATCTCTAAGTTCTTCACCTAAAAATAGAACTTCATTCATTTTTTTTAATGTTTAGCCCAGTGCTTTCGGCTGTTCAACCCCAACTCTGCCCGTACATCTCGGTTGTCCTCTCCTTTTTGGGTTGGGCTTTCAATTTCTTAATACTCACGAACACTTTCCTCAAAGTAGACTATCGATAGTATCGATAGTCAACCGAGAGCAAACGAAACAGCAGGAACAAAAAAGACAAAGGTGCTCTTTGACTTATATTCTCCTCATTGTGGGTAGTGCACCTTACCGGCCATGTATTCGCGAGAAGATCGAACACATAAAGAAGCTTTGTTCAGCTTGTTTTCTTTTCTTTACACGGCTTAATGTTAACTAACAGAGGCCTGTGTACTTCGTTTTTAAAAGATAATATATCGATTGAGCGCGGGGCAGATACTGGCACGAGGGCTGTGTTAGCGTTCAGCACGGACTTGTTTTCAATCAATCCTTCACCGACTGAGCATACGTCGCAGCCAGAATCTTACAGGTGATTCGTTTCTGTTCTATATCCTGCCACGTGTATTGAGGAGATTCGGGTTCAAAACCCGGTGGAGCCAATTATTGCATTTCGGCGGCTTTCAGTCTTTAATTCCCATTCCTTCAGCAGTGCTAAATTTATCTACATACTGTGATTGGTATTTTAGTACAAGAGCTCACGGCGCAGTCGCCGTTGCTAACGTTAAAATAGTGTCAGGGCTGTCCAGTGATTAAATGATTAGGGTTTGGCAGCAGCGCAGATATTACGGTGGCGATCCCACGGGTCATCTTTGGAGCCTAGTTTGTTTTAAGCCATTTACCGGCACACTAAGCATTCGTGGAATACATGGTAGACTAATAAATGATTACACAACCTAAAGTAAATGTGCTAATTTGCGTAAAGGGTTGGATTCAGTCTTTCAATTTCCAAAGTAACTAGCCGAATAAAAAAAGCCGTTCGTGGAGGGTACTGAGAATCTTTTGATCGCCTCGCCGCCACTGATCTTGCGGCATTATCCGCTAAGAACTTGGAAAAATAAACAACAGAGCAAGAAACGGTGACATGATAAGCCACGATCTGCGTTTCCAAATCTCTCAGGGACTATAATACTGTGTTACGAAGGTATGCGTGATCTATATCTCACGATGCATATGTGCCTAAAAATACGTTCTCAGTATTTGCACATAATTACCGTAGCGCGTGTTTACTTTTAGGCACCTAAAATTTAGCCTGTTATGGAATCGGGCACCAGTACAAAAAACAAGATTTTGTAGCCAATGTGATTGCGGCATTAGCATTTCTTTTATTGTCGGTGACTGAATTGGCACCGAGAAGTTTCGGTGGCGTCCTCTTATGGATTCCGTTCGTGGCGTCACGACCAGAGTTTTCCTCACCATGTCGTCATGAGTTGTAACCTAATCTTTGACTACCAATCATCAGTTGCGAACCACAAGTTCGATGGTACGTGTAAAAATAACGATGGAAGCTTGGAGTCATCGTATTCTTAAACCAACAGCGTTACGGTTAAAGCTCTGACATTGTGCTCGTTCCCGTCGACCGAAGGAAAAAATGACCGCATCTCCATGTGGTGAATGATGTTGATTGGGAGCGAAGCTCTGGTGGTGCTGATGATACTGATTTTATTGTTCATAAGTAGTGCTGATGGTGCTGATTTTTTTTTATTGCTCATAGGTAGTGCTGAGTTCCGGGTTGCGTTTCGGCTTCATAATTACTGCTTTATGGTCGGTGAAATGCAGAGCCATTCATGCAAAGTTTAACGCGATTATATACGCATTTGACCTGCAGCGCCCTCTCCTGTATAGACGTTGAGCGGCTACATGCAACGTTTCATCCATGACATCCCCAGCTCTTGAGTTACTACCACATCTCAGAGCCCCCTACTCGTCCCGAAGTCGTGGCCGAGTGGTTAAGGCGATGGTCTAGAAATCCATTGGGGTCTCCCGCACAGGTTCAAATCCTGTTGACTGCGCAAATATTTTTTCGTTTTTTGTGAGCACAGGACGCCGGATGGACGGACGGACAAGGCTAGTCCCTAAGGAGCTTCGCCCCTAAAAAATTATGCTGATAAAGACGTCACGGTGACTGTTTGGCCAATCGCGAATTGCGACCACACCGACGCATTTGGTCGCGCACGTCGCTCATAGTTTCCTGAAGGTGAGGGCAAATAAAACACAACCGAAGTGCAATGTGATGAACAGAAGGAATGGTAACGCTGTGCCGGAACGTGACTAAGGCGTTTAAAAGGAATGCGAGGGTTGAACACTCACCGCGTCCGCATCCGTGGAGGATTCGCTGGCGACATTCTGGTGCCTGCTCTCGGTGTTAGTTTCCGGCTCGGAGGCTGACTCACCGACGCTGCCGTGACGCTGAATAGATGAAGAGATGTTGCCTTCGCTTCCAACCCGAGAACCGTCTGTGTGAAAGCTTGGGCCGGGCAGAGCCTCCACTTGTCCATCCGACATGTGCTTCGGGAGGGCATTTATCGACTCCGCCGACGAGTGTAGTTCGTTTGTAGGGTTTGAATTGTCCGACTGCGAACAGGTAAAAAAAAAAAAAAAACAAACAGAGATGTAATAATCTTCGGAAGTACGAAATGGTTAAAAGGTAACGTACAATGGCATCAAAGTATCGGTAATTGTGATACTTTGTGCAGACGATACTTGCGTAAGAACATTTACGCAAAATTACTTTTTTTTAATATCATTAGGACAGTGCTTGATAAATAAGTAGTCCATGATGAGAGCTAAATTGGCACACGGCTTCGTAGTGTGGGCAACGTTTCATACCATATTCACGGATAAATTTTTAATTAGTTTTATTTACATACACTACTTGCCTCGTTTAGGAGCGCGGAAGAAAGTTTCCAATGAAACGAAGAACAAATATCAAAACAAAAATATGGTACCAAACCTTAAACACTAGAGTAACAGTACAAGTAAAATGGGACAGCGAAAACGTGCTAACCCCCAAAAAGTTAAATTCAAAGTCGAAGGTTGTTCTTACAATCTTATAACATTAATTTCGACAGCTCTTGCTCGTTGTTTTAGCGGGTAAACTACTGCGATCCTGAAGTTAAAGATGCAATGGAAGAACAGAAAGTGGAATCCGCTTTTCTTTGGTGTCAATGGCCTGAGAATATACGTAATAAGAATGTTGACTTTAGTCATTGACAAGATCAACACGGCAGGGAGGTCCTTCAGTTGTGCCGTCTCCAGCTCGAGTTGCCTACTTTCGATAACGTTTCGGAGTCTGGTGGGACTCGAGCGCGCACACGTAGCCAAAGCACCATGGAAGGTAAAGAGCTCGTGCTAGAGTCCGCGCATTAAAACGAGACGCCTGTCGTTCTTATCCCGCCCGTGACATATATGACGAAAAAATTGAAAAACGGTGGCCTACGAAGCTTTCCTATACATAGAGCTGAATCGTGCCAGTTACCGAAAAGGGAAGAAAACGGGTCGGGTCTCCCCGCCGAAATTTTTAGAAATTCACTTATAACATTTTTATACAGCTAACGGTTATTTCTGAAACTTTTGCATATAGTTGGGATCGCTAGCGCTACATTTGGGCGGAGCATGAGCGTTCGCCGATAAGTAGTTTATTTTACGGTGAAACAAAACCCTGTAATTGCTCGGGGGACACCCTGTATAACAAGCCCTGCCCCGTACTTCTTCCGCTGTGAGTGGCTACAGTAATGGCTGAGTGTCCACACCTAACCCCGTTCTTTTTTAGTTTCTTAAGGTATGCAATTATTTGCTTCAAATCGATTTGTTCGAATCATTAACGACTACAGTCATTAACATCTCGAGAAACGAAGTGCGTGGTTTAATACCTTTACGCAGCGTGATTCGTCCTTCGGTGTTGTTATTGGCTGATGCCGCAATTTCATTGCATTGGCTGGGGAGCGCTAATAAGGTACTTATGTCTCGTCACACCTCACGTTTCGTTGGTCGTCAACGAATATAACACAAATAAAAGAAAGTGAACGACGGTTAACTGATATTTAAGGGGCACCTGAATTGTGTAGGGGTTGGAAAAATGGTAAACACCTAATCTCCGAAGTATTTTGAAGTTGCCAGTTGTGTTCTGGAAATAACGAAAGGAAGTTTTGAAATCCATGCCACGTAGCGTTTGACGAACATATTGAAGATGCTACCATGGGGTACCGCTGTTTTGTTAGGTTATAGTTGTGCGGCAATGACAAGCTACCTTTGTTTTCCTTGTAACTGATCACTCTCGAGCACGAGTGCATTGCTTCACCCTGTGGGAAATCTTGGTATTCAAAGGGTTAAACCAGGTGACCCGGATGCCATATCGTCCATAGTCATCTGCACCGCGAGGGGGCCGAGTGCAATTGACCATGCGAGCGGCGCTCTACCGCTGATAAAAGGCCGTCGCAGCGTATGCGCAGAGGCTCTTGGGGTCGCGGCGCTGGCGATAATGGTCAATAAATGACTACGTGTTGTTGAACCAGTGCGTGGTGTCATTCTCGGAGACGAGTACCAGTAAGGGAAATCCTGCGACCCCCGCATAAATCGCGCAACCATTTAGAAGCCACGGGCTTGTATTACCTTTGCATTGACCGCTTAACAATAATGGATACGATACGAATACATGAAATGATCAAAACATAAAGGAGGGGACAGAAATATAACCTTTTTTTTTCATTTAGCAACAACATAAAAAGACACGAAATATAAACTCGCCCCGTAAAGGTTTCAAAGTTCTCGAAGGTGGGAAAGTAGAAAATTGGTAAAGAAAGGGAAAGTTACTTTAAATTTTAAAGTTTAAAAAGCACCAGCGACACGACGATGAATCAGTAATCTAGTCATCTCTGGTTTTATGAATTCGACCTCTGTCTTTGTCAGTGATATTGAGGGTGCAGAAATGTTGTTGTTGACAGTGCCCATGGCAAATGATTCAATGATTAATCTCCAAAATCTGTTATTGTGCCCCCTCCCCCTCTCCCCTAGCATTATAGTATCAGAGAACTAAAGAGTACTGTCATCGCACGTGCGGCTGTGAACGACGATTGGGTAAATAGACACATTTGAAGCCTTTGATGCTTCCAAGTTGTGTTCTCCGAGTCGATGGTTAAAGCATCTTCCAGTTTGTCCGATGTACTGACTGCATAAATTCGAAAAGCGGCAAAAAACAAGGACAACAGAAAGAATTGGACGAAACAATGCGCTACTGTCTATTGAATTTTATTCGGAAAAGACGCACCTATATACACTCCCAAGGAAACCATATTCGCTCACAATCAAACTTCTCGCGAGATGAATTCAAACTTTTTATCTGATAAAAGAATTGATCATGCGCTGAGGCATGCTTCATCGCTTTTCACCCTGATTTTAAAAGCCTCGAAGATTTGTTTTTTCTGTTTTTGTTTTATACCTTCCCAAAATCTGCGTTTCATCGACATGGCAAGCTGTCACAATGAACGGCCAAGTTTCCCGAAGGCGACCGCCTTACAGAACTGTCATGCTCCCTTGCCCTCTTATTTACGAATTTCCCCGTCTGCCCTATTTACACTCTCCCGCACGTTGTTGGTATCTCGTAAACCACCGATGTTTCTCAATCTACACATTTGTTTACATGCTTTTTTGAGCATGCTATCCCCTTGTGGCCTTTACTATTCACCCTTGGGCGTAATCTAGATGACGTTAAAGATACTGTGAACACAATAGGTGCCCCAAAGCGACTGGCAATATTTTTTTTTTTTTTTTTTTTTTTAGATTGTGGGATAGTCTATGAATGTGCGGCGTAATCGCCAATTTCTGTTAATTCTTCGGGATGCCTTGCGATTCACTTTCTCTTTTTAGTCAATTATTTTTCAACTTTTTTCAACTTTTTAACATAAACATTCAGTTCTTTCGTCGTTTCGTCCAATTTTTTCTGTTGTCCTCGTTTCTTGGTACTTTTCGAATCTAAGATGAAAAGTTTGGCCAACTACAAATTCTCGTTCTGACTGCCGCAGCATAGTGGAATTGATAAAATCTCTCTTTATTCGCACTCTACAAACATTGTGGCATGTTTAACGTAGCATCCTCTGGGACTGTCGCTCTCATTAACCTTTTTACACATCGGCTTAAGGAGCTTATGACAGGAAAAAAAAAACATACTAACGTCGAACTTGGAGGCGATAGATCGTAAACGGTGCGCGTAATGCATGTAGGGAATCACAGCGAACCGACCTTTCATTTTGGCAATAGCATGCGGAAGGTGTAGCCTGAGAATGATTCTCTCAAGGGTGGAACAAAGTAGGTCCGCATAAAAACCTGCTTTTATCAACCTCTGATGTTGCGACTTGAGGCTACTTTCGGAGAAATGCGGACACGACTTGGAGAACAGAGACATAAAAAGCGACCTCATTATGACATGCTTAACCGAATTGGAATGAGCACTGGTGAAAGGGAGGACTGGTTTTTCCGATCTCTGCTGGAAGGCCCAACAAAAGCCTAGAGAATGAGGATCTAACCGTAAATCTAGGAATTGTAATTCTTTCTCTGAAAGAAGTTTCTGCTTAAAAGTTAGTCCTGCTGTACAGTCCTTGAAAACTTCAAAGATGCTTTCGGCGGGCACAACGTCTGGACAAATGGCCAAGTAATCGTCGACATATCTAAACACTAGGCAATCCTGAAAAGACTTGTGTAACATATCTTTGATAGCCCTGACAACAAAAAGAAGAAAGATTTCACTAAGGATAAGTGCAAGGCAAGAGCATATACACTCTCACCTATTTGTCTGTAAATTTTCTTTCCTATTCTACTAAAGTGGACTGCAAATAAATATTTATCAGGTCGATGAAGCCCTCAGCCGAAGTACCGGAGAAATTTAGAAAGTCGCAAATTTCGTGTTCATGAATCGCATTAGTCACAGAATCTAAGATGAGTATCGGTTCTATGCTGTAACACATATTTTCAATGTCGAAAGACATAATTGAGTGCGGAATGAAAAGAAAATAAGATGAATTGAAGCGGGAGATCGATTCGGGGGGAAGAACTTCTGAACTCTAAAAGACTGAGGGTGGATGAGCCTAGACAAATGTGTTTGCAGACAACGACCCAGAGGTTTGTGCCAACAGAATTTATGAAATTATGCTTCTGAAGAGAACTATATCCTTATGAGTTTTTGCAGTAAATAACACGAATAAATACTGTTTGGCAGGACTACTAATGACGTTCTTAAGAGACGTCAGGTTCAGGGAGGAAAACAGCTCCTTTGTCCTTGAGCACAGTCTCCCCGAAGGCCTCGTTCTTAATAGATCAAAATTATTTTACATTCTTTGACCATTATTTGAACAGAACATGATCAAAGATACAAGGTGTTTCGGCTAACATGTGAGAAGACTTAAGGAAAGCTGGTTAACGCTACGCGACTCGCACGAACGCAGCATTGTTCACTGTCCTACTGGACAAGTCAATACATTTGTTTCGGTGGTCAAAATTGGCTAGTTAACACACATTAATTAGTCAACTGATTAAATATTAATTTCTGCACAAACCCTTCAATATAAAATTGTAGAGTGTGTTGAGAAATATTCTATCGTATATTCTCCATCACAGTAGCCATCGCGTGTGTCATATTTTCGAGCTTTAAAAAAGAAATTCCGCGAGATTAAAAAAATAAATCACGTGACAAAAAGCTCTAACATCGCAGTTCGGTAGCGCGTAGTCACGTAAAATCTGCTTTAAATCTCGCGCAAAATTTTAGTGCTTTCTTTAACGCTAAAAAATTAGACACAGAAAGACTACCGTTATGAAAACGACACAATTGGATGCTCTTCAAAAAGCTCTACAACTTTTGTGTTGAAAGGTTTGCGTGCCAATTAATGCGCAAAACGTTTGCTAATTAATTTGTGTAAATTGGTCAGTTGGGCACATCGCAAGAAATACCTAGACTTGCCTAATACATAATTTGGTTCAAAACGCGTAGCGTACAGCTTAGTGTAGGCATTCGCACAAGTTAGCTGAAATGCCCTCTATATAGCTCGCCCTTTTGCCATTTAGGGGAAATTCTCACAAGATCATAAAAGACGTCAATTCATAGGACTACATAAACCGCCTATGTTTTATTTAAGAATCCCCAACCGGTAGAGCTTCACCACTTAGTTAATTTCAAATGTTCATCATACGGCTTTTGTCGGATGAGAAGCGAATGTATACATCCGTCGCATGAAGAAACCCATACAAATCAATATGAAGGAGAACTTGGTGTTTGTAAAGTGTGCAAACCTTCACTCTGCTCGTGCTTCGCATGACAAAGTATCAAGCAAGGACATCTCGAGCAAGAAAAGCTAGATGCCGCAACGAGCCCAATGGTGACAGCGGCCTGTATGAAACAACGGGAACGGAGAAGCACATTGCCGCGAAAGCAGGCCATTATTTTCCAGAGCAAACTTAAGATGGTTGGAGTCATCGCTGACGCAATCTACGCTCTTTCTGATATGCTTAACGGAGAATTTCTTTCTGGATTAGGGGTGATTCGGAACTGAGATGTAGCGTCAAGGACGCAGCCTACATTGAATACTTCGTGCCTACGTGATCGCGTTTGACCGACGTTGCAAGATCAACTAAATCAAAAACGTAAAATGGAGCTGATACTTCGCTACATTCACACAAATTTCAAGAATTAAAAAGAAAACGCTCGCCAATAGAAGTTTTGGGCAATTCCAATTTATCAGGAGACTCTAATCTCCAGGGTAAAAATTAAAAAAAAAAGATCCTTCACGGTACTCTTTGTGGAATCTAGTTAGGGTCCAGGTCAGTGGTTATGAGAGGATCATTAGCTGTAGGCACTTTTCTAACCTCTGAGGATTGACCAAAAAAATGTGTCGTGAACGTTCGTGTAAGACATCGTGTCAATGCTGCGGCACTACTCAGCGGCCACAGAAGCCAGTCTAAGTAATTGAGTGTGCTAGCCTCTGGATTCTCAGAAATGAGAGAACAATGTTTTGTAGCAATAGAGGTCATGATTTTGATAACTACTTGTATTTTTGTTCATAATTAAAATAAACTTTTTGTATAACTGGTGTCTTTGTATATATATGTTATTTATTTTTATTTATTATATAAAAACAATTACTCATTTAAACTATAAAAATCGTTGAATTTTCGAGATATTTAAATTTAAACAAAACTAAATTTATGCAATCATGCCGAATTTGCGATGAAAACAAACTGCAAGGAACGCCTTCCAGGTTTTGGCTGAAATTCGACTCCGTAAACTCAGAACCACGGTGGAAGAGAGAGGTGCCTGCACGGCGCAGCCTCGTCACGGAGCAATAGACCGATCTCACCAGGAGTTGCGCGACGCCACCGCTGCCGCGGTGCATGCTGGTACCTGTAGTTCTCCCCAGTTTTCCGGCCGCGTCAATGCGCATTGTACGCCCGCCCGGCGTTTGGAAATTTTCGGGTTACCACGAGACGTTTAGACAGGTGTTTACTCATGGTTTTCAATGGGTGGCTTCACCCGTTGTATGCCACGGTGCTACAATAGCAGCACCAGGCAAAAAGGCCTCGGATATTATGTCTTCCCGAAAGAAAGCAGCACGGCAAAGAAAGGTAAACAGAGCCGGACAGAGCGGCAAGAAAAATAGCGTTTTTCCATTTGTTTCGCGATTTGCTTCATAATTTATATCCACCTATTGCACGTCAGCTAAAAAGTGTAAGATTGCAGGGCACGAGACACACAGCGTGCCGAAGTGTTTCGTTCGTTGGAATCTCTCTGAGCATTCGCTCCGTAGCGGTCTATCCGTTGGTCTATCTCCACGAAGTTTGGTGAGGCCGTTTTGAATACACTTTTTGCTCAATGAATTTTGGTGGTCATAACTGTTAATGGGACGACATGTTTTAAGCAGAACCGTGCTTCAAAAGATCAGGACAATCACTCAAAAAAAAAAAAAAAAAAAAAGCAGCGATTCTTGATATGCATCACTTGAAATAAAACAATTTTTTTCGGAAGCGATTCTTGATATGCATCACTTGAAATAAAACAATTTTTTTCGGAAGTGGTTTTCATTCTTTTTTCATACAAAACGTAAAAAGAAAACACCACATAAGGCAATTTAGAAGTGCAACACTTACCGGCAGAAATGTGACAAACGAGCCTAACCTATTTTGGGTTAGGCTCGTTTGGGTTAGGCTACTGATCCAGAAAAAAGCTTCCAACGTCTGGCGACTCTTAGCGTTCGGAGCTTGCGCAATCAAAACGAAACTAAACAGAAACCTTACACAAAAAATCATCTCCACCCCAAGTTTTCAGGTATCTGGCATGGTTGCTTCTTTTTGAGAGATGACAATTTTTACGGCGCATCAGGCATGGCCTTACTGTACATCATTTCTTCTCTGTGTGCAGGCTTCTCCCCGCAGTTAATCTGTACCCTGTCGCACAGGCTGTCAACCAGAATGGAACAACTTTTAGAAAACTATCGCTTACCGAGAAAGTCTATTTAGCTCCTCTTACTTCATTGTTGATTAAACGTTATGCACAAGACTGTACACTACCAAGCTCGGTTTTTCACCAACACATTTGACGCTGTTCCACGGTGCTACACAAAGCCGATGGTCACTCGAATTTTTTTGTTCTTTGCCATTCAACTAGGTGTTCCATCCGAGCAGCCGGAAAGCTCAAGTAGTGGCGTCCTTGTTTTTTTCCTGCGGCCGCAGTGGGACCACTGCGTGAACGGCAGTGTGCTCACGCGTTCACGAAGCAGACGACGCCGAAGCAGACGACAAAGCGATTCTAAAGCGATAAGACGACTGGAACTGCTTTTCTGCGCTTGCTAACAAATTAAGACATCACAACCAACACAATTTTATAAAATACAGTCCTTTTAGAAGAATCCAAGCTGATACCGGGGCGTCCCAAACGATAATCAACGATGGACGCGCAGCCCATCGTTTCCGGGAAGCCGGAAAGCGATGACTACAAGTATCATGGCGGCGGCACCACTTCCGGAATGCGCGCGCCTGCGCAGTTCGCTTGGTGACATCGGTCTATTGTGTCGAAGGTTCGCTCCCATCTCGGCCATACGCCGTGAGAGTATGCAGTTCGACATGACCTCCTCGCGCTGAAGTGTGGGTTCAGAAGATAAGGGCGGCGCTAAATAATCGTTGTTTACCATCTAGTCAGCGGTGACAGCCTCATGGAACAAATATCCGTGAAAAGCAGCGAAAAAGTAGGGGAACTGGCGGACGTTGTGGTGCCCGGTTTTTCGGTCCGAAGATTGAATGACGCTCATCTTCAATGCAATAATAAAGCAACGCCTCAAGAAAAAAAAAAAAAAACGATTTTTTTTTTTTTTTTGTGGCAACAGTTTGGGGCGATATCGCAAGTAACGCAGAAGAACGCCACGCCGGTGAAATGACGTACAAAATGCTCGTGTGAAGTATTTATTCGCAGTCCCGATGAACTGAGGCACCGTTCTACTCACATAAACCTGTCTACAAACCCAAGATGTGCCGCGGCAAATACCCGTAGCTCAGACATTTCCAAGGGCCTCACGCAATAAATTCAGGGAGATAAGCTCTCAAGATCATTCGTTCCGTGCACCCCTGTTACTAACAAAAAAGAGATTCATAGCTACTAAACGAGACTGTGAGAGGTAGAGGAGGTAGGGGGATGTCTTGCGGAAAAGAAAGTTGAGCCTTCCTGATAGAAGTAATATTCAACTCGTGAACTGAAATTAGCACCAAACACCTCTTCTTGAACGCAGTTCCGCGATATCTCACTTGCACACTCGCGCATTTGAAGCCGTGACGGCATTGCTACCATGGTAAATCCAACACCACCTAGACTAGGAGAAGGCCTCCGCACTTCTCCCCTCCTGCTCTCTGACGTCATCGCACCTTGTCCAGAAATTTCAAAGCTTCTAACTATCTCACCTCCCGACAGATGGCGCTAGCTGCGACACCGTCGTACGCGAACCCGGGAGGGAAGCCGTCGCCATTTTTGCGGGTTGCTGACAGCACGTGCGCTGCTGCCGTTCCTTGTTGCAATGCCCGTTTTCGACGAACTTATTTCGTTGACGAATGCATACTGCGACATGGGGCGGTGTTGTGTACCGAACTGTCGAGGCAACTACAAGGGTCCCGAAGTTCGCTCGTTTTCTTTTCCGAGAGACGTTAAGCGAAGAGCGGAATGGCAGCGGGCTGTGCGGCGGCGCGACGTCGACGTGGGGCTGTTGAAGGACCCCGAGGTAAGCTGCATCCAGCGTGAACCTTCCGAATGGCCAATATGTCTCGTAATTATCCCAAGAAATACTAATTAGTGTTTTGTTTCTGTCACGCACAGGTTTACGAGCGTCACTTCAAACCGGAGCATCTGCGTACAACGTCCACGTATACGGACTGCGATGGACGAACCATTGAAGCTCCCATGAAGTTGACGCGGCTAACTCCAGACTCCTTCCCAGCCATTTTTCCTGACTGTTCTTCGTATATCTCGGATGCGCGCACATCTCTAGAAGAGCCTGAAGTGAAAAGAAAGCGAACTGAAAATGAGCTACTCCAAAAAAACATTCAAGAGTCCCTAACAGCGTTTGAAGAAGAAGAAAAACAGCACAAAGTTCACAATCTCTGTGAACTGATTTCTCGTGTTAACGAGCGTCGAGATAGGAAGTTTTCGTGTACAACAGCATGTGAGACGTGCCTCATCTTCGCCTACATCAAACCGGCATTGCAAGCCCCTGAGCTGCTTGTGTCTGTGGTAGTGTCCCAGGATCTCTCAGTTCGCGTGTATTTTAAGTACGCTCCGTTGGTGTCGGATGATGTGTGCATTCCTTGCGAAATCCGTGACGTTCGTGTGCTGGATAACCTTCTGGACGACGTGGAGCACTCTATTGAAAAGAAGGCCCATCAACAGGAGGACAAGGTAAGAAGAATGCTTAGACTGGCTTTCTCATTGCTGGATGACATTTGTGACGATGAGTTGCATGATGATGACAGGGCTGACGCACTGATCTTCCTGTAGTTGCTAACGCTACAGTAAACTTTGCTAGTCCAGTTTACTCAAAAATAAAGCGGACTTCGGTAATGGCTAGTTTTTTTTTTAAGCTGGCAGTTTCGGCTTTTTGTTGCACAATATGATTATGACTGTGAATATGACTGTACCAAATGCTTAAAGTTTGTTTTTTAGGATGCTCTTCATACATTGTAATAAATATTATAATGGCTAGTTTGTTTTGTTGTTAACGTTGGCCAGTTTGGTATTTCTTTTTGTCGCACAATTTGATTATGGCTGTGAATATTACTGTACCAAATGCTAAAAGTTTCTTCGTTGTCATACATTATTGATACATTGTTATGAATGATCAAGTGGCTTGGGTTTCTTTTTTCTTTTCTAAAGCTGGTTTGTTCAGGTTTTTTTCGTCGCACAATGTGGTTATGTCTGTCATAATGGCCGTACCAAGACGTAAAAGTTCGCGTCTTCCTTGTGATACACTGTACTTATATTGTAATCAATATTTTGCGATGTACCCAGGCCTTGTGTACCTTTCTTTTAATGCCATCGGAAGCAGTCACGACCGCCGTGATGGAGCGCAGCAGCAGTATTCCATCTCCATGTAACTTAGTATTCTTTTGAAGATTTCATATGCTATGCATCTATCGCGGCAATGCAGAAATGGGCGTTTTACGCAACTCTAGTAAGCGCCGCGCGGGAAGCTTCTGCGTCTCAGCAGCTCTCGTCGACGGGCCAGGTGCGTGACGTCACGGAGGCAGTGAGGAGGCCTGAAGTGATCTAGGTGGTGTTGGTAAATCCCACACGAGGAAGCTCCGTTAAAATACCAGCGTAAATGTGTGCACACGATTGCCTATAGCTGGCCAAAAGATGGCTTGAATGCTTCGCTACCGAGAATTGTTTACGTGACGGCTGTGTGACGGATGGCGCTGAAACAGTGTTGCCAGACAGACCAAAATTGCAAAATTAACTGATTTTTGCGTTTAAAAATACGTCCCGTATCGAAACAAAAAGAGGAGTAATGAACGGTACTATTTTAATAATTGTGTTATATGTGCGAGCGTTTTCAAGAAATCTGCACTCGAAAAAAAAAAATGGGGAAAAAAACGCTATATAAGTTTATAGGCAACCAGCAAAAATCCGTCACGACATTGCGTTTATGAACCACGTGACATCGGAGGTGGGCGATCGTGGAGTTGCACGTACCCTGATTTAGTGAAGCTAGCGGAGCCCCAAGCCAATAGCGCCCCTGCCGGTAGAGCGCGAAACCCGAGTAGAATTTTGGCCCCCTTTCTCGCCTTCCCGGCCATGTTCCGACAACTCCTTTCTTCCACCGTGCTCAGAACCCTTGGTATCGTAAATGTATCCGGTATTTGAAATGTGACTGTCACCACTTTGCACCAGGCCTTTGCTTCACTCCGTTTCATTCAAAAATAAATCGCAGCGGACGGTTAACTGAGCCTCTTGCCAATCCTGAGGCAAGAGAGGACCCGCATGACCTCGTGTACCACGCGTGGCTGCGCCCATGCCAAATGCCATCTAACTTTGTCTCGACACTGCATTGGCCTGGATGGCTAGACAGCGTTCATCGGAGTCTATCAGATAGAATACACCAGCCATCCCAACAATCGCCTTCTTCGCGCTGCCATCTTTGTCTCCTGGGCTGTGGAACACGTTCTGGGCATGCTCAGTAGCTCTCTACTGAGAAATAGGACACGACGCGCATGTGTCCACAGTCCGGTGACTCGGCACTTTCCGCCTGCGTAATACGCGCTAGAATGGTGAATATAAATCCAACGAAAATTCGCAGTGCGTCCTCACCGGGATTCCAGGGTCAGAGACGTCGGGGTCGTTGCTATAGTCCCGCGGCGGAGACTCGCTCGCGTCGCAGGGCAACTTGCCCAGACGACGCACTTCCAGCACCATGTGTGGAGACTGCCTCAGAATCTCGGCGGCGTCGTCGTGAGTTGCGACACTCAGCTCTTGCTCGTTCACCGAGAGAATCTGGTCGCCCACCTGATGGAGACACGAGAAGAATGGTTCCTCAGAATGTCAAGGAATCATCGCTGAAGGGATGACGAAACAACAGAAAGCAAGGATGTCTTAAAATGACGTCTAGCATACCTTCACAGTTTAGCCACCGGACAAGGTATACGCTTAAAAATAACGACACTTCAACTGTCTTATTGCCTGAAATCATTGTTGTCAGTTATCTGAAGCTTCATCTGAAATTGCTGGAAACGTTTTTCGTTTTGCAGAATTGTTTAACTTGACCACGACCATGCAGAAAACAATATCGCCTCCGCTTCCTGACACCCTATGTGTAGTTCAGCATGGCTATGTTGGACATTGTGCATGTTTCCTTTAAAAGGTCATGGAAGTGATGTTTTACGTCTGATTTGTAGGAAGCAAAAGTTACGTGATTTACCTACAAAAATGCGGGCGGAGTCGGCTAAACCAGAAACTTTGCCCATACAGAACGGGACATAATCGTGACGTTTCGTTTAGTACAGACAACATTCGAAAAGGCACCAGCTCCAAAGTAGGGTTTCGTTAGTCATGTTTTCCTAACCGCGTCGTCGTCAAGCTATTATGCCACTTTTCAACTAATTGAGTTATTACGGCGAAAGCCTAATATGCCCCACTACGCGGAAAGGCGGCGTCCGAGTTGTGCTCGAAAGATGGCCATTAAAAATACGTCATCAAGCACGCCCTGCTCAAGGTCAAAGCTGACGCGCCTCACAAATAAAACACAAAGAAAAGCACAGCATCGCAGATGCTTCGTCATGGAAAGCATGACGCCGGCGCGGCTGCCGCGCCTGCGCGGAGGGGAGCGTGATGTCACCGCCGGAGCCTCGTGTGCAAAAGGAAGACGTGGTGCGCTGGTTGTAGGAATGCGCTGCGTGTAGGAATGCTTTCGCATTCCTACACGTAAGCAGTCTTAAGTGTCTTCGGCGTGTTTTCATTTTCGCTGGGAAGACTACCGGCAGCACCGTGATGCACTCGAGCTCTCGGGAGACATTTTTTGCCAACATTGCCTTCCAAAGAATGTAGTGCGGTGGTTGTGCGACGCTGCTCGAGACAACTTTGGCGCGAGGAACCGGAGGAGGAGGAGGAGGAATAAACTTTATTGTGCCCATATACCAGTCTCTGGGTGGTTCCCCTAGTCCAGGGCTACAACGCTGTCAGCTGTCACCTTCGCCCGTTTCATCAACTTTAGTTGGTCGGCAGCCGACGAGCTGAGCAGTTCGGCTTCCCATTTCCCGGGAGTCGGAGCAGGGTGGGATTGGGGGGATGTTGGGGTGTGCTGCGCATAGCCACGCGGTGCGTGATAAGGATGCATATCGCCCGCATTGCGGACGTTCGGCTTTGTAGTTTGGGTGGGAAAATTTGTGCAAGAGCGCTAGGTTGCGGAACGCGCCTGTCTGGAGTTGGCGCCAAGCGACCGCGTCCTCTCTGTCGAAAATTTTGTGTGGTGGGTGGTATTCGCGCATTTGGCCACGGTGGTTGGCCCTAATTTATAAGTATCTGTTTGTTACCGGAGTAAAGTATGAATCTAGCCGTAGTCGCGACGTGGCAACGGGAGTACATGCTCCGGCCTTGGTGCCAGCACACCGATTGCCTTTCACCTCGTCGTGTCCTGGGATCTATATGAGATCCACCGTAGTGAAGCTCTTACGGCCTTTCTAGGTGAGGGCCTTGAGTGTCTTCGGCGAAACACGACCGGCTTGGAAGCGACGCAATGCTGCTTGCGAGTCGCTCACGATGGTGACATGGTCTTCGCCGAGCCCAATGGCCATGGGGATGGCGAGCTCCTCTGAAATAGTCGTATTCGAGGAATGCAGCGACGAAGTGAATCGGGTGCTCCCAGTTCCGTCCATGACGCATATTGCCGCTGCGTTTCGTTGGTAGGCATATGTGGCCGCGTTTGTGTACAGGACGTCAGCCCGTTTGTCGTAGTCTTTTATGGTAGAATCTGGCCCGAGCCTTGCAGCGCTCTGGGTGGGGGGTCGGGTCCATGTTGCGGGGACTCATGTGTAGCTCAATTTCGCTTCAAATGTTTGTAGGAATGGGTGCCGTGTTGTCCTTTCCCTCTCATTGGAAGAAAATCTTGAGTGACTCGACGACCTCTCTGCCCGCAATGGCTTGGTCGAGTCGGTCTCGTTGAGTAGCGAGGTGGCTGTCCACCAGCTCCCTAAAAGGGTTGCGGACGTTGTGGAGATCTGGCTGCCTTCTCCCGCGCCGACCCTCCGGGCCCCAATTTCCGGCAACTCGCACTCGATGCCTCCGAGATGCGTCATGCCTCGGGGGACCGCCCATGGCCTCGCGCACCACAAGGTCCGGCTGGACTGCTCCCCTAAGCCAACTGACGTCACGCGACTGGCTTCCCAAGACAAAGGGGCGAAGGCTTGACAAGGGGAAGCCGGACAAAGGAAGCCTCTGTCTTGGACGGCGGCGTTCTTGGACGGCGGACAGCGTGCAGCGGCGACAGGAGACGAGGACGCTGGCTCGGGAATCGACGGGAGACGGACGATGGCGCGGGGAAAGTGCGGGCGAGACGTCGAGCTGTGGACTCGACTAACCGACCAGACGGCGACCCTGGACGACGACGTCCCCATGACGCGGTGTGAACGACCACCGCTGGGACTAGGAGAAGCTGCAGTGGCAGCGGACTTTCCCCCGGCCTCGCTGATGACCGTTTCCCGATCCCGAAACCCCCCAGGCAATGAGTGAGTGAATAAACCCTTTTGCCGAGAGCGAAGTATTGTTGTGTCATATTCATCCGGGAACAGGGTCTGAGGGAATCGGAGTTAGAAGCCCGCATAAACTGGCGCCGCAACGTGGGGCCTGATTTTCGATCAGGCAGGCATTCCGATTCCTAACCTGTTTCCGGTTGAATTTGGACACTGTTTTGCGCTCTTTTTGGGGGTCATATTCGTCGCAGGAACGCCACACGGAGTTTTGTTGCGGGCACGCCGCACGAATGTCCTGACAATATCGCCTGCCCGACGAGGAGGCGCAGACCTTGACCGTTTTTTTAGGGATTA
This sequence comes from Ixodes persulcatus, assembly GCA_013358835.2. NCBI lineage: Eukaryota > Metazoa > Arthropoda > Arachnida > Ixodida > Ixodidae > Ixodes > Ixodes persulcatus. The sequence goes on along the minus strand of JABSTQ010011411.1, from coordinate 337,168 downwards.
ACCCCTTTTCCCAGCATGTCAGGAATTTGCTTATCCCCCGTTACGAGAAGCGCCCTGAGTATTTGCTGTTCAGCGCACCGTTGGATGCTGGCAGGTTGACCCTGCTGCGCAAGAGCGCTGTGTGCGTCGAAATTACCGCACTTTTCGAGGCCCGTAGCGTCGGGCGTCACCCCACCTACGCCTCCGGCCGTCCACGTCTGCTGGGAAACATGCCAGCTCATGGTTTGGGGGATGTGACGCGCCTAACCGCCTTTGCTCGCGTATCGACGTAATGTTTTGGAACGCTTGTTACCGATCGGACGCGTTAGAGAGGCATCGCTCTGGGTGGAGAACGCTCCCATTGCGGATGGCGGTTGCATGCATGGACTATGTTTGGAAATTATTCCCGCATTGCATTTTGTCCGGGAGGAGACTAGCGTCCCAGTGTTACCGTATATGCTAGCTCCCAGTTGGCCTTGCTTGAGCTGTCAGCGCGGTTTTGAGCTTCGTTAGTTGACAGCGTTTTAAGGTACTGTATGCGCTCTTGTGGTTCCGACCAAGATCGCTTTGAACGAGTACCTTGTGGCCAGAGGCTACATTTAGGGGCTAAGCCTACTAAATCGTGCAGGATACGCGATGTCTGGTGCGCAGACATCGGAATCCTGAAAACCACAGAGTTTCCGTTTTCACTTTATCAGTGGCAGTGTGTAATGCTCCGTGGAGTCCAGTACGCGATGGGCATGACCCGTACGTTTCTGGTTGTAGAGTCGTGAGGTTGATTCCGTTTAATTGTGCGCACAGTTGGTTCCGGATCCTCACACCGCTATATCGAGGGTTGAGCCTCGCGGCGGGAGTTACTCTTTCATTTCGTTTTGTCCGTCTCCGGAGGAGTGGCGGCTAGCGCGTGCTTTGCGCTGCCGCCGGATATACAGTACAGCGGTACGGCTCTCGGCCGTGCTTGGGTTCGCGTTGGGACGCGAGGGCGAAGAGAGCGTAATTGGTCGTGCAGAGACCTGGATCAGAGTAAAATTATAGATTTATGGGAGAAAAGACAGCTAGGTGGGTAATGAGCTGTGCTTGTGCAGTGAAAAGCTGCACGAGGGGAGTGGCGGTCTTGCGAGGATGTGACGAGTTGTTCATAGTTTTATCCTGTACAGATGCGCGGTTGGCCCGGGAAAACATACGGTTCACGTCGGCGGGTACGTGCCCGGGAAGCCTAGAAATTATGGCAGCGGCATGGCCGTCGGCGGCCTATAACTGTTGTGCGTTGGGTCAGCCCGTCGCTGTACAAACTGCAGCCTTTGCATGAATGGGTAGCGGGTGTTGGAATCCAGCGGTAAATGCGGTAGACACTTCGACGCTGCGGAAACTGTTCATGCAGAGCAAATATAGCTATTAGCTCGCCCATTTCCAAGACCGGCCGGTTAGATTATTTGGCATTTCAGTGTCGCGCTTCTTGCGCGGAAGATGAAAAGTGCGCGTGTGGGATATTTACATTGTTCGAACCCTACCTGTCCTCACAGTCGCAAGAAGACTTTTCAGTCATGCGGCGTGTTGACTTGGTCGGGGGCGAGCTTTGTGCGTACCCTACTGCGTTTGTATGAGGACACGTTGCTCGGATCGAGAACGTCGAAGAGTCGCGAGACGCGTCGACGGCGTACTTTTCTTGCTTAATCCCGGCCAGCCTTGACATCAGCTGGAAGACTTTTTAGTTAGCGGTGTCGGCGTTTGGCTGGGGGAGAACTCTAATGTGCGTCGATGCGCTTGTCGCGGTTGTCGAGCCCGTGCGGGGTTCGCTGCGGACCGCCGTTACGCGCTCGTCGCTCGTGTTGGGAGGTCACCTCCGAGCAGTCAAGCGGTAACATCTGGTTGCATGCCCAGACGTTACGGACATAGCCGTGTAAATAGGCTGTCCGATTAGATCTGCTCTCCGCATGATCTAGATACTGTTCCATTTGTACTGGTGTAAGTGGCCGGTACCACGGAACAACAGCCTCTCGGTAAGGTGATTATCCCTTCTGATGATGGCGTGCTGCGTAGCTCGCCCGTAGCGTGTTTGTAGCTCGGGTGTCGCGAACGCCGAGTGCGTGAGTGAACGTCTTGAGTAATTGCTACGGTTGGCAGCGTGTTTTTTTTCCCGTAGCTATTTTGAGTCGCACCTCGCGAACGGGGCAGGATTGATTGCCGTCTCCTTACCGGAGGTTATTGTTGGTTTTTAAGGTTTCGTGCGTTCTTCGCGAGTGTGTTTGAGATTAATATTGTTGTCAGAGGTGTGCAGTTCTGACGCTTTGGTAGATTGTTTTCTGTTTTAAAAGAATGCGGTTGAGTTTTATACGAGCAAACTTTGTATAGTGGGCATATGTACGAATTGAGTATACAGTGAGTGCTTATGCTTTTTAGTTGAGGAATACTTTTTCCTCTTAGGTACCTCTTGAACGCGTAGCGTGACGTTCTTAATGATTGCCTGCCTGTTGGTATTGAAATGAAGAGTTTTGTTTTTATTTCGTGTCATGTCCAACGATCGAAAGATTTTGGTTCCGTCGCGCCGTTTGATATAGCGTGTCGGTATTCGTTTTTGCGCGATTCGCTGTCTGGGATATTAGGGACGGAAGCGAACTTTAAGAGCCGGCGTATGTTGTGTGTGCCTGAGTGCCCGTGCGTGTCGTGAGCTGTGGTGCTCCGCACCAGTTCGTGGACGTGCTCCGTCGGTCGCGGGCTGCCCAGTGAATGAACGTCCACCACTGGCCTGCCTGGTTTGGTGCCACCACCATCATCATCGAGGGTCCACGTCATCATCGGTGACACTCAGCTGAGCAAGTTCTCTGCCGGAGGCCCTGGGTACCACGCAACCTCAAGCCCCCCGGAGTCTGAGCCTTGAGGGGAGGGAGGTGTGGAGATCTGGCTGCCTTCTCCCGCGCCGACCCTCCGGGCCCCAATTTCCGGCAACTCGGACTCGATGCCTCGGAGATGCGTCATGCCTCGGGGGACCGCCCATGGCCTCGCGCACCACAAGGTCCGGCTGGACAGCTCCCCTAAGCCAACTGACGTCACGCGACTGGCTTCCCAAGACAAAGGGGCGAAGGCTTGAAAAGGGGAAGCCGGACAAAGGAAGCCTCTCTCTTGGACGGTGGCGTTCTTGGACGGCGGACAGCGTGCAGCGGCGACAGGAGACGAGGACGCTGGCGCGGGAATCAACGGGAGACGGACGATGGCGCGGGGAAAGTGCGGGCGAGACGTCGAGCTGTGGACTCGACTAACCGACCAGACGGCGACCCTGGACGACGACGTCCCCATGACGCGGTGTGAACGACCACCGCTGGGACTAGGAGAAGCTGCAGTGGCAGCGGACTTTCCCCCGGCCTCGCTGATGACCGTTCCCCGATCCCGAAACCCCCCAGGCAATGAGTGAGTGAATAAACCCTTTTGCCGAGAGCGAAGTATTGTTGTGTCATATTCATCCGGGAACAGGGTCTGAGGGAATCGGAGTTAGAAGCCCACAACGTCGAGCTTGAGTCGCTTCCCCATGGAGGCCGAAGGACGTCTTGAACACTTTACGTATGAGAGCAACCAGCTTGTCCTCGTCTCCCTTGGCAAGATTCAGATAGCGTGTGGATTGGATGATGCGCGACAGCACAAGGGCGATAACCAGTGTGATCGTGTCGTCTTTAATGAGGTTGTGCCACCGGCTGGCGACTCGGGGCATGATGCGTAGGATCTGAATGACTTGGTTCTGGATGAGTCTGAGAGTGTGGGTCGGCTTTCCGTCCTCCTGGAGGGAAAGTCCCAAGATTCTGGCACGCGACACCACGGGAATTTGCGAGCCGAGCCCAGAGACTTGCATCTCGTCTCTGAGCTCGGGCTTGTGGCTGGACTTTGGGGTCTTGCAGACCAGGATCAATTCCGATTTGGCTGCCGAGAAGCGTAGGTGTCCTTGGCGTATGTACCGTTGAACATCGTGAACCACCGCCTGAAGCGCGTCATGTTTCTCTCCGTTAGACCGGGACACGGTTTAGCTTGTGAAATAATCTACGTGCAGAGAGTGTTTAGTGTGCGGGATGCGCTCCAGGGTGGGGGGGACGGGAGGGGGGCAGCCCGCTCATTGCCAGGTTGAACAGGGTTGGCGGAGCACCGACCCCTGCGGCGTGCCCTTATTGGGAATGTGGATGGGGTCCGCGCCGAGGTCCCCTGCATTAATGGTGGCTGTCCTGTTCGATACACACTAAACATTTTCACACCCAATTATTGGTGTAAATGGCATGGGTCACAACTCACCCCCTTATTGGTGTACAAAAACGCCCTAGAAAAAAGGTGTTATTCCTCACACCCTCAAAAACCGGTGTAATTTCTTACACCCTTCACAGAAAGGTGTGATTCTGCTCTACACCATTTTATGAGGGTGTGATGGCAGCAGTACACCCTTCCAAAAGGGTGTACTGCAGCTAGAAGAGCATCGTGAAAAAAACCCCGAGACTAGTGACAAAAAATTGGGACAACACAAGACTGTCCCAAATTGTTTTGACAGGTGTTGTGTTGTCCCGATTTTTCGTTCCTAGTCTGGGTTTTTTTTTTTCACCATGATTTTTCACCAGCTCGCCTGCGCAGTAACTCTCACTTCATTCAGCTAGAAGAGGTAATACAAAATGTGTAACACAGCCACAGAATAGGGCACAGACCCCCGCAGCACTTCATCAAAAAGTATTTACGGAGAAATAATTGCTAACAAGTTGAAACATGTGCACCACTTTATTTTTTCAATCTGAAAAAAAACGTGCGTGGATCTTATCTTCTTCTGTCGCGAATTCGCGACAAACCAACGTCGAACCTCAAACGCGAGCATTTGTGACCTAATGTTTGTGGTAACTCGGAGAAAAAGGCAGAAGACGGGATCTCGCGGAAGGGCCGCGCGGAGAGCTCGAGACAGAAGACAGAGCGCGATTGACTGGACTGAGCCGGCATGAAGCAAGCCCTAGGTTAGCCAGCGGCATACGTTTTTCATCATGTAAATAAACCCACAGTTACTACATTTGGCGACGAGGCTGTTCCAGCCATCATCCGTGAGCATCAACGGCATAGGTAAAGCCCCTTCAACCCGAACGTCCACAGCTCTAGCACCCTGGCGGAAGCTACGACTGCTACGACTTCAGGAAGGGACCCCGCCGATGCGGACACAAACCGGGTGAGGATGACCTACATCGGTAACGTTCCTGATTTCAGCAAGTCAGAACGATTCGATCTTTACATTGAGAGATTCGAACGCTGGCTCGCGGCTAATGAGGTTCCGGAAGGCAAGAAGGCAGACATTTTGCTTGCAACACTTCCTGCATTGACTTATGAGCTGCTACGAGACCTCGTATCTCCAAGGACAACAACTGAATGTTCTTACGAGGACCTCAAACAAGCACTCATTCAACATTTCATGCCCAACCCCATCACGATTGCAGAACGATTTCGCTTCTACCGACGCAGTCAAGAGGAGGGCGAAACTCTCGCTGACTTCATAGCCGCGCTAAAGAAGCTTGCTCATACTTGCGATTTCAAGGACTTCCTGAATGATGCCTTGAGAGATCGGTTCGTCTGTGGGCTGAGAGACGAGTATTACATCAACCGCCTGCTCATCGAGAGGACGCTGACTTTCAAGTCAGCGTGCGATATCGCCTTAGGCCTAGAACTCGCCAGACGGGACGCTCGTCAGCTCACCCAGACGGCAGTTCCTCAAATTCAAGGAATTCAAAAAGTTCAAGTCCAGGAGCGTTCAACCAAGAAAAAGCTGGCGGCGCCAGGAGCGTCGAGTGTCTCTACGTCTAACACCTGCTACCGTTGTGGCAATCATCACCTTCATCAGGACTGTCCTTTTAAAAAGGAAGTGTGCCATAACTGCGGGAAGAAGGGACACATTGCGCGAGTTTGCAAAAGCAAGGCACGTGCGCAACACCAGATATCCAGCCAAGAAAGCCCCCAAGACGCTTACGTCACACTGTATCCAGTTGATGGAGACACCAACAGTGTCAGCGACGGCATCGAAGTCCTGCTGCAAATTGCAGGAAATGCTGTAAAAATGCTGCTGGACACTGGGGCGGCTCTAACCATCATCTCCGAGAGGCAATACAACGAGTCGCTGCGCGGTTTGCAACTAGAACCCTCGACTCTTCGCCTCCGCTCGTACACCGGTGACGCCATTCCTGTTCTTGGAGAGGCACAAGTTCCGGTAACCTACGAAGATCAGACATTGACGCTTCCATTGGTTGTCGTCCACGGAGATCGACCAGCTCTGCTGGGAAGGAACTGGCTGCGGCACATCCGCATCAACTGGTCCAACATCTTCTCACTGACAGAGTCTGCTGCTCGGAAGGGACTAGACAGTCTGCTAGACAAGCACAAGATGCTTTTCAGCGACCAACTGGGAATGGTGAAAGGAATCAAAGTAGCGATTCACGTCAAGCCCGAATGTGCCCCGATTTTCTTCAAACCGCGCCCCCTCCCATACGCCCTGCGTGAGGTGGTGGAGAAAGAGTTGGAGGCCCTCGAAAAACGCGGCACAATCACCAAAGTTGATAGAAGCAGCTGGGCGACACCGATCGTGGTGGTTCCAAAAAAGGACAAGTCCGTTCGACTTTGTGGAGACTACAAGGTCACCGTGAACCGTTGCATTCAGCCGGAGACCTACCCACTACCAAGTGCGGAAGACTTGTTCGCGACGCTTGCTGGTGGCAAGTACTTCAGCAAGATAGACTTGACCAGTGCCTACCAACAGTTGGCACACGACAAGTCACGACGATCACTTCGTCATTTTGATGTAGGAGATAAGGTCCTCGTGCGAGACGTGAGAGGGAACCAACACTCTTGGTCTCCGGGAGTTATTGTTTCCCGAAGAGGGCCACTATGGTATCTAGTGGAAGTACGGGAACGTACAGTCTCCGTTCACTTAGACCATCTTTTGCGACTGGATGCTCAGTTACCAAGTCGTGAAACAACCTGCCCACCACCATGGATGCTCGTAGACCCAACGGCCACTCCTAGAGTGTCGGCGGACACAGCTGGAGACTTGCAGAGTTCATCTGGAAGAGCCCCACCTACAGTGGTGCAGCCAGGCCCGGCAGGAGATGCAGCCACGCCACCGACTGAACACTCAAACCGTTATCCTCAACGGATCCGGCGTCCCCCAGACAGATTTGGCGTGCCACCAAGCCTTCCGGATGCTGGAGCTCCCGTTGGCATCTAAACAATTAAAGCGGGAGGGATGTGGTAACTCGGAGAAAAAGGCAGAAGACGGGATCTCGCGGAAGGGCCGCGCGGAGAGCTCGAGACAGAAGACAGAGCGCGATTGACTGGACTGAGCCGGCATGAAGCAAGCCCTAGGTTAGCCAGCGGCATACGTTTTTCATCATGTAAATAAACCCACAGTTACTACAATGTTAAGCTTTCGTGACAAAGCTACGAAATTCTTAAAGGCTTAAAATAAATGCACTGAAACTTTTAGTAAACCTTTCCTTCGCCTAAACCTACTTTAATGCTTTCTAGCTCTGGTGACGTAAGCAAAACTCGACAGGCTGGCAAAGACGGAACGACCGGGAGTTGCTTGGGGCGTAAGCGGGAGTTCATGTTTGTAAACGGTAAAATGGTTTATTGAGACAGAAGCAAGACTACTATCAGCAAAATTCTTGCAGAGTACACACTAAACATCGTAACACCCTTATGGGTGTAAATGGCTTGTCCTATAACTAACACCCATATAGGTGTAGCAAAACGCCCTAAGAAAAGGGCGTTATACCTAACACCCCTAAAGGAGGGTGTTTTTCCCGAACACCCTTAAATAAAGGTGTGATTCCACAGTACACCGTTTTATTAGGGTGTTACGACTGCGCAGTACGCCCTCTAAATTGGGTGTACCGCCGCCAGAAAGGTAAGTAAAAAAAACGCAATGACCAACACCCATAAGATAGGGTGTATTAACCCAAAAGACTACAGGAAGAAATGACTGCGAATGAGTCGAAACATGCCTGGTTCACTTTTTATTTTTCGATCAAGATTCTACTAGGTTCTACTAAATTCTCTTCAGACGATTGCAAGGAGGTCATCTGGCCGCAGCCATGTCTCTGCTTACTACGTTCACAAAGACGGAACGACCGGAAGTTACTTGGGACGCAAGCGGCAGTTCATGTTTGTAAACAGTAAAATGGTCTATTGAGACGGAAGCAGGACTACAATCAGAAGCATGCATGCAGAGTACTTACATATAAGAGAGCGATCTCATGTAATCCGTGATAGATGCATAATCCGATTCGAGCAGCACAGAACAATTCGCAAACACAATGCCGGGGATGAAGGCGGTCGCTCACATTCCACGGAAGTATCGCGGTCACCGATGAGGAGCTTTCTGTCGTGATAGATGCACAATCTTATTCGCGCAGCTCGAAACAACGCAAACACAATGTCGAGGATGAAGGCGGTCGATCACAATCAACGGAAGTCTCGCGTCCGCCGAGGCCCGATGAGCAGCTCTTTGCCGAAACGCGTTCTACAAACACAGCACAATAATTCCATAGACTCCGACGAAATAAACGGCCATTATAAAAAAGTTGACATGGATGTATTCCGCCGTTCACGACGAAAAACTACGGTCGCGAAGTGGAACTCGTCAGGACCTGCTTGTACGAAAAACAGGAGAGCACTGAAGGACGCTTTTTGGAAACCGGATTTACGTGGTCCCTACAACTCACCATAACCTGGCAAACGGCGAAGGCTATGAGTCCATGAGCCCATCAGCGCGTCAGAGCGAGTCGCGTGACAAATTTTCGTCCAAGCGTTTTTGTCCTACGGAGAGCGGTCACGTGTTTCCCTCCACCCCTCTGATTCGCTAGAAGCGGCCTTCGCAGTCGCTCACAGCCACACGAAGACCCAAAAGGAGGTGTGGAAGCTTATCAGAAGACGAGGTCAAAGGGGGTGGACAAAGCAGCTAATCTCCCTCTGCTGCCTCCTGCGCTGTACAGGGAGGGTCGTTTGTGTGCGGGACCTTGGAGTCGTTGTTGTTCGGGCGGCGGTTCCCTTTCGAAAAGTGTGGAGCCGGGGAGTGGCTTGTGCTGTCTCGGTAGAACTCGTTGATCGTCGTCTTGTTTATGCGTTTGAGTTCCTTCTTTCCCTTTCTTTTTTTTTCTTCATGTGTTGGGAAGTGTACTTATTGGTCCAGACAGGTGAGATTGTATTACCCGAAATAAGGGCGCCACAGCTTGTTCAGAGCTTCAGCGCAGTCAAAAAAAAAATATTAACAAAACGGAATTTGTTTGCTTTTAGCCCGAGAAAGACTTCTCGGGCTAAAAGCAAGCAGATTCCGTGTTGCTTAATTTTTTTTTAACGTCGTATTTTAGGCGGTCAAGAAATAGAAATACCTCTCCGGCATAGCCGATTAACGCAGGATACTCTCAACACTCAACCAAAAACGGCGTCGCGTACGTTATGTCAGGATGGCGTCGGCGCGACTCATCCCATTCGTTAAATATTGGCTGAACCAAAATGGTGTGGGCACAATCTTTTCGATTAGATCCAACATCGCGCAATACGGTATGTTTCCTGGGCTGTATATTTACACGTCTTCGGTCACTTTTTGCGAGCGGAAGTGATTTTTTTAAATCGAAGTTGAACTGATAAAACGGATGCACGCGCGACACGTTATTTTCGGCTCGTGTCGGATGGAGAGTTCGATCGGAGTTGCAAAAACTATTCTCTAGCACTTCCTAATCATACGCGCCTTCGTGCGGCGATTAATCATACTCGATGTTAGTACCGCCGTACATCAGCAACAGTTTCACCAAAGCGATAAACATGAACGGTTATGAAATCATGGGTGTATTCGACAGTATCAACATTACGCCCCTCTCACACCGTGTGAATGAAGGGCGTAAAATTCGCCCATACACCCTTTTTACACGATTTTAGAAACCATCGCTACAAGTGGGGCGTAAAAAGGGCGTGTAAGGGGTGTAAGACGTCAACACACCCTTTTTACACCCACTGATATTCAGAAATTGTGTAAAAAGGTTCTAAAAAGGGTGTTTTTCCTAACTTGCACCCTTCTTACACCCTTTTTACACGATTATGGGTGTTACAATGTTTAGTGTGTACTTACAAATAAAACAGTGATCTCATGTAATCCGTGATAGATGCATAATCCGATTCGGGCAGCACAGAACAATTCACAAACACAATGTCGAAGACGAAGGCGGTGTCTCACATCTGAAGGAAGTCTCGCGGTCGCCGATGAGCAGCTCTCTGTCGTGATAGATGCACAATCCGATTCGGTCAGCACAAAACAACGCAAACACAATGTCGAGGTTGAAGGCGGTCGATCATATCCAGCGGAAGTCTCGCTACCGCCGACGAGCAGCTCTTTGTCGAAACGCGTCCAACAAACACAGCACAATAATTCCATGGACTCCGACGAACTAAACGACCATTACCGAAAAGTTAGTATGGACGTATTCCGGCCGTCCAAGACGAAAAATCACCGCTGCGACTGCAACGCACTAAAAAAAGGAGAGCACTGACGCCTGACGGGCGCAAACCGGACCTACGTGGCCCCTACAACTCACCATAACTCTGAATACGGCAAAGACTACGGCCCCATGTGACCCCATCAGCGCGTCAGAGCGAGTCACGTGACAAATTTTCGTCCAAGCGTTTTTGCCCTACGGAGAGCGGTCACGTGTTTCGCACCACCCCTCTGATTTGCTAGAAGCGGCCTTCGCACTCGTTCACAGCCACACGAAGACACAAAAGAAGATGTGGTGACTTATCAGAAGACGAAGTCGAAAGGGGGTGGACAAAGCAGCTAATCTCCCTCTGCTGCTTTGTATAAGCCACCTGAGCTGCCCAGGGAGGGTCGCAAAATGGGACGCGTCAGGACTTGCTTCATGCAGATAGCGTGCCTGCTCTGATGCTGACCGCAAAATCACAAAATAAATACACAAAACAAATTCGAACGCCGTCGAAGCTTGGGTGAAAGCTAGGACGCTGAGAGCATGAAACAAGAGACGCGGTTTAACGCGTACCAAAAGAAAAAAAAACGAAAAAAAAGCATCGGGACGCTAGATATTTTGTTGTCACCACGCAGAGATAAGAATCGCGTACCCTAGCGGGAGTGTTATGAATTCGGCACTTTCGATTGTCTTGCGGCATTGTTTCTTCAGAACTACACACAAAAATAAAAGCTCAGTGAAGGTCGTGCAAGGCCCAGTCAGGTGAGATTGTAATACCCGAAATGAGGGCGCCACAGTTTGTTTAAGGCTTCAGCGCAGGATGTCTCTCTCGAGTTAAAAGTAAGCAGATTCCGTTTTGCTTATTAATCTTGTTTTTTATTTTCTTTCGTCACGTCAGATTCTGGACGGTTGTAAGGGGCCACGCACGCACGCATTCACGCAGGACACTTGACACTCAACCAAAAACGGCATCGCGTACGGTCTGTCAGGATGGCGTCAGCGCGACCCATCCCTTTTTTCACAGATATTGGCTGGACCGAAATGGTAACGGCACAATCTTTCAGATTTGATCCTATATCGCGGCAATACTGTGTGCTGCCTGGCAGGCACGTAGCCAGGATTGTTTTTCGGGGGGGGGGGGGGGGGGCCCGCCCATGACAAAATGCTGTATGAGGGGGAGGGGGGAGAGGAGGTCCCAGCAAAATGGAAGATTTCGGGGGGGGGGGGGGGGGCCGGGCCCCATGGGCCTCCCCCCTGGATACGTGCCTGCTGCCTGGGCTGTATATTTACACGACTTCGTTCATCTTTTGCGAGTGGAGATGTTTTTTTTTTGTTTTTTTTTTAATTGAAGTAGAACTGATAAAACTGACGCACACGCGACACGTAATTTTCGGCTCGTGTCGGACGGTGAGTTTGATCAGAGTTGCAAAAACTATTCTCTAGCACCTCTTAATCATACGCGACTTCGTGTGGCGATTAATTATACTAGATGTTTGTACCGCCGTAAATCAGCAACAGTTTCACCAAAGCAATAAACATTAACGGATATGAAGTCATGGGGGTAGTCGACTGCATCACCATAACGCCCCTTGCACACCATGTGAATGAAGGGCGGAAAATTCACCCATACACCCTTTTTACACGATTTCAGACACCATCGCTACAAGTGGGGCGTAAAAAGGGCGTGTAAGGGGTGTTAAACCTCAGCACACCCTTTTTACACCCACTAATATTCAGAGATCGTGTAAAAAAAGTGTAAAAAGGGTGTTTTTTCTGACTTACGCCCTTCTTACACCCTTTTTACACGATTATGGGTGTTATAATGTTTAGTGTGTAGGAAGGCCCGCAGGTAGTTCCACATTCTGGAGCCGCAAATGGTGACTGTATGTTTCGGAGGATTAGCTGGTGGCCCACGTTAACAAAAGCGCCTTTGACGTCTAGGGCGAGAACCGCTTGAGTCGTCGTCTTGGAGGTGGGGCCGATGATGTCTTCCTTTAGCTGCAGCATCACGTCCTGGGTTGACAGGTGCTTTCGAAAATCAAACATAGTGTGCGAGAACGCGCCCGTCTCCTCGAGGTGCGACTGCATCCATTTGAGGACGACCCGATCCATCAGCTTTCGTACGCAGGACGTGAGCGAGATAGGACGTAGGCTTGCAAGGCAGGGTTTCCTTCCAAGGTTTGAGGATGAGGATAATTTCCCAGCGTTTTCACTCCTTGGGGAGCTCGCCCTCTCTCCATACCTGGTTGATGCGTTTCAGGAGGGTATGAACCGAACCCGTGTCTAGATTTTGGAGAAGCTTACTTTGGACGCGGTCCTGGCCGGGTGCCGTGTTGCGGCCCAGGTCTTGGAGTGCGTTCCAGACTTCTTCGAAGCTAAAGGGGACGTCCAGGTAGGGGTCTGGCTCGCCCTCGTGGTCGTGGTTCTCCTCGTCCGGGGACGAGTCAATGTACCTCTGTTTGAGCTGTTCGAGGAGGATCTGGTTGGTGCCGGGGAAGTGGCGAACGATTTTCTGTAGAGTCTGGCTGGTGATACGTTTACTTTCACTGGGGTCCAGGACGTGTCGCAAGAACTGCCACGCATCCTTGGTCCCCAGTTTCCGTTGGAGATCGGTGCACTTCTTGTTGCAGTTCCATTTCTTGTTACCGTCACTCCATTTGTTACCGTCGCTCCACTAAACACAGCAACTGCTCCCCGCTTTCTGGTAAACCCTACCCCGGTTTCCGGGCGTATGGTTGCCTCGGAGACTCCGCTCGCTGGGAGTTGGCACTGGACGTCGCTCAAACGGGTGACAGGCGTCAATTTCACGATGACGTAGAGGTGTCAAAAAGGGCAGAGCCGCGGTGCGTGTGTTGCTAGGATACGTTCCTTCCTTCTTTTACGTCACTTCCAGTGACCTTTTGTTTTCTAATGTCCATCTTAGCAATGCAGGAAGTCGCATTTTTAGTCGTAACTATCGCTACATGCGGCCCCTCAGCTTTAAGCACAAAAAGAATGGCGGTGCTCACAAGCCAGTCGGGATATAAAGTGTCCATACTCTAAGCGTGGCTTATTTAGTAGCTCTAGTTTACTGTAGACCACGGTGTTTTGTAAACATAAACTGGAAAGGAAGCTACGACCGCTAACCTTGTATCTTAAACGTGTGTGCGTAGCGATCAGTGGCGGATCTAAGGGGGGGGGGGGGCGACGGGGGCGGCCGCCTCCCCCCCCCCCCCGCCAAACAAAGTCGACCCCCCCCTCCCCCCCTCTCGGAGGGCAATTTGACATGGGTGGACCCCCCGGTGCACACGAAAGAATGGGAGAATAGCATCCTTACAAATTTTCCGCCCCCCCCCCCCAAAACGGAGTTTTTTTTTTTTTGGGGGGGGGGGGGGGCGGAAAATTTGTGCTTTGTACTCGCGATGTGCTTTGTACTCGCGTGGTTTTTGAGCGCAGCTCTTAGGCCTCATTCACACAGCCGGCGCCTCTCCCATCCCGGCACCGTCACGGGAGCACGCCGGGGCGGGGACGCGACGGCAGGGTGTCCGAACAGGCCGCGCAAGCAAAGCGACGGAGGCCGCGACGGCAGGATTGGATTGGATCGGATTGCTTATTTATTCAACTTAAATTACGAAATCAAGAGGTAATTGTGCCTGAACATTAGTGCGCACGTTTCTTTTTTTGTAAATTAAGGATTTGCGTCTGCTATTAGCAATTCCCGCCGAAAAGAAACAAGAAAAACAGCACAACAAGCGTTGGCTCACTGTTGGCAACCGAACGATGAAAAATCTTCCAAACTTAGCGAAACTTTTCTATTTCGTGATTGGTCGGTTTTCGATGGGGGCGGGACTCCGTCATCTGCCGAGACGCCGGGACGCCGGTGCCGTAGAGCAGCTCCCTACGTCGCCCGGCACCCGGCGGGGCACAGCTTTCCGGCGAAAACCGGGCCGAAAATCCTCTCCCCTGACGGGAACGCCCCTCGCGACGGTGACGGGTTGGGAGAAACGACGGCTGTGTGAATGAGGCCTTAGGCCCCCGTTTCCGGCTTGAGCCGCGTCGACGTCGCCGTCGCCATCGGCGTGACCGCGCGGTGCATTATGAGCAGCGCCCCATAATGCACCGCGCTGAAACGTCACGAGTGACGTTTCGGCACTGTTCAGGGACGTTTCGGCACGGTGACGTTTCGGTGGAAGTCACGTGCCGAAACTTCACCGTGACTTCTACCGGAACGTCGCATGACATTTCAGCACCGCGCCGAAACTTAGCGTGACGACGCGCGTTTCGCGCGTGAAAGAAGAAGGAGGCAAAGAGGAGAGGGTACAGATGAGGAGGAGGGGTATACCCTCCCCTGAGTACCCTTCTCTCCTCCTCCTCAAGAGCTGCGCTCTAAATCGGCGTTACAGGAAGTTGTAAACGTCTTTCATTTTTTTTTGTAATAGTTTAGCAGAAATGAGTTTCTAAAAGATAACTAAAAAAAAACGTAAACAAGGAATTTTCAAAACCTCAAGATTACCGGCCTTATTCAAGATTATAGGCTTTCGTTAACTCAAGATTATAGGCATCATTCAAAAGGTTTTATTCCATGGGTTTGTTTCAGTATTAATAGCGGTCTGTGATATATTTTCTTAAAATTATACTTTTTTATCCTTCGTGGTCGACAGTTTCCAAATACTGATTATATTCTGTCTGAAACAAATGCTCTCTTAGAGTACCCTGTTCACAAAATTTAATAAATGTTATTACGCATGCCAAGGGAGCGTGTCTCATTGCTCGCCTTGGACGTCGATTTGCAGGATCTACAGTGGCAGAAATGTACTGCTCTAGATTTGTTTTTAACAATCTAGCAGAATAAAAAACTGTTAACTTTTGTTTCATTACCGTTTTTGGCATATTTTTTGTCTATAGTCATTATTGCTTTTTGCTAAGAATTCCTCAAAAGTTATTGCAGCGATTAGTGACTGAGAGGACTAGAGGTAATTAATGACTTTATATAGGCACGAGAAAAATCCAGATGGTTGTGGGGCTGTGAAGTAATGGTATAATTTATTTGACGTCGGTACCATATTATCCAAATAAATGTATTCCAGGATGGACACGTTTTAAGAACATAAGTGTAAATATTCAAATGGAATGTTCAGCATGAACGATACCAATTTTTGAAAGCCGTTGCAAGTTTTCGAACTCCCTGCACATTGAAACGTGCACAATTTCTGGTTTGTTGCACATGACAAGAGTAGTGCTCAACTACTGTGGTATGTGTTGTGACGTGCGCCCTTCGCAACACGTAATCAGACATTCACTCACGACACTCAAAAAGGAACCGTGCCTGCACTGGGGAATAAACGTCTGCGCGCACGAGAGGCCGTGAAAAGCGAGATATGTCCACCTGCGATGCGAACAACCATGATTGAGTAGTTTGAACACAACCTTCTGATAGTAAATTCTAATCTTCGGTGTTTCGAACAAAAACGGAATTTTTAATCTTTAATTTTTACAGTTTTACCGCCTGATTATATTATTGTGGTAAAGATAGAAAGACAGTGGAAACAAACCACGGTCCCAAAATAACGACGCCTCGCATTTGTTTGTATTTATAATAAATAATGTTACAACAAAGAAAAAAACATCTATCTGCACGTACTACCAGCACTAAATATTAGGAGTCTTGTTTACGTAATGTGCTTGGGCATTTTCCAAATAGCAGATGCTGAACACGAAACTATCAATATATTTTGTTCCGTAGCGTGCCGGGCAGTTAGTTATGCCGTTCTGCAAACTTTGGATTACGCTATATTGGTGCCTTCATGTCAAAAAGTAATGTGTCGTACTTCCAGCGGAGAAGCAGGGTCACAAAAAGGTACGAGACAATTTCGACAACAGCTAGGGGACATACCGCCAACATATTGATATTTTCTAGTAAGTTGTAGTAAAGACAATGATAACGTTTGTATATTTCTTTTTTAACCTATTTATTTGTTAATTTTCCGGTGTACGGAGGCATTTAAACTAAAACACGTAGCCTAACAAGGTGCCACAAATGTAGCCTTCCACAAAGCAGGACTCTAATTATAGGCCAGAAAATGAGGCATCTTCATTACATCACATTTCTTACCTGGAGGCCCGCCAAATCGGCAGCCGATTCGGGGTCCACAGCCGTGACGAAAACTCCGAGCCCGTATTCGAGGCCTCCGCGGATTGTCAACCCCAACTGGCCTCCCTTTTCAGCATTCAGGCTTAGCTGTGAGTGGATAAAGAAAGATATTAAGGGTGGTTATAATGATAATAATAATTCCTTTATTTTTTCGAGAAAACGTTGACAGGTGACAAGGGAAAAAAGCTGTAAAACAGCTTGATGGCCCCTAGCCGCCCCAAACATGAGTTGACAAAAAACGCCATGGTAAAAGAGCTCATTTGCTACACTGCAGGAAACCAATGAACGAGACAGATTCTTAGCAATGCAATACCCTGTCCCAAAGAATTTCCTCCTCTGACTGTAAAAATGTCCGACTTTTAGCACTTTTTTCTAGATAATTTTTTAAAGCCTCTGCGCTATTGCCTACATTATTTCTAAGGATTTATTTGATTCCACTGCAGTTTGATAGTTAGCCCAGTGGCGTCAATAGGGTCAGCGGCACCCCGGGCTTTGGCTCGCCGCGACACCCCCCCCCCCCCCCCCTCCCCACCCTCCCGCTTTCGTGGCCCACCGCGATACCCCCCCCCCCCCCCCAGCCCACCCCTTTTTCATCAGTGCCCAGCTGCACCCCCCTAAGTGCTGCACCCGAAGCGGTCCGCCCCCCTCGCACCCCCCCCCCCCCCTCTGGTGACGCCACCTTATGTTTGTGGTTACGCTGAACATATCCAGGTACTTTGTGTATGTTCACGCATTCTATGAGACATGCATTCATACATTCAATGGCACATTCGCGCACCCCATGACATATTGCTTGTTAGAATTTAAATAAGTCGACGCTTTTAACGACCCTGTGTAAATTTTAATTACTCGAAAAGAAGACAATAGACGGATCTCACCAGCCAGTTTGACTACGCCACCGCTACCGGAATGCATCGAGGGAACTTTAGTCTTTCTGCACGTGCAACAACCTCGCTGGAGCTCTGCGCGTGTAGAGCCTGAGATTGCACGAGCCCTCTCGTACACTGCCGTCTACCTCTTGTGAACTAAAGTTATGGCGACGTCACGCATGCGCCGAACCCTCAGTGAGACCGGTCTATGTCAAAAAGTAAGAAAACTATTAAAAATAGTAGCGTGGCTTGCAAAATGTGTGCGTTGTTTTTTGTAACGCAGTCATTAACTTAGGTAACGAGACAAACAAAGATGACTAGTATAAAGTTAGAAAAATACATAAAATGCGCACAGCTGCTCTGGAGATGCGCGGGTACACGTTCAGAACCCTCAAGACTTGAAACCTTTTCAACAGACACCTTTTTCATTGAAAGAGCGAAAATTTAGACCGAACTCGAGGGATGACGAAGCTAAACGGGAGACGAAATTTCGGTGTCAAATTAAAATCATAGCATGCCACTTTGTATTTTCATGGCTTTCGCAACATGGACAAGGATGTCTTGCAATAATATTTATTCCAGAATTATGTTTGTTTAGGAGTTTTATCGTAGTCCCTGTTAAATTCTCGTAGTACCTTACAATTTAGTTAGGCTTCCCATTTTACCTTTGTACCTAAAATGGGACTCGAAATTCCTTGAAAAAAAGGAAAATTCCCAGCATGAAACAATACTGCTCATTGCAATATTTCAGTGTGTTTGTGCAACATAAGTCCTCCTCTCATCTTGACAAAAATATTTCGCAAAACAGTTGATAGAAGTCGTCATAAGTGGTGCTGTTGTTTTGAGCTGTTCCTACCCTATTCAGTTTAGAACAGTTTGGCTGAAGGGGTTTTTCACTTCAGCAAGTATCTATACCCGCCCACGCGCGCAACGTTCCCGCACCGAGCAAAACCGAGCAACTGTCTTTAGATATTTTAAATGGGACATTCGTTTCATAGCACCCCCATAAATAAAACTTCAAAACGATTTTTCGGAGCCTAGCTGGAAAGGTTTGAGAACGCGTGCCCTCAAAATGCACTAGTCAATCAAAATGTGATATATTTACTCGCTATAAACTTTGCAAGTGCAAAAATGCACGAAATTGGAAGGGATCTAAAAGTTGTAAACCATTACGAAGCAACATAGCGTCCGGAGTCTAAAGATAGGCGGCCGGCCTACCGTAAACAAGTGGTTTTAGTTTTAGTTGACTTTGGTACATGGTCACTGTGACCAGAATTTCATATTGTACAATATGTTTTGTGTAAAAAATAAGGCTTCTGTAGAATATGTTTATTCATCCTAAGTCTTTTCGAAAAACGCTTATTGATCATCCTAACCAGTGGCGAAATGTTTTGTTTGAAGGAAATTCAATGACGTCCTTTTGAGCGCTCCTTGTTCCGTAGTCCCAAATTCAAAATACGTAATCACGATCCATGCCAAGGCTTCTTAGATAATCATACACTGTTGGAAACTTCAGAAGAAAAAAATACATTTTTGTATTACGTAAGAAAAGTATGCATGGCTCTGTTCAAATAAGATCCTATACTCTTCAACATGTTTAGGAAATGCAACCAAAAATAATTTTGCAAAATACCTAATATTTGAAGAAATATTTTTTTAAGTGCCCAAGAACGGTATATTTGATTTTTGAAGTTTTTGCTTATGTCATGTTTGGTGACGCCTACTACGGAAACTACAAAAATATGATATCTAAAATATTTTGAACTTATAATAGTCCATCAAAACTATTTATTCGAATATGTACGCCAGGATAACGGAAAGCTGGTTTAGTATAGGCATTTTAACTTTCGAACTTGCCAGGAAGGCAGGAAACACGAACTCGAGTCTCCATGCTTGTGATTCTCTAGTTCTTTCCGCTCTCTACGGTTAAATAAAGATTGTTCTACTTTGATTAATCCTCGGTTGCTGATTGAAAATAGTGTTTTTGGATATGCTTCATGGAGAAGTCCGCTTCGGAGTTTGAAAAGAAGCGTGCTTTTTTTGTTTGGTTTTTTTCTGTCGTTGAGATAGCAACACAAGCTCCGTTTTGTGCGCCGGTGGTGGGTTGCGAGCTGAGTAAGACTAGCAGATCAAGCCAGAACACCTTTTATGTAAACCGTATATCTCCCAAAAATGGGGCTCTAAAATTACGAAGCCCCCTTGGTTAGTAGTCACAGCGCCAGCATACAGAACCTGTGCCAATACAAGTGCAGTTACATGTGGCGGCGACACCCTCCGTTCAATGTTCGGAACCATATAGCGATGGATTCCATCCTTTTGACCAAATTGAACCCGTGAGTTTTGTCCGCCCAAGACAATTCCTGCAGGGTTTTACCTTCGGCTTATCAGTACCAAGCTCTCTCGTTTCTATACCGTAATAGCCTCCCTCTCGCTAGCTATAGCTGATGAGCTCGCCGATATGTGATCGAGGCCTCACTCTGAGGACGCCCACGGCTATTTGAAGGGCGTTCTCCTTGAAGGGACAACGGCATCTGAACGCGCACAAATTCAACAGCAGCTCGCAGACCATGAACTTGGAGATAGCCGCCCGTCTCGCTTCTTTACCAGATGCTACAGTTGCTGGGTCCACAAACCTGCAGCTCATAACGTAATCGTAAGGAAGCTGTTTTTGTTTATTTATTTTTATTAAACGCATGCGTATGGTTCTGGCAGCTGCAGACAACACGACGCTATACCGCCGTACCAGCGCATTGCACCGCCCTGAACGCTTCGCCGTGCATCCCGGCTGTCGCGCTGCACGGGACACACCCCTGAGGAGGAGCGAAATCGAGGCACGAGTAGAGTAGCTTTCTCACACTGTTGCCGCCGTTAGCCTGTTGTTGAATAAGAAAAAAAGCCTTCCCGACAAGGCGAAGTCTGGCTCGGGCCCACTTGATCATCCTCGCAACGCGCCTCACCAACAGTCTACAGATCGCTGTACACACACCGCACATATCTTCTTGACACTCAAATTCCCCGAAGAAGGGTCCAAACGACTGGGCGTCATGCGGATTTTATCATGTGTCGGACGCGTGAACGCTTACTAGCTTATGGGAACCCCTTGCTGCACATTAGCGAATTTCCTGAAGTGCTTGTCTGGCTTCCGCCAAGATTTACAGAAAGGTAGGCCTAATCAAGATATATATTACCAGACTTCCGTAATATCGGCGGATGTACCGAAGACTGCCATGATATCACAATTTCGTTCGCACTTTTCGAGGACGTGTACATATCGCGAAGTAGGCATTAGCTGACAACGTTTCTCAACAATTACCGGGTTATGGCATCTCTCAAATCACACGTATGTTTGACCGAAATTTGGAAGGGTACGAGACACAGCGAATTTCGCATGTGCTTTGTAAGTACAGCACCATATTCGATCATGGAAATAATTGGCTAGGCAACTGCAGTCACCCACGGAATGGACACCTGTACAGAAACACCAGTCCACCACCGTTCCTACCGAGTGTCACCAAGCGAACACCTAAAAATTCAACAAAAGTTGACAAGAAGCTGTCGAGAAATATTGTTCAACCATCATCAAGTTCCGGGTCCTGTCCCGTTATTTTCGTAAAAGAAGGGCGGGTCTTGGCGCTTTTGTGTGGATTGTTGCTGTTTAAACAAGATCACAAAGAAGGACGTGTATCTTCTGCCACGGATTGACGACACGTTCGATTGCCTCCACGGAGCTGAATATTTATTTTTTGCATTGACCTTCGCGATAGCTGCTGGCACATCAGTGTGGACGAAGCCAACCGTGATAAAACTACCGTCGTCATACTTGACGGCTTCTTTGAATTCGAAATTATGCCGTTTGTGCTTTGCAATGCGGCCGCCACGCGCGAAAGGACGATAGACGGCCTCGTGAAGGATCTAAAGTAGGTTACTGGCTTGGGTTATCTGAACGATTAAATATTTCCCAAACTCATTTTCTAAACAACTCGAACGTGTGACTCAAGTCTTCGAAGATATCTGACAAGCTAGGCTACAACTAAATTGATAAAAATGGCGGTTCGGCAGTTGAGAAAATAAAGTTATGGGACGCATTGTCAACAAACATGGCCTTCTATAAGACCCATTACAAAATTAAGGCTGTTAAATAATTTTTTGTCAATCCTCAAAATATGTTAAAAGATTTTGGCACCTTGCTGTTACTTCCGTCGCTTAATTATAGACTTCGCACACATTGAGCTTTCATTGATTTATCCCCTGAAGAAAAATGAAGCCTTGAAATAACCCCGTCACCATCAAGCTCCCTTTCCATGTCTGAAGACCACCTTGACTTTGAGTTCCATTCTCGGCATTTTGACGACACTTCACCTTCTGAAATCTGAGTCAACGCCAGTGGTCACGGTATTAGATCACGTCTTGGACAACATCAGCCTGAAGGAGAAAGAATGACTGCTTACGCCAGCCGGCTTCTTTCTCCAGCTGAGCAAATTACACCATTTCCGAGAGGTAATGCATTGTTTTGGAAGATTCAGTGTTGTAGGTGTTACCGAAAAAAAGTAACCAATTACGTAACTCGTGTCTTGCAAATAAAGAAAACACATTACCGACTTACGTTACCTCAAAATAAAAAAAAAACGCGTCACCATTAACGATAAAAAGTAACGCGCGTTACTTTTATGTTACCTTTGTAATGGAGCATGATCATTGTACCGTCGGGAGATTAAGCGTTGACCTCGGATGACTTCTACCTACCCTGCCTGCCATTGACTGCGACAGCGTTTTCCGACGGTGGGACAAAGGCCGTGAGCGTTGTTTTTTTTAAGTGGGAGTGGTTAATTGGGGAAAAGAGAAACAAAAATGTGAAGGTATGTGGGATGAGCAGAAGAACTCATATGGCACCAAAAACACAAAATAAATATTGAGGTGCATTTTTTTAAGTATTGGGAATAATTAAGGAGTAGCGTAACTACGTTACCCGTTACTCAAAATAAGTAACGTAAGTGCGTGATTTGTTACTGTTTCAAAAACGGATTGAGTACTGTTACCACATTACTGAATAGTGATACCGGTGACGCTGTTATTTGAAACACGCTACCGCCTACACTGGAAACGATCTATTTTGAAATTAAGGGCCTACCTTTTCCGACGTCCTTTCAGGATCATCAGTGATTATCACGCCCTCTGTTGGCTGTTGTCATTAAAATATCCTATCGGTCGCCGTGGACGCTGGTCCTTACGCCCTTCAAGAATAATACTTCACCATCATATACAAATCAGAAAAAAACTGTTCCAAGACGCTGACTGTTTATCTCGCTACACGTTAAGCCCTGACGATCTTAACTGTGACTACACTGCGCTACCCGCTCTTTTAATATCAGATCTCGATCTCGCCCACGACCAACGCCATGACCCGGCCCTTCAGGATACTATCGAACTGCCTGACGGCTGACGTTTGACAGCCGTCCTCTGAACTTGCGTTTTGCATACGCGACGACATGATATACCGGCAAACTTTGAAACCAGATGGATTACCGTGGCTTGTAGGAATTCCTAAACATCTGTAAGCCCCTGTTCGCCAACTACACGACACCCGATAACCAGGTCACTGGGGTCTGGTTCGTACTTACCAGAAGGTTAAAGAACGTCTCTATTGACCGGACATGTACTACAGAACTGTCGAGAGGTACGTTTTTATGCGATAGTTGTCAACGTCAAAAAATACAAAGACACAAATACGGCCATCGGGACTTTTCTAGCCAATTTATCCTATGACCATCCCGTTTCAGCGACTCGCGGTTGACTTCCCAGTACCATTCCCTCTGTCCAGCACTGACAACCGTTGGATCGCCGTTTTAATTTACCGTACCACTCCGTATGCCATCACACGAGCCCTGCCAACAAGTACATTTGACCGCGACAGTTTCTTTTGGAGAATGTGATATTAAAGAATGGAGCCTCTCAAGAACTTGTAAGTGATTGCGAACGTTAATGCCTGTCCCGCGTGGTGTCCGTTTTGCTGCACTGCTGTTCAGTTTGCCATTAAGTTACTACCGCCTACCATCCCAAAACTAATTGCCTCACTGAACGGCTGAACAGGAATCTAACTGACATGCTGCCCATGTACGTGTCATCGGATCACCAAAATTGAAATGCTACACTTTCATACATTCCTTTCACATACAACTCCTCCCGCCGCACTACTTGTTTTACACCTTTCTATCTCCTCTTCGGGAGTGAACCTCTGTTAATGCTCGAGTCACTCCTTCCACTTCAGCCAGAGGCTTTCCTCATTGCATTTGCAGCCGACGCCGTAAGTAGAGCTGAGGAAACCCGTGAATAGACCGATTTCACCAGTTTATTTCATTGCGCCACCGCTGCCGGCATGCGCCATGGGAACTGTAATTTCTCTATAAGCGGGAAAATCCCGCTGCCTGTCTGCACATGATACGATGCGTAGCCGTCTTATATGCAGTGGCATTTCCCTCCTGTGAACTACAGTTATGGCGGCGTCACGCAAGCATGGAACACTTTGTGAGATTGCTCTATGGGCATTTTGCTATTTAAGCCAAGATTCAAGTAGCATGCTGCGAGTGTTGTTACGAACGCTGCAAGTGCTGGCGTCGTGCAGCAGTCAGTTCTGAAGCAAAAGCCCAAAAACAAATAGTATCTTCCACGCTTTTTTGTCAACGCTTTATTTCGGCCATTTTCTTTAAATGTTTTTTGTACAGGAAATTGTCGAGCGCGTGCGCCGCATAGTCATATATTCCAAGCTTTCTTTTGATGCTTGGGCAATTAAGCAATAGGTCGATTAGCTCGCCTGCGCACGCTTGACTCGCTAGAACGCCAGTGGGCCCGCTGCAATCGCTCACACCAGCATGTTGCTTTCTCGCCGGTGACCAATGCGTGTTCTGGGCACCGCAACGCCATGTCGGGCTTGCCGACAAGTTTCTGCACGGCTATATTAAACCATACCGCGTTCATCATAAATCCAGGGACACGGCATATGTGATATAATTCTTGAACGAAAAGACTGAGAGACGCTGGAAACCACTAGACACAGTAAAGGTGCTTTGTCTGAAATGGTACATTCCCTATCTACCTGATAACCTACGACGAGACGCCGTTTTCTCCCCGCCTGCGGGGTAATACTACTTATATGAAGGATGAAGGATGGAGGCTATCGATCGCTAAAGCTCGGAGCAACAACTTGATAATTTTTCAACCATCACTATTCGTCTACAAATAAACCATATTTTCATCGTAAAAAAAAAAAAAAAAATATTTATTAGCCGTTTCACCTAATGTGTTATATTATTTTAGCATATTAGAAACAAATTGGCATAGCATCACTTAAAATTTTACTTGGCATGGCTATCATAAATATTCCTCTTTATGGTTTATAACGAAAGGTCTAATACGAAACATAACGTATTCTTTTAATTCATTTTCTGTTGCTACTGAATATTTATGAACCGCAACGCCGATTGAAACGACTATCATACATTGTTGAGGGTGTCTGAGGCTCTGCCAGACATTCCTGGTGATCTCTGATAAAATATTTTAAAAAACTATCTGATGGTGGCTGGTGAACAATCAAAGGTCCGTTGTGGTGACCGACGAACCGCGGTACATTTCTGACAGAACCCACAGGGACTGCAAATGCTATGGTGGTGTCGAGGAGGACATCCTGCGGAGCTTGATGGAAACTGACGGCCTTCGTTACGTTCGAGTGGTGGCAGAGAGATGGCGCCATAGTTCTCGCATTGTCGTGCATGCCAGGATGGCGTTTGTTTTGAAGGTTAATACCGGTTTTTTACACGAGTAAGCATTTTGTCTTCACTAACAGAGTACTCAATCTGTGATGAACCGCATCGAAAACCCTTTCAGGCTACTTTGAAAGTCAAGGAGGCATCGAAATAAAATTGTTGATTGGTGTTCGTAGTCATATAGTTCTGTTCCAAATTGTTTCTCGTTTTGTCGATGAGAGGCTCATTTGAACCCCACTTAACGGAAGCAGATATAGCTATGCCAAGTAAAAGATACTGTTATAGTATTTTAGAGTTGCTTGGCCCCGATAGTAGCATGAATAACATATACAGGTTTTAGTCTGGATTGGGGGATCACTCAGTCCTAAACATAATATAAAGTGTTTTCTTTTCAGATTTTCACAAACATTTCGAAAGTCTTGCAAATGCTTTGGAAATTATTTAGAAAGAAGAAAAATAAATCCCAATTAAGGTATCGAACTGGTTGTGTTGCAATTTTTATCTTGTCAAATTATATTGTCACGAATGACAAATGATAAGGCGGCGAATAACTGACGAAACTAAGCGTTTAATGGGGACGAACTTGTGCGCAAAACAAAATAGAAAAAGGCTAGTGTCGCAGGTGTCGATGTCGGCGAAACAGCAGGATCGAGTGCTGAGGCGAGACTGACTGCGGCATGTCACGCACGCGGAGCCCCTTATGTATGCACACGAGTGGGCTTCTGGAACAATCGGCGTAGAAGATTCGGCGCGTAGAACATTCTAACCTCGAATCAGCAACATGGTTCTCGAATTTACCAGAACATCACATTACAGAGTCAACAAAAAATGGGTACCTGCGGCCAGACATCAAACCCTGGCTCTTCGCGTGGAAGGCAAGCGCGATAACCGTTAGGCCACGAGCGTTCTGCCTACTTGGTCAGCTGCGCGCGCGGCATTATTCCCCCTTCAAAAAACACGTCCCGATGCAGCACAAAACGAAAAAAAAAATCCACAACAAAGGGACAGCAGAATCGCGAACAACTGTTCACAGTTTACAGTTCACAAATCACTCTTTGACGAGAGTCCAAAGTTCTATCGTTCGTAATACGGCTTGAGACGGACAACGTTCACCACCTCAGGTCGTGGCCGACGTCTTGCAGATGGGCGCGTTCCGTCGGGAAGAACTTCGCAGTTCAGATCGCCGAGGCGTCGGATAATATTGTAGGGTCCGAAATAGCGTTTAAGAAGCTCCTGGCTGTGACCGCGGC
Source organism: Ixodes persulcatus (assembly GCA_013358835.2). NCBI lineage: Eukaryota > Metazoa > Arthropoda > Arachnida > Ixodida > Ixodidae > Ixodes > Ixodes persulcatus. Next base: position 310,714 of record JABSTQ010011411.1, on the reverse strand, counting down.
GCCGTATCTCTGTCCACACTCATACCCCGTCTCCGGGATTGAAAGTGGACATCCCGGCGACGAACGTTATACCTGCGTGCACGCCGACCCGTTCTTGGTCTTCAATCTTGATTCTTGCCAGTTGACGAGCTTCCTTTGAGCGCTGAGAGATCAGTTGAGCGTCGTCGTTGCCAACGTCGGTTGGCACGTGAGGCAGCATGGCGTCGAACATCGTGGTAACCGTCCGGCCATGTACCAGTTGGAACGGCGTCATTCCCGTAGTTTCTTGAACCGCTGTGTTGTACGCAAACGTGACGTAGGGCAACGCCTCGTCCCACGTCTTGTGCTCTACGTCGACGTACATAGAGATCATGTCGGCGATTGTCCTGTTGAGTCGCTCCGTTAGCCCGTTGGTCTGCGGGTGGTACGCAGTGTTACGACGGTGGCTGGTGTGACTGAGCCGAAGGATTCCTTGGGTCAGCTGGGCCATGAACGATGATCCGTGATCCGTAATCAGAACTTCGAGAGCGCCGTACCGGAGGACGATGCATGGACTCGATGAAAAAATGAAAGACGTTTACAACACCCTGTAACGCCGAAAGAGAGCGCAGCTCTTGAGGAGGTAGTGGGAAGGGTACTGAGGGGAGGGTATACCCCTCTTCCCTCCTCCTCACCTCCTCATCCTCCCTGATGCTCCTCCCCCCCTCCTCCCTCCTCCCTCCTCCTCCTCCTCCCCTCCTCCTTCACCTCCTCCTCCTCTCATTCCTCAAGCTGCTCCAATCCCCTACTCTCCTCCTCCTCCTTCCTCGGTCCCTCCCTCCTCTCCTCCCCCTCCCCTCCCTCCCTCCTCCTCCCCTCCCCCTCCTCCTCCTCCACCCCTCCCCTTCCTCCTCGTTCTCCTCCCCCTCCTTCTCCCCGCGCGTTGCATCATATCAAATGTCCCATAATGCACCGCGCAATTACGCCAACGGCGACGCCGACGGCGACGCCGCTCAAGCCGGAAACGGGCGCCTAAGAGCTGCGCTCTAAGACTTGACGACTTCAACAGCAGTCCCTGAAGGAAAAGCTTTCGTTTCTGCGTACCGCGTGAGATAATCCGTGGTGAGGATTATCCAACGGTTTCCCAGAGTCGACGGCGGAAAATGACCAAGTAGGTCCATTCCGATCTACTGGAACGGTGCAATTGGCGGAGGAATTGGCTGCAGGAGACCTGCCGACTTCGTTGGCGGTTTCTTGCTTCGCTGGCACTCGTGGCATGATCGGGTGTAGAGGTAGACGGTTTTCGGAAGCTTGGGCCAGTAATACTTTTCACGAATACGTGCCAGTGTCCGGCTGTAACCAAGGTGTCCGGGCGTCGGGTCGTCGTGACATGCTTGAAAGATATCCTCTCGAAGGTCGGTCGGGATTACCAGCAGCCACGGCGAGTTGTTGTCCCCGAAGTTCTCCTTGTAGAGTACACCTTGTCGAATGGCAAAGGTCGGCAGGGCTCGTGAGAAAATACGTGGCACGGTACTCCTGCGCCCTTCCAGCTGCTCGATTAATGCGCGCAGCTGAGGATCGTCTCGTTGACGTCGTGCCATGTCGTCGGTGTTCACTGCTCCTAGGAAACACTCGTCGTCGTCGTCGTCGTCACCGCTGCCCGAAGGTGTTTCGACAGGGGCTCTGGAGAGGCAGTCGGCGTCGCTGTGCTTGCGGTCTGACTTGTAGACTAGATTCATGTTCAGCTCGTGTAGTCGGACACTCCATCGAGCGAGGCGTCCTGGACAGACCTTGAGGTTTGCAAGCCAGCAGAGCGAGTGATGGTCTGTGACTACGCGGAACGGGCTCCCGTACAAGTACGGGCTGAACTTTGTGATTGCCAAGACGACCGCAAGACATTCTTTTTCAGTCGTGGATTAATTTTCTCCGCCTTGGACAGTGTCTGACTTGCGTAGGCGATGGCTCGCTCGGTGCCTTCCTGTACTTGAACCAGTAGCGCTCCAAGTCCTGCATTACTAGCGTTCGTGTGAATCTCGGTTTCCGTATCCTGATCAAAGTGTCCAAGAACGGGAGGAGTCCGGTGTCTTCGCTTCAGTTCGTCAAATGCCTGCTGCTGCTCCTCGGCCCATTCGAACTTCTCGGCGTCCTTCGGGAGGTTTGTGAGCGGTGCGGAAATCCTTGCGAAATACCGAACGAAGCGTCGATAGTAGGAACAAAGTCCTAGGAATCCTCGGATGGCCTTTTTGTCTGTCGGCACTGGAAATGTCGCGATGGCGCGAGTCTTCTCTGGGTCTGGGCAAACGCTTTCGTTACTAACAACATGGCATAGGAACTTCAGTTCGTCGTAGGCGAACCGGCACTTTGACGGCTTGAGGGTGAGTCTGGCGGTCCGCATGGCTTGGAGAACAGCTTGGAGTCGTCGCAAGTGCTCGAAGTCGCCAGAGAATACTACGACGTCGTCGAGGTAGACGAGACAGCTCTGCCACTTCAGTCCTGCCAGTACGGTGCCCATGACAAGCTGAAAAGTCGCTGGCTCCATGCATAGTCCGAAGGGCATCACCTTGAACTCGCACAGCCCATCCGGCGTGACGAAAGCTGTCTTCTCTCGGTCCCGTTCGTCGACTTCGATCTGCCAGTAGCCGCTCTTCAGGTCCATCGATGAAGCATATCGAGATTGGCGCAGCCGGTCTGGAGTGTCGTCGATGCGGGGGAGTGGATAGACATCTTCGTCACCGCGTTCAGCTGCCGGTGGTCCACGCAGAACCTAAGCGTTCCGTCCTTCTTCTTAACCAGGACGACTGGAGAGGCCCATAAACTGCTTGAGGGCTGGATTATGTCGGCGTTCAGCATCTTTTGAACTTGCTCCTGGATCAACTCCCTTTCTTTTACGGAGACTCTGTGGGGCGATCGATGCACGGGGCGCGCGTCGTCCTCGGTAACGATTCGGTGCTTCGCAACGGCGGTTTGGCGCACCTTCGATGACGTCGCAAAGCAGTCGGGGTATTCGGCGAGAAGGTTGACCAGCTGCCGTCGGTTTGGGCCCTGAAGCTTAGGATCATTGTCGAACTGCGCTGGCGACGCTTGCTGAGGTGGCGAGGATTTTTCAGTAATCGCTGGCGATTTCGGCGGAGTTCCGGAGATCCTCAACGTGGCCCACAGCTGCACCTTTTGTGAGGTGTTGCGTTTCTTGTCGGAAATTCGCCACGAGGACCAAAGTCTAGCCATCCTGAAGTTGAGCTACTCCTCTTGCGACGCCTATTCCTCTTCCCATGAGCAATTGAAGGTTGCCTTCCAGAACAACTTCGTCGCATGTAGTTGCCATCGGTCACGACGAGTACAACACTTGATCTCGGCGGCAGGTTCACGTGCTCGGCAGCGACTCGGACGGCGGCTGACGCTGTTTGGGGTTTCTCTGATGGCGGAACAGGTGTGCGCAGCGTCAATCTGTTTTCTCCAAGGTCGATAACGGCGCCGTATTCACACAGAAACTCCATGCCAAGAATGAAGTCTGTGGCACGGTCTTGTAGCACGACGAATTTCACAGGACACGTTTCGCCGTGAATTTCGACGCGAGTAGTGCATTTTCCGACAGGCGTGATGAGGTGTCCTCCGGCGGTTCGAACAGGAAGTCCATCTCACGTCGTCATGACTTTTCGAAGGAGGCGAGAGAACCTCCCACTCAAGACTGAGTGGTCTGCTCCGGTGTCCACAAGTGCCGATGCGTCGTGGCCGTCGATAACAACGTTTAAGTTGTTGGGCACCGTTGCCGAAGCGTCGTTGCGATGCGTGGCGTCGGGAAAGTAGGAGAGCTCCTGGGTTCGTGGAGGCTCTTTACGTCGTCTGCGCAGGGCAACATCACCTCCGGGAGTTGCTGCGCTAAGTTTTTCATGCGAGACAAGTGAGACAGGCTCTCACGACGGGGTCGGTGCACCGCCGAAGCTGGACGTCAGTGGCGACGGCGGCCGGGACCCGCGGCGAGGTGCAGGCGGGGGAGACTGAGGTCGTCGAGGTACTCTTCGACCTCCTGCGGTCGCTCATCGTAGCGTGGGCGTGGGTCGTTTGGGTGGAAGCAGCGCAGCCCTATTTGCCGGTAGGGCCAACGGCGGTAGATATGGTCGGCTTCCCTGCAGTGGTAGCACAACGGGCGGCGATCGGCCGTCCTCCACGCTTCGCTCTTCCTCGGCGAGGGTCGCTCGGCGGACGTACTGGACTTGTCCTTCCTGGCGTCGAGGATACTGCGGCATCGGAGGGTCTCGTCGGGGTGGTGCCGTGACGTGGCGGTTAGATTGCGGCGGTCGTCGGGCCATGGCGGCGTAGCTCAACGTCGGTCCTTCTGGCGTTGTCGTGTTGATAGGAACTTCCGGTTGGAAGGCTCGGTGAACCTCCTCTCGGACGACCTCGGCGAGCGACAGTGAGGCCGGGCGTCCAGCAGTGGGCAGCAGCTTCTTTAGTTCTTCACGTACGACGTCCCGGATCATCTCCCGAATTCCAATCAGGCAGGAGAAGTGGTCCAATCCTGATGGCGTGGGGGAAACTACGCCGGGATGCCGCTAGGTGGTAGGTTGCCCTTGCCAGGATGGCACTTTACATGTTCGTCACCTCGGTGACAAATCCTTGAACGGTTGTCGGTGAGTTACGTACGAGTCCACCGAAGATGTCGTCCTTCACTTCACGCATCATAATACGCAGCTTCTTTTCCTCGGTGGCCTGAAGGTCAGGCGCGGGAGCACAGGACAGGACGTCTTCCATGAACCTCGTGACGCTCTTATTGGGGCCCTGGGTTCTCGATTGCAGCTGTTCTTCGGCCCTCTCTCTTTGGTGTTGATTGGCGAACGCACGAGTCAACTGATTCTTGTAAAGGTCCTCCAAAGTGAGGGAAGCTTCGTGGTTTTCAAACCAGCGCCTTGCAATACCTTCAAGCGAGAACTACAGGTTCTGCAGGCGCTGCTCGTCACTCCACCCATTGTGGCGGGCCACGCGATCGTACTGGTTGATCCAGTTTTCGACGTCTTCATAGATCTCGCCGAGAAAGGGAGCAGGTGTCCATAGAGTGACGGCAGGGAGACGACGGGCGGGGTGGTCATGGTCGGGATCTTCTTCTTCCGGTTCTCAGGAAAGAGACCAAATTTGGGGGACTGACCTCTGGTACGACGGCTTCTTCGAGCTTCGGCGTCTCAGGCGAAGGGTAGCCTTCTGGGGCTGAGCACCTCCCTTCGGCCGGGATGTCTTCGGAAGGGTGCGCTTTACGGGCCCAGGATGCAATACCCAGCAACTCCACCAAAATGCCACGAATGACAACACGTGCGCTGTGACGTAAAAGGGGGACGCGCGGGGTCCCGGTGAAGCTCTCTCTACAGACCCTTTTCATGGCAAACGCCACCAGGAGTTGTTCTAGTCTTTGACGTCCCAGAGAACTTCCGGTTCATAAAAAGTATGAACAAAGCCCACCCTAACACCGCTGTTTGAAATGTTGATGAAACGTTTAACCACCAATTCTCCAGGTGAACGCCAAAAGAACGCAGAACCCCCAGATATGATAAATATTTTCGAATACTCTTGTAAACCAACTTGCCTCCTCCAAGACGTTAAATTGACCAGCCGAGGGCCCTCGTTAAATCTCTAACTTTGATGTGCGTGTAGCGTTTATGCTTTCTAGCACTGGCGACATAGGCAAGCTCGACATACTTTCAAAGACGGAGCGACCGGAAGTTGCTTGGGACGCAGGAGGCAGTTCATGTTTGTAAACATGAAAAGGGTCTATAGCCATCAAATGCTGAGGAGGCGAATAACTGAAGAAAGTAAACGTTTAATGGGGCGAACTTGTGCCAAAGTTAAAATAGAAAAAAACTAGCGTGGCAGGCGTCGATGTCGGCGAAACAGCAGGATCGAGTGCTGGGGCGAGACTGACTGCGGCTCGCCAAGACGACAACAGGCTATACCTGCACTATGTACACGCGTGGGCTTCTGGAACAATCGGCGTAGAAGGTTCGGCGCGTAGAACATTCTAAACTCAAATCAGCAACACGGTTCTCGAATTTACAAGAACATCACACTGCAAAGTCAACAAAAATGTGTACCTGCGGCAAGGCATCAAACCTTGACTTTTTACGTGGAAGGCAAGCGCGATAATCGTTAGGCCACGAGCGCGCTGCCTACTTGGTCAGCTGCGCGCGCGGCAGTATATGAACTGACCATTTGACCATCAAGCCGTCAGACCATCAGACTATCAAAAATAACCATCAGGTCATCAAATCATGAGGTAACCAGACGTTCTAAAAACGATAGACCATGAGCCTGGTATAGAATTAGTTTTTTTTTTTGTTTTGTGGGCTTTTCAATGGAGTGACATCTGGAACTGGTTTTGTTTTACTAGGAGAAACTGCTAAAGTAAAATATTAAAAAATCAATGGTGTACATGAAACAACGCATGGTGCCGGACAAAGAAAGGGAACCACGATTGACTAGAAAGAATGGGAAGGACACTTTCTTGATTGTTTGACCTGCCACTTTCATCACGTCACCCACGAGAGCTTCCCTCACCTTGTGTACTGGGGCTTCGCAGTTTGCCGGTGGCGAAGTGGGCCTTCCATCGCAGGTAGTCCAGGTATAGCCTGTTGTCCAGCAGGGGGACACTACGCTCAGCCGAAGGGTGCGGTGGGATTCCAACATCTGTACATGGCAAAACAAAGTTATATATATATATATATATATATATATAATCGAAAATACGATGAAAATTGAACCGTACTTGATCGAATGAATCAATGTCTTACGAAACCCCTGACGGTCAAAATATACGGCGGAGCCAGGCTTTTGGGCTTTCGGGGGTTTCGTAGGACATTGATTCCTTCGATCAAGTACGGTTCAATCATCATCATATTTTTGATTATTCAGAGGCCGCCGTACGATAATGAAAAATGCCCGTGATATATATATATATATATATATATATATATATATATATATATATATATTGTTGCGGGCGTCTCAGCTCCTGGGCTAAACGGGCAACCCAGAAACCAGTCCCCAGTTCTCCACACGACCTCTTCTTCTTCTCCTCCTTTTCTTCCTTTTCCTTGTCCGTTACACTCGCCCCTCCCTGTTTGGAAGTCCGTCCCGGATGATGCTAAGATAGTCACCACGTGTGACATAACGTTTCAGATGGCTTGAATGGGCTGTCAAAGTGCGGCGTCGCCCACGCTGAGGCAGGGTGTCAAGGTTTTCGAGACGGTACGTTACGGGTCCAAGTTGCCTGCTGATCTTGAAAGGTCCACAGTATCTGGGTAAAAGCTTTCCCGAGTGCTGTGGACGTCTCAGGTGCCTTCGAAGAAGCACCACATCACCTGGTGAAAACGACGGCAATGAGGTGTCTCTATTGTGACGTTCGGCCAACTTTAATTGCTTATTTAGAATTGCCAGCCGAGCCAGTTTTCTGGCTTCACTTAGTCGTTCAGCGAAGTTCTCTTCATACTCTCGCGCCCGACGGGTCCACGCAGCGCTCATCGATGATTCCTGCGGAAGCGTCGGGAGTCTTCTGTAAACAAGCTCAAATGGAGATTTGGCTGTCACTTCCTGTTGTGAAGTGTTCAAAGCGAACGCCGCTGTACCAATGAACATGTCCCAGTTCTTGTGAGATTTATTGACGAACGCAGCTAATATATCTCCAATGCTGCGGTTGGTACGCTCTACTAGGCCATTCGTTTGAGGGTGGTAGGGTGAAGCGGCCGCATGTTCGATTCCGTAATCTCGCAAAGCACATCCGAAAGTACGGGACATAAATGACTTTCCCCTGTCAGATATTATCAGGCGGGGTGTACCATGCCTCAATACAAGGTGTTTGTTGACGAAGGTGACGAGATGCACAGCTGAAGTATCGGGGACTGCCACCACTTCGACCCACTTTGTCAGGTAGTCCGTTGCGACAATGACGTACCTGTTTCCATCATCAGATCTTGGAAACGGCCCCAGGTGATAAATTCCAACTACCTAAAACGGGCTGCCTGGAGGTGGTATTTGCTGTAGCTCGGTCTTCGCCGGGTGCGGTGGTGTTTTCCACAGTTGGCATGTTGCGCGAGACGCGACGTACTGTCGGACGTCCGTCCTGAGGTGCGGCCACCAAAATCTCTTGGCAACTTTGTCGAGCGTCCGGTGTTGCCCGAGAGGACCCGCAGTTGGAGCATCATGGCACATCTCAAGAACGTTCCGACGCATTTTGGGGGGGAACTACGGGAAGCCACGCTCCTGAGGGATGTGTTCGATGACACAGCAGACCGTCCCGAAGCTGGTAGTACGTTCGTAGACGCCGTAAGCGACGTTCTGAAAGTCGCGGTCTCCCATTCACTTCGTCAGAAAGCAACTGGATTATGTTGAATGTGTCACATTCCTCTGCTTGCGCCGACTGCAAATCTAAGAGTGCGAGTACAGGAGCAACTCTGGCGTCTTCGATGGGGTGCCGTGAGAGGAAGTCGGCGTCTTGGTGCTGTTTCCCACTTCTATGAACGACCAAGAAGTCGAACTCTTGCAGTTTTATTGCCCACCGAGTCAATTTCGGAGTTAGATCGTTTTTTGACTGAAGCCAAAGGAGAGCAGAGTTATCTGTCACGACTGTAAAATGCTTTCCGTAGATGTAGGGACGGAACTTTTCCACTGCCCAAACAACAGCGAGGCACTCGAGTTCTGAAGAATGACATCGACTTTCCGGTTCGCTGAGTTTGCGGCTTGCGTATATGACGGGATGTTCTACTCCTGCGCTGTCCCTCTGGAGAAGAACAGCGCCAAGCCCTTCGCCACTGGCATCAGTGTGAATGAACGTCGGTGCTTCTTCTGAAAAATGAGCCAGGGTTGGTGGTTCAAGAAGTGCTCTTTTGATATCAGCAAAAGAAGCTTGTTGTTTTGCGCACCAACGCCACTTGGTGTCTTTTTTAAGAAGCTCAGTCAGTGGAGCAGCTCTGAGAGAAGTTTCTTACAAATCGACGAAAATAGGACGCAAAGCCTAAAAAGCTTTTCAACTGCTTCGTGGTAGTGGGCTCAGGAATATTGACTAGCGCTGCCAGCTTGGTTGGATCCGGGCGAATACCCTCTTTGCTGACAACATGCCCTAAGTAAATGACTGTGTCGCATCCGAAGAAGCATTTCGATGGTTTCAGACGAAGATGCGCATTGGTGAGGGCATTCAGCACTAGACGCAGACGGTACCAGGAAGTGTTTTGGGCGTGGTACACTTCGCTGATTGCAGTAATGCATAATCAATTAGACTTACTGCAGCTCCGGTGTCCACGATAGCATTCACATGTTGTCCCAACTCATGAATATGAACTGAAAGACATGGCGTTGGTGAGGTGCGCAGTGGCGTTGTCACCATAGGAACATGATGCACTACATGAGACTCAACCTTGCCATGCTCACTGTCACTTGAAACGTTTGGCGTTGGTATAGGTTGCGTTTTGCACGGGGCCAAGTGATTTGGGCAGAATCGAGCTAAGTGCCCAATGTCACCACACGTGAAGCAACGACGTTTACTTGAACGTACCGGTGAAGATCGTTGAGCCAGCCTCGGAAGCTGGATTCCAGATGTCGACACCATGTCCATTGCTTTGTTGGCTGCTTGAACTTCGAGTGCGCGAGCCAGTGCTGCACGAGTCGTGGTTGGGTGGGCGAGTCGCACAAGAAGCTGAATGTCGGTGTCTTCGATTGCGTCGATGAAAGCAGTGGTTGCTATCTGCTCCACGTCGACTTCCGTACATCCGACGAGCGCTCTTTTCGCCATCCGCTGGATTATGTCAGCTAGCTCCAGGAGTGTGTCCGTGCCTTGGCGGTGTTGCTTCAAAGCAGCCAGGTGAAATTGCTGGAGATGTTCATCACCAAAGCGGGACTTTAGCGCTTCTATGAGTAGCTGATATGAGGAACGACTTGTTGCAGACATGCTCTCCAAACATTCAGCAGCGTTCCCCCTCAACTGGGCCACCATTGCACGAGCTCTGGACGTTGAGTCGAACCCGTAATAGTCTGCAACCGTTTCAAACTGGATGATGAAGGCTTGCCAAGACGACTGCCCATCGAATGTCGGCAGTTTGAGTGGCAGTCCGTGGTGCACAGGCAGTCGAATCCGAGATTCCACGGATGAAAGGCCATCATTGAGGCGTTGCCCTACATCGGCAACCTGACGTTCGACCGCAGTTTCCAGCAGAGCCAGACGGGTTGCGAGGCAATTGTCGAGGGTTCCAAACAGGTTCACAATGTCCGTAGCACTCCTTTCGGCGAGCAGATTTGCTAACCGCTCCGTGATTTGCATCGCCGCGGAAGTTGAGATCACGCCACTTGCCTCTGATTGGGTTGCCATTTCGTAATCCCACCGCTGCCACCAAATGTTGCGGGCGTCTCAGCTCCTAGGCTAGACGGGCAACCCAGAAACCAGTCCCCAGTTCTCCACACGACCTCTTCTTCTTCTCCTCCTTTTCTTCCTTTTCCTTGTCCGTTACAATATATATATATATATATATATATATATATATATATATATATATATATATATATATATATATATATATATACACGGTGAGAAGGTTCAACGAACCGGTTGGCCATGAAGCGGAAGTTGAGAAGTTCCAGGAAGGGCCTTGAATTCACTAACGTTTCAAGCAGGGACCTCTTTTCTTCAGGGTGGGATGGTATGTAAATTGTTCACTTCATGTTGACGTTTGTGTGGAAGAGGAAGAGTGGCTATGAAGATAATTAAAAATATTCAAAACAGGAGCAAAGAAATGATCAGTAAATCACTAAAAATAGTAATTATAACTAATATTAATTAAAATCAATAAAATTAAAATAAATTGACTTGCAGTATTTGTCGCAGTCTTTGTCACCATTCATAAGCACAATCACCCCCGAGCAACCGGAGCGCACACAGAAGTAACATTGAGGATGCGTCCGGGATTAACGCCGCTTCAAGAGCGGAGATCAAGACAGCGCAAGAGTGGTGTGACGGTTTGTAATGAAGCATTTATGTCATATTTTAATTATGCTTACGCGCCAAGGAATTTAACGCGGCGGAAGGATTTACACGGGACAGACGCTCACGAGGATGTTAACGAGAGGCGTGGAAAGAGTTCCACGATAGCAGGCATCTTTGGCGCAACAATGGGATAGACGCGCCCAGCTAGCATTGTCTGTGCAGCACCAAAACAATTGTGTGGCTTCGGCCCTACACAAACCGTGGCAGTTAAGTGAGTAAACGTGGACTTGCTTTGATACTGCAAGCAACCGAATTGAATTTGTGATTGAAGAAAGCCTTTTTCAATTCCTTAATGTTATCAGAGGCAAACCCGGATTCAAGGAGGATGATACGTATTTTTTCAATCCTATGTGCTTTAAGATTCATATATTTTGAGAACTTGAGCGTGGGTATTGACTTGACATGAGACTTGTGATTATTAAACAGCAACCGATATGAAGCACTGGTTTGTCCAATATTATCCATGTTACATAGTTTACAGCGTAAAGGATAAATAACGTTAGGCGTACCGCAGTAGACGTTTGCAATGATTTTTAAAGAAAAGTCAGAGTTTGAACTAGTGACAAGATTGGTGGTTTCTACATATTTGCAAATCTCACACCTGGGCATCTGGCAAGCTCTACAACCAGAAATACCTGAAGTCCTGTTTTTTGAGCGCCCCAACATGTCCTTAAGGTTTCAACCTCGTCGATAGACAACGCGCGGTGATTATGTGATATGTAACGTTACATATTCAGTTTTCATTCCATATATAAACAATATATTCAAGAAACATCACAGGACTTTGCAGCAATAAACTGCGCACCCTTTTTCCTTTATTACCACTCGCCTCGACTCGAGGTGCCAAGCCCCACAAGGTGAAGCCTCCGGACACCATTCTGGAGTGCTTGCCCATTGAACACTTCACCGGGTTCAGCCGGCGTCACAAAGCACCCGCAGACCTACCTTAGCAAGCTGCTCACTCTCCCCACCCCTGCTCGTTTCGATCTGGATGAACATCGTACCGGCGTGCGGTCGTGTACCACTACTGCGTGGTGCACGTTAAAGAGCCCAGGCTAGCGGTTGTACTGCCCTGGCTAAATTTCTCATCTACAGCGAGTGACTCGTTGCATCTTTGAAATGGCTGACCAACTTCTCGCTGTCTAAATATCCCCACAACCCCAATTATTATTATTAAGCTGCTCACGCAGCAGCACTAAGTCATTAACAACCGCAACGTCGTCAATTCACCCTCGCCAGCAAGCCTCATTTTAATCGTCGTCAGCGTTGCTTTGTCATCTGTACACTACGCCATTGAATCATCATTAGATGCGGCGCCGCAGGCCTTCATTGTAGCGTCTACTTAATTCCTTCCTACTGCGGTGAGGCAGCTCTCCTGATAATACTAGATAATACTAATAATACGAACTAGATAATACTAATACCGATACTAACACCGTCCAGTTGGTTGGAGGAACAAGTATTTGGCTGGAAATCCCAACTTGGATACCTTCTATTGTACCTTGCCGATACAACTTAGAAAACAAGGCCTGATCTTTTCCCTCAAAACGTCATCGCTAGTGGATCCACGCAGAACCGCATAGCTTGTGTCAGCATCGCCGCCTGCGCCTCTTGCAGCGTCTCACAACGAATGCGGCGCTAGCACGTGGAGTCTCCAAGACAGAAGCCTCTGCCGCCTTGCGGCAACTCTCGCCGAGCTTAAACGTGATTGCCGCTTGGGGCTGGACCTAGACCCCCTAAAGATGACGTCATGTGCAGCCTTGTCTTCTAGGTATAGCATTGTTCACGCCACGAGTGCTTCACACAGTCGCAAAATCTGAGTAAGGCAAAATGATCACGTAATCAAGCTCATTCACTCAGAAGGCAAGCGCGAAGGGTGATCAGGTGCAGCATACTCTGGGAGCCACTCATTCCACGGTACCAATGGACAAAGACTGCCAATTCTGTCGGCGTATCTCCAGAGCGAGTCTCGCAGCACCAACCTGAAAAGCCGAAGCCAGGTCGACGTCACGGAAGGACACGTGGTTGGCCGCCAGTATTCGGTCTCCGGGGCGCAGTCCCGCCAGGAAAGCCGAGGAGGCAGTGTCCACGTGGGACACGAAGAACCCTTGCCCTTCGTCCACATGCAAGTCGAAAGCCCAGCCGAGATGGGCTCCTGTGCTGGCCCGACGGCGACCGCTTGAACGTGATTGTCCGCACAGCAGAAGCTTCGTAGTTCCACGCCATTGGAGACCAGAGGGTATCCTGAAGATGTGCCGCACAGAACATCTGTGTCTTCACTCTACCTCGACTCGCAAGACCTGCCTGCCGCATATAACACCAAAACGTGTGGCAAATCTTATGAGTACTATAGAGTTCCGTATTTTCGGTAATGAAGCCTAAACGTCGCCTACAATGCCGCGGAGATAAGCTATACGCCTCGCAAGTGGGCTCATTTTCGTCTTCTGCGCATGAGAAAGGAAGTAGCGGTGACGTCAGAACGCCGAGCCCTGATTGGCTGATCGCGACCCCCTATCTGAGCGTCGTCTGCTCCTTAGCAACGTCGTCTGCTCACAACGTCGTTTGCGTCTGTCTTACCTTTCCTGCGACTTTCGGAAGTGCAGGTCTTTACGAGCGAGCTCGACTTCGCCTTGCAGAAAGAGCAGACGAAATAACTCGTGCGGTACGTTGTTTTTGTCTAACAACTAGCAGACGCGCATCAAGGAGGGAAGTCAAAGGACTCACTGGCGAGGTACGCGTCCCGAGGCGCCGAGATTTGTTTGCTAAGAACCGAGAGTGAGCGTGTTAGTGTCCGCAAGTTCCCTCCCAAATACTTTTTCCTTCCTTTCGTGTGCGGCGAGACTCCTCACTCTTTAACGGCGTCGGCGGGTTGACGCAGTTAACGTCGTCTGCTTTACGTCTGCTAGTCAAAGCGATGGCTGCTTTACCTTTCCTGCGTCTGTCGGAGATTCACCGCTTTTTCACCGACGAGAGTCACCGCTGCCTCGGAAAACAAGGAGATGACAAGAGGAAGAGATTGACCTCTTAATCTAAAATTGAGGTCAGCGACCAACGTATAATACGGGAAGGGTTCACAAGGGTCACGCGGGCACATTTCATTCAGCACGCCAGCCGGTCGTGGGCAGACGGTTTTGGCCAAGGACCGTCGGAGCACCGCTGCACCGAATCGGAGTGCTTGCTAGGCTTATCTGGCGAGCTCGCTTGGCCGCGTTCAGTGGAATCGTGGCCGTTGAAGCATTTCCCGGGTGTTTGTGGATATAGCGTTCTTGTTCGTCGTGGTTTATTTCAAGTACTCTTTACTCTTTTTCTTGCTGCTTGTAGTCGGGACGCGTGAGAAGAGCACGTACAAAAATAAACGTCCGTTGGTCGTTGCGAACAACGGACGTTGGTCGCGACGACGTGCGACGTAACCTGAATTTCGTTTCGTGAATACGAATTTGTTCTCACGTTTTGTCTTACGCACATTTTTGGCGTAAGATCGTTTCGTGAATCTGGCCTCTGCACTTGCGAAAGTCGCAGGAAAGGTAAGACAGGCGCAGACGACGTTGCGAGCAGACGACGTTGCAAAGGAGCAGACGACACTCAGATGGGGGTCGCGATCAGCCAATCAGGGCTCGGTGTTCTGACGTCACCGCTACCCTCTGCGCAAGAAGCAGACGAACTTGCCCTCCGCATAGCGCTACTTAACTTCACGTCTCCGGATTTGAGGCCTCCACCGCGGTTGAAATAATCGCTTGTTTAACTGCCGGTAGCTCTGTTCGTAGCTGAACCCAACACAGTATAGCTACCAAGTAAGCTACGCTTATGATAACGGCTCTCCACACCATAACCTGCCTGACTGGCGCCGCCATCTTTTTGCTTAGTGCAAACGAAAAACAACTTTCTGAGCTTTATATTCTGTGTCAGGAGGCTCTAGCGATATTGTTTTTACTCTGTCGAGCCGGTTTAACATTTATGGATTGGGGAAAAACATTTCTCGCGATTTCAGGTAAAACTTCGTGTCTAGAGACAATGATGTTAAGCTCCAAAGTTCATTCATCCTGGTGTTATCCCACACCGCCGCCTGTTGATAGTTACAAAAATTTCAGAGGGGAAGCAGATTGGCTTAGAAGGACGAGGGCAGCAAGCATACTTTGGGTTTTTAGCCTCTAGGCTAGGTGGCGCAAGCTACCGCCCGTTATAAAGGGCGCAGCTTTGGCATCTATCCATCCAGTGGCTGAAGTGTCGTTACTTTGAGGCGTAGTTTACTTGGCGGCTCATAGGCTGCAGAAGTCGGCGACAAAGCGTCTGGCAGCTTTTTCTGGTCACGAGTCAGAAGGGTGGACACCAAACGAGTTCCCATGGAGTAATCTGTCTCGTGTGATTACTCGTTCCGCTGGTAGGCGAAAATCAGAAGGCGCCTTTTTTTCTAATGTTTTTTTTTGCTGCACAAGTGAACTGACTGAAACAAAAACGATTTACTTTTGTAGGTTTTATGATGATTTTGAGTTACCCGAGGCCACTATATTGCCGCGTGGTAAGGCGAAGAGACGATAAATAATGCACTGAAGGGAAATCTTTAATCGGCGAACTAGTGCCAAAAAAGAAAAGAACGAGCTTCGAGACAGCAGAAAATCGGGCGGCGATTTGGCGGCGCAACAGGAAGCGAGAGCGAGACCGACTCGACAAGGTCACATGTGGCTCCTTGTCTACTGTGCGTCGAAGCGCGAAAATTCGGCCCAGAAGGTTCGAGCATCAAGCAGTCAGTTCGAGAATGAACAGGCACTTTCGAGAACAAGAAAGCAGAACTAAATGATAAAAATTACGTCCTGAGTAATAATAAACGCGAATCTTCTAGAAGCCCGTGATCGAGCGTTGCTTATTAGGCCCTGCGCGCGGCAATATACTATGATCAGAGGGGAAGCAGATTGGCTTAGAGGGGCGAGGGGAGCAAGCATACTGTACGTCGAAGCCCGTCAAATAAGCCCGTGATCGAGCGTTGCTTATTTGGCCCTGCGCGCGGCGATATACTATGGCAAAAGATGAAATATCACGAATGTGGTATCTTAAAAGTCAATATTCTTGTAAAAATCCTTACATTTTCGTGCTCCTTCGTAGGAAGGTCACACAAACAACCACAAGCATTTACCGTCGTAGCAGCACGTTGCGTATGGTTCCTCAATAAGTTAATAAAGAGGTTCGGTATGATGTTGATCATTGAATGCTAGACATTATAGCAGACATTGGTATTGAAAGTAAAATAGCAAATAATAGCAAGTATAATTTGTAACAAGCCCCCATTTTTTTTTCAGAAAACTCCGCAAACAATAATAGACGCCCCTAACATGCAGTTTAAAATTGCTCAAAGCTGATATCAAAACTAAAAATACATGGTTGCATGTTTCTGCAAAACACGCCAGTAGCTAATTGGTGAAACAAAGGTAAAATAACAGCAAATTGCAAAAGTGAAAAAGTGCAAACAATATGGGATATGAGTAGAGCGTTTCAATTGCTTAGCTTTTCCTGCGCACATCGTATTTTTTTACTCGACCGCTAATCGGGCTTGGGGTATAAGCCCTTTTATAAACAAACGTTATCGCTCAATTAAAAAAATGAATAAGGTCGCGAGTTTTCAATTGGTGATGAAGTCTTTTCTCTTGCAAATGGATGACTGTTGAGAAATCTCTCGCTTATTGCGGTCTGAGGTGCTTGTTCCTGTGTGCTTTCTTTTTTGTTTCACAAGTGGATGCCAGTATGTGTACGGAAGCAAAATAACGACCCTTAAAAGGAAGCTTGGGTTCTTGATTGCTTCATCCGTGAAATAGCAGACGTTCACAATTTAACCTTTTGTACGATCACTTCGCCAGCGGGACCGAATTCATAACACGTTATTTTTGTTAGCAGATGACGTGTGCACGCTTTTTTATATATACGTGGGCCTTCTTAGCCCGCTCGTTGGCTGACAAATTTTCAGCTAACGAATTTTTATCGCGCTTTGTGAAAGTCAGCTTAGATTTCACTCTTGCTCTCACTGATACCAATATTAGACCTCCTGGGAAATCCATTAACACCTCCTACCGAGGTCGTACAGCTGGTATGTTGCCTGGAACGCGTACCAGAGTGGCGTGTTTAGTTTCGTATCCCGCTCGTACATCGAAAGGGGTCCCGAGGTGTGAACAAGTGGCGCCACAGAAGCCGGAGTGTCATGCTGTAGCCTGTCGCGATCCTGGCGGTTGGTCGTAGAATTTCCGGCAAAAAGCGCGAGTCAACGCGAGGGTCACTGTCGTCGCAGCGTCCCAACTCCTGACTGCCAAGATTACGTAGACTGTCCAGCTGGAGAGCAACCTGTGGCATAACAGCCATCTGCCACACCCACCACCGCTGCTGTCACACTGCCAGGATCACGGCCTGCGACCGCATGGCACTCGTATGACGTCATCGGGCGCAAATCGAAGGACGAGTTTTTTTTTTTTTTTGACGCGGTAAACACGCCAGTCGGAGACGTGTTCCAGAAACCGTAGTGGAGGACTTTTAACGTGACCTACTGGAAGCCAGCGCGAGGCAGAAATCGGACACGATTGCTGCGTCGGCATTTGGCTGACTCGTGTTATCACTCATTAAGCCAGAGCCCCAGCAGAACACGCCACTCGTGTTCAATCCCTTCCCGGCCTCCGGCAAGCGACGCAAAGTGCCCAGCACTATGGCCTAGGTATGTAGGAGGTGTCGATTAATCGTGACTCAGTATTTTCCATCCGAACTCGCTCTTCGCGGAAATACCAGAACGTTTTGGTATCGCGTGTCAGAACAGTCCGAACTCCAGAAACAAGTGGCGCCAAGTAGGTATTTTAATAAAATCTAACTATTACCTGTTTTGACAATAGCTACACAACTGTACTCGGGACGTAATGGGCCATAAACACTAGTAAAAGTTAATTGTTAAAACTGAAACCTCACTATCGTGCCATAACAACCACCGCGCGCAGTGTTCGAATATAAAACGTCGCAGAGTGACGCGTGTTCACGTCGATCTCTGATTTCACGCTAATCTTTGGTGGTCTTTTTGGGGCTGCAACCCCGAAAACTGCCCAAAATTTTCGCGAGTACTATCGGCATTGGCCAAACCCAAACTTCACCCTCGAACAATGGTATTATTTGAGATACAAGCCGTCCGCACTCATCCATGCCATTGCCCCCCTTCAGCTTACCCACCAGCGAGGAAAGCTCGAATTAAAACTTTTTCTCGGTTCCCCGACTACGCCGACGGCCCACAAGACACCGAGTGCCCCTCAGACCACTTTCGGTGAGCGATTGGTAACACCTTCCTACTTTCTCAAGCAATTCACCCCGCCTGGGAACAGAAAGCGCCTCACAGGTTTCACCCTGCTGGGGGCAGCAAAGCCTAACACACCTTCGAAGCCATATTTTCTGGCTTCTCACGACACCGAAATGTCGTCGGCTCCCAATCACACTCTAAACGTAACTTCTCCAACCACCTCCTCTACCGGCAGAGCGTGGAATACAATTACAAACTGTAAGCGCCTCAACGGCTGAAGTACGACCCTCAGCACAAGCCCAGAAATCAAACACACGGTCATTTTTCGACAGACAAAGCACTTCGCGTTGCCGTTCTGTCTTAGAAAACCATCGTAGACGTCATCCGACCGGCGGTAAACTCCATCCACGTCCCGTCAGGCTTCCGCGTGCGAGTCCTGGCAAGAAAAAACACCCTCGCAGTCGACGTCGGCGAGCACACATCTGCGTGATCACCTGCTCCAAGTTGGAATATTTCCCATTATCCAAGACACTTCGATGAAAATGTAAGCGCACACCCCGGCTCGTCGCAACATTGAGCATGGAGTCATCCACGGCATTGAAGAACAAGCTCCGGCCGAACTACTAAAGCTCATCTCCTGTCGTACTCAACGAGTGCTATCGGCGCCCCCGTTGGGAAAACAAAGGCACGGTGCTTGTCACTTTTGACGTAAGCGCACTTCCCAAGCAGGTACTCTGCAACGAGGTGTGGGAGAAGAAGGGGCTCAAGTGCAAACCTAAAATGGTGGTCTGCACCAAATTTCATAACCTTGGACACAAATACTTCTGTCCGAACCACCACCGAGCACGCTGCGAGAAATACGAAGCTGCAAGAAATGCGAAGACACGCAGCACGAAAGTGATGTCTGTCCCTTCGAGCAAACTGTCTGTAAGAACTGCAAGGGCCCGCACCTCGCTACATATTGTCACGAATGAATGTGACGAGAAGACGAACAGTGAACTGAAGGATAAAGTTTTAATAGGCGAACTTGTGCCAAACAAAATAATAAAGAACGAGCGTCGAGGCAGCAGAAAAGCGGGTGGCGATTCGGCGGCAACAGAGAGCGAGAGCGAGACTGACTCGACAAGGTCGAGGGCAGTTGCTTATCTAGAGTGCGTCACTATCTCGAACGTTCGGCAAAAAAGGTTCGAACCTCGCGCGCTCAGGGCGAGGATGAACTGGCACTTTCGAGAACAAGAAAGCAGGACGAAAGTTACGTCCGGTGCAAGAATGAACGGGAATCTTCTAGAAGTCCGTGACCGAGCGTTGCTTTCTCGGCCCTGTGGGCGTCATTATCCCCCCTTTTAAAAATGCATCGTCCCGATGCAACGCGAAAGGAAAACAGAAATGACTAAAAAATTTACGGTGAAACGAAATAAACATGCAGTGTCATAATCCTAACGCGCGTAGAAAGGCTTGAGTCGAACTACGTGGACAACTTCGGGTCGTTGCTGGCGGCGTCCTGATGGTCGGGTTCCGTCGGAGAGCACCTCGACGGAACCCGACCAGCAAGGCGGCGAATGACCTTCTAGGGTCCGAAGTAGCTTTTTAACAGTTTCTCGCTGAGACCGCAACGGCGAATGGGCGCCCACACCAACACCCTGTCTCCGGGCTGGAACTTCACGTCGCGGCGACGAAGGTTGTACCGGCCAGCGTCGACACGTTGCTGGTCCTTTATGCGAAGGCGGGCTAGCTGGCGGACCTCTTCTGCTCGTTGGGTGACCAGCTGGGCATCGTCGGTGCCGTCGTCCGTTGGGTCGTGGGGGAGCATGGCGTCGAGCATCGTCGTCACCTTTCTGCCGTGCCCCAGCTGAAAAGGTGTAATCCCAGTGGTTTCTTGAACTGCCGTGTTGTACGCAAACGTGACGTACGGCAACACCTCATCCTACGTCTTGTGTTCCACGTCCACGTACATCGAAATCATGTCGGCGATGGTCTTGTTTAGTCGCTCCGTCAGCCCGTTAGTGTGCGGGGGGTATGCCGTGGTCCGGTGGTGGTCGGTGTGGCTCAGGCGAAGTATCTGTTCTGTCAGTTGCGCCATGAACGAGAAGCCTCGGTCAGGACTTGGGGAGCGCCGTGTCGGAGGACGATGGATTCAACGAAGAACTTGGCTACTTCCACGACGGTTCCCGACGGGAGTGCTTTTGTCTAGGCGTACCAGGTGAGATATTCAGTTGTCACGATTATTGAACGGTTTCCCTTCATCGAAAGCGGGAAAGGTCCAAGGAGATCCATTCCAATCTGCTGGAACGGTGCAGTCGGGGGCGCGATCGGCTGCAGGAGACCTGCCGGCTTCATCGGTGGTTTCTTGCGTCGTGGCATTCGTGGCACGAACGGACGTAGAGGTGGACAGTCTCGGGAGCTTGGGCCAGTAGTATTTTTCTCGGACCCGTGCAAGAGCCCTACTGTACCCAAGTGACCAGATGTTGGGTCGTCGTGGCAGGCTTGGAAGACCTCTTCTCGAATACTAGTGGGAATCACCAGGAGCCACGTCGAGTTGCTGTCTCCGAAGTTTTCTTTGTAGAAAATACCTCTCCGGACGGCGAATCTTGGCAGGGCACGTGGGAAGGCTGGGGGATCGTAATCCCTCGTCCTTCCAAGTGGTCGATCAGTGCGCGCAGCTCAGGATCGTCCCGCTGGAGCGCTGCCATAACGTGAACGCTCACTGCGTCAAGAAAGTGATCGTCGTCGTCGTCGTCTTTGGCACATGCCGGTAGCTGACTCGACGGGGGCTCTGGAAAAGCAGTCGGCGTCCGCTGTGTTTTCGACTTGACTTGTAGACCACGGTCCCGTCGTACTCTTGAAGTCGTAGGCTCCACCGAGCGAGGCGTCCCGATCGGTCCTTTAGGCTCGCTAATCAACACAGCGAGTGGTGGTCGGTTACCACCCGAAAAAGAGTCCCATACAAGAACGGGCGGTATTTCGTGATGGCCCAGACGACGGCCAGGCATTCTTTCTCGGTCGTCGAGTAATTGCGTTCTGCGTTCGACAGCATCCGACTAGCGTATGCAATCACGCGCTCTGCACCCTCTTGTCGTTGGACCAGTACCGCTCCAAGCCCTGTATTGCTGGCGTCCGTGTGAGCTTCCGTTTCGGCTGATTGGTCGAAGTGGCCGAGAATCAGTGGTGACTGGAAGGAGCCGTTACTTTAGCTCGTCGAATGCCTGTTGTTGTTCTTCACCCCATTTGAAGTTCACGGCGTCTTTCGTGAGGTGCGTAAGCGGCGCAAAAAGCTCGGCGAAATCCCGAACGAATCGCCGGTAGTACGCGCAAAGTCCCAGAAATCTTCGGACGGCCTTTTTGTTGGTGGGCGGTGGAAATAGCGCTACTGGTGCGAGTCTTCTCAGGGTCAGGACTTACACCTTCGTTGCTCACAACGGGGCCTAGGAACTTCAGTTCGCCGTAGGCGAACCGGCACTTCGTCGACTTGAGGGTGAGTCCTGCGGTCCTGATTGCCTCAAGAACGGCCCGAAGGCGTCGCAAGTGCTCGTCGAAGTTGGCCGAGAATACCACGACGTCGCCGAGGTAAACGAGACAGCTCTGCCATTTGAGGCCTGCCAGGACGGTGTCCATGAAACGTTAAAACGTTGCCGGCCCCGTGCAGAGTCCGAAGGGCATCACCTTGAACTCATACACTCCATCGGGCGTGACGGAGGCAGTCTTTTCTCGGTCCCGTTCGTCAACTTCGATATACCAGTAGCCACTCTTAAGGTCCATCGACTGAAAAGTATTGGGAGTGGCGCAGCCGGTCCAGCGTGTCGTCGATGCGGGGAAGCGGATACACGTCTTTCTTCGTGACCGCGTTGAGCCGCCGATAGTCAACGCAGAATGGAAGCGATCCGTCCTTCTTCTTCACCAGTACGACTGGAGAGGCCCACGAGCTGCTCGAAGGCTGAATGATGTCGTCGTTGAGCATCTCTTGTACCTGTTCCTGAATGGCCTCTCGTTCCCTTGGGGAGACCCGGTACGGCGGCCGATGCACAGGGAGCGCATCCTCGTTGGTAACGATGCGGTGTTTCGCAACTGTTGTCTGGCGCATCTCGACGTCGTCGCAAAGCAGTCGCCGAACTCGGCGAGTTGGTCTGCGGGCTGTCGTCGTTCCCTGGCACTGAGCTTGGGGTTAACGTCGATCTGCGGCGGCGGTGTACTGTACGGCTGGCATGGCGAGGGATCGTCGGAGATCGCGGCGATTTTGGCGTCGGCCCGGAGTTCCTCGACGTGTTCTACAGCGGCATCTTTCGTGAGGTGCTGCGCCTCCGGTCAAAAGTTCATCACGAGGCCCACAGTACGTCCAGCCTGCAGCTCCGTTACGCCCCTTGCGAAGCCTATTCCTTTTCCGAGAAGCAGTTGGACGTTTCATTCCAGAAGGACTTTCCCGCGGGCAACTGCATCGGTCACAACGAGCACAAGAACACTCGACCGTGGTGGCAGGTTCACGTGGTTCGTAATGACTCGGACGGCGGATGGCGTCGTTTTGAACCCCTCCGGAGGTAGGACGGGCTTTCGCAGCGTCTACCTGTTTGCTTCGAGGTTGATCACGGCACCGTACTCACAGAGGAAATCCGTGCCAAGGATGGCGTCTCTCGTACAGTCCTTAAGGACGACGAATTTCACGGGACAGGTCTCCCCGTGGATGTCCACGCGCGCAGTACACCTTCCCACTGGTGTGATAAGGTGTCCGCCGGCGGTTCGTATTTTCGGGCCATCCCACGGCGTCATCACTTTCCGAAGGCGGCGACAGAGCTTCCCACTTAAAACCAAATAGTCTGCTCCGGTGTCGACGAGTGCCTTCGCGTCGTGGCCGTCGATGGCAACGTCGAGGTTATTTGACACCGTCGCAGAAGCGCTGTTCCGATGCGTCTCGTCGTTAGTGTGGGAGCCCTCCAACGTTTGTCGAGGATACTGGCGTCATTCGTATTTAGCAATACTACCTCTCGGCATTGCCGCACTTAGTTTTCCCGGCGAGGCAGGGGGGACAGCCTTTCTCGGCGGGACCTACGATGAGAGTATGCAGGGCGTTGTGGTGACGGCGATCGGAAACCGCGGCGGGGAGACGGTCCCGGGGATGGCGACCGGCGAAGGTATTCGTCGATATCCCGGGGTCGCTCACCATAGCGTGGTCGCGGGTCGTCGGGGTGGAAGCCGCGTAGCCCCAGCTACCGGTACGGGCAACAACGGTAGACGTGGTCGGCTTCCCCGCAATGGTAACAAAGCGGGCGTCGGTCGGCCGTTCGCCACATGTCGGTTTTTCTCGATGGAGGTCTCTCTAGGGCCTAGGCGGACGTGCTGGACTTGTTCTTGGCGTCGAGGATTTTGCGGCGTTGGATTGTCCCGTCGAGATGACGCCTGGTATTGACGGGCAACAAGCGGCGGTCTGCGGGCTACGGCGGTGTAGCTCAGTGTCGGCTCCTCTGGTGCCACCATGGTGCCGGGAACCTCTGGCCGGAGTGTCCGGTGAATTTCTTCACGGACAGCCTCAACGATGGAGAGGGAAGCCGGAGGACTGGCCGCAGGTAGCAACTTCTGGAGCTCCTCCCGGACGACGTCGCGGATAACCTCACGAATGTCCCGGGTACGGGCGCCGATGTTGTCGTTAAGCAGCGTGGAGGCAACGACGCCGGGATGTCGTTGGTAGTAGGAGACGCGTGCTTGGAGGGCGCGCTCCATGTTCGTTGCCTCCGTGACAAACGCTTCGACGGTGGTCGGCGGGTTGCGGATGAGGCCCCAAAGATATCGTCCCTCACCCCACCATGAGGACACGCAGCTTCTTGTCATCGGTGGCTTGTGGATTGCCACGCGCGCTCTGTCGCAGGACGTCTTCAACGAAGCTAGTGACGCTTTTGTTGGGGCCTTCCGTCCTCGTCCGAAGGAGGTCTTCGGCTCTCTCCCTTCGGTGCTGACTGGCGAACGTCCCTCGGAGCTCTCCTTTCAGCTGGTCCCATGATGTAATTGAGGTTTCACGATTCTTGAACCAGTGCCTCGCAGTGCCCTCCAGTTAGAAGTAGAGGTTCTGAAGGCGTTGCTCAGCGGTCCATCCGTTGTGGCGGGCCACGCGCTCGTAGTGTAGGATCCAGTCCTCGACGTCTTCATAGAGTTCGCCGTGGAAGGGCGTCGGCGATCGAGGGGCGACGGGCAAATATACGACGGGAGCGGCGGCGGCGGTCTCGTTTTGCTGCGTGGAGTGGTCACCGATGGATTCGCTGATTTCTTTCTCTGAGTGTCCGGCAGTAGTCTGCACTCTGGAGACTCGCCCCGGTGACGGCGGCTTGATCGGATCTCGGGTTCCTCCACTTGTCTCCCTCGTGGGTTCAAGGTCAGACTTGCGCTGCGGGCCCTCGGAGGGGTATGCTGCACGAACATGCGGTACCCCGCACCTCCAGCAGAAATGTCACGAATGAAGGTGACGAGAAGACGAACAGTGAACTGAAGGATAAAATTTTAATAGGCGAACTTGTGCCAAACAAAATAATAAAGAACGAGCATGGAGGCAGCAGAAAAGCGGGCGGCGATTCGGCGGCAACAGAGAGCTAGAGGGAGACTGACTCGACAAGGTCGAGGGCAGTTGCTTATCTACAGTGCGTCACTATCCCGAAAGTTCGGCAAAGAAGGTTCGAGCCTCGCGTGCTCGGGTCGAGGATGAACTGGCACTTTCGAGAACAAGAGAGCAGGACGAAAGTTACGTCCAGTGCAAGAATGAACGCGAATCTTCTAGAAGTCCGTGACCGAACGTTGCTTTCTCGGCCCTGCGGGCGGCAATATATCCCCTCTCCGCTCGCCATCAGGCGAACCAAAATCTGAAGAACAAATTGAAGACCCCTAAACCGATCGTCCAGAAATTCCGACAACATCACCCCCAGTGAAATCAGTATCGCTGAAAGAGCGAGGCAAATGATGCGCGAAGCGTACCACGGCTAGAATCTAGCAAGAAGTAAACTTAAGTCTACACGAGGCTAATCCACAAAGAGAGGAAGCATCTGACAAACACTAAACCCCACAGGGCAATACTAGTTGTCTCAGAACTATCAGACATTTAATAATCACAGCCACCTTTCGGAGGTGCAGATGAGTTTCTGCCCCTGCCCTCTTTAAGGACAACGTCTACATCAGCCGACATCGATGACTTGGTGTCGTCCATGCGGAAGAACATTAAGCGGTCGCCAACTTTTGTAGGCACCACCATCGCCGTTCCCAACACAACTGAATGCAAAGCATCGTTCAGCGATCCAGGCCAAAAGCAGGGCAGCCCTGACAGTCCTCGTCTCGAGAATTGCGGCCGAACTCAAATCCATGATCACCACCACCGTCTCAGAACTCCACACCAAGAGTTCCGAGATGGTAAACAAAACCAACAGCATCGCAACATTTCCGGAGGCCTCGGCGAGTGCACCATGCGAGAGTGGAACTGTCGTTGGCAATTTGTATTGGCAAGCGTGCGACAGTCGAACTGTCGCACGATTTCCAACAAAAAGCACGAACTCACCCATCGTTTTCAGACACAAGGTAGACCCATAGTAGTGCTTCTTAAAGAGGTTAACGGCCCGACTGTGGGCCTATCAGGCTATGAACACTACATGAACCGATTCGTACACCACAAGCCCACCAGTGCCGCCAACTCCGTACCAGCTTACAACGGACAAGCCAACTCCGTCCCAGCTTACAATGGACAATCGCTCCCTGCTGCAAAAATAGAACGACACAACCACCTGGTGCACATTCAAACAGGAGATTGTGGCAGTCCGGATCTAGCATCAAAGGCGTAAGTATGTGCTAGTCTAGGCCTACTACCGCCCACCGCTGCCTCGTGAAATGCTTCCGGACTGGGGCTGGATGTGTTACCTACGCCAAACGTTTCCCAAAGGCTTCATCCTTATTGGAGGAGACTTCAACGCCCGACACCTGGCACGGGGATTCGGCACAAGTAATCTCCGAGGAGAAGCTCTTTTCCACGAGGCGCAGGCTTAGACTGCAGTTCCTCAATGACTCGGACCTTCCGCCCAGGTTCGGCCAGGGCATGCGTCAGGGTGACTCGACGCCTAACCTCAGCTGCGCGTCTTGTCACGCCGCCCTGGACTGAACCCCATTAAATGACCCTATGGGCAGCGACCACCTGCATATCTTTATCGTGCTCAGAAATGCACTGGGCCCCACCCCTTTTAAACGCGCTTCCAAGGTTGTAAAGTGCGATTGCTACCGGGAGCCACTAGATGACTGAAACGACCCCGATACGTGGGACGACCACAAGCCGACCACATCACCCGACTTAATGCTCGCACTGCTCAATGAAGCAATACACCAGGCCACCACCACCACACAGACAGATCCTGACAAACGCCACCCAGACCACTACCTCCTAAAGTTTTGGAAGTCTCGTCTCACTGCACTTAGTCGGTACAGCGAGCAAGGCAAGGCTCTCCGTCCACACGCCCGGCTTGACACCGCCACCACGGAGGCGAAGAAACTACTCCCACGTATTGTCACAAGTTCAATGGCACGACCTTTGCAACTAGCTCAACGGCCGGATGTACCTTTCTACGTTCTATAATTTCTTCAAACGTTGGCAGGGGAAATCCAAACGTCGAAAGGCGGCGCAGACAGTTGCGTTACGCCAGAACATATCTTACACCGAGTTTTTACAGAACGCGGATAACACTTTTTTCTTGCAGTTAACCTCCCCGGACGTGACTTGCGGCTCCCCCGAAATTACGGTAGACCCATTCATCCGACGCTCCGTTCACGCTGGCAGAACTGCAGGGCGCACTCGATCACTCTAACATGAGGAGCGCGCCGGGTCCTTACGGGGAGGCGCACGCTGAGCTTCGCAATTTATCAAAGCTGCACAAGCCCAGATGCTTGAATGGTTCAACGAGGTGTAGGAAATTGTCCGGTTTCCAGGACACTGGAAAGCGTCGCTGGTCATCTCCATCTCAAAACCAAACCAAGCCAACCACGGCGATTCGGAACTCCCGTCCTATCCCGCTGACCAGTAACATCTGCAAGCTGTTGGCGCGGATGACCCTTGCCAGGATACAATGGCACACCGACAAGGAGGACCACCTGCATCACAGCCAGGCTGGGTTCCGATCAGGCCTTAGCACATAAGATATATTTCTGATGCTCTATCATGACGTTCTGGCAGACCCCTCCTCAAGACAATCCAAAACCATTGTTGGCGTGTGTTAGCGTCAGCATTAGCGTGATGGACATCACCCTTTTTGAGTATCCGCCATATTGTGTTACTACCGCGACCATCGAGGCAGTCGGATGGGCATGCGGCTCGCACCCATGTTTCCGAGTTTGTACCAATGTATGTTATTATAAGTCTTCCTAAATTAACCACACAGTTTTAGAGCGCAGCTCTTAGGCGCCCGTTTCCGGCTTGAGCTGCGTCGGCGTCGCCATCGGCGTAACCGCGCGCTGCATGCATCCCAAGTTGCATGCAACGCAAGTTGCATGCAACCCAGATAGCATGACACTTAAGTTGCATGGTTGCATGCAACTTAAGTTGCATGCGTTCGTTGGCGTCGGCGTAACCGCGCGTTGCAGGCAACAGAAGTTGCATGCAACCCGCTTTGCATGCAACCCAAGTTGCATGCATCCGTCGGCGTCGGCGTAACCGCGCGTTGCATGCAACAGGAGTTGCATGCAACCCGCCTTGCATGCAACCCAGGTTGCATGCGAACCGTGTTGCATGCAACCCGCCGTGTTGCATGCAGCCCGCTGGGTTGCGTGCAACCCGGCGACGCCCTTTAGGTCACGTGACCCCCCCCTAGTTCATGTGACCCCTTCCCCCGACGTCACGCGACCCCCCCCCCCCCCCCCCGAGGTCACGTGACCCCCCTCCCCGAAATCACGTGACCCCCCTCCCCAAGGTCACGTGACCCCCCCCCCCCCCCCGACGTTACATACCGCCCCCCCCCCTCTGTATCCTTCCCCCTCCTCCTCACTGCGCTCTAATTCGGTGTTACAGGGAGTTGTAAACGGCTTTTTTCTATTACACTCAGAAGTGGGATGCAACTACCGCTTACATCGATCGGTGACGAGTTCCGGTGGTCCGTCAACAACAACAACGCTGCGAAGCCTAATCGCAAACCACGTGTGACTCAGTGAAACCACGCTACGTCAGAACTTCAAAAACTCGAGTGACCTACAATGCCGAAGAAGGACGTCAAGCCCGACCCATCAGTTCAGGACAATGCTCTGGGCGTGATGGAGATGATGGCTCAAGTGTTGTGCCAGAATGAAAAACTCCTCGAACGCCTGACGCTGTCGCAGATGAGTCGACCATCGCCTTCGGACGTCGCCATGCGGGTGGCTCCGGATGCGTCGGCAGCGGTTCCCAAGTTCACGGGACGTGAGGGTGATATCGAGCGAAAAAAGTGAAAGCCGTTTACAACTCCCTGTAACGCCGAATTGGAGCGCAGCTCTTGAGGAGGAGGAAGGAAGGGTAATCAGGGGAGCGTATACCCCTCCTCCTCCTCCTCCCCTCATTCTTCAATCTCCTCCGGGCGGGGGGGTCACGTGACCTCGGGGGGAGGGGGGCCCCCTCCTCCCCCAGGTCACGTGACCCCCCTCCCCCTCCTCCCCCGAGGTCACGTGACCTGGGGGAGGAGGGGGAGGGGGGTCACGTGATCTGGGGGGGCCACGTGACCCCCCCTTCCCCTCCTCCCCCAGGTCACGTGACCCCCCTCCCCCTCCTCCCCCGAGGTCACGTGACCCCCCCCTCCCCCTCCTCCCCCGAGGTCACGTGACCTTGGGGGGTCACGTGACCTTGGGATGACCTTGGTTACGCCGACGCCGACGGCGACGGCGACGCCGCTCAAGCCGGAAACGGGCGCCTAAAAGCTGAACTCCATGGGACGAATATGCTGCGAATAACCGACGAATTTTGGCCGGCGGCTTTTGCTCTGCACGTGGAATCAACACAGTGGCTGCTACGTCGCGCGCAAAACGAGCGTGCCGTCGGGCGGCGTTCGCCAGTTATTCGTCGCATAATTCGTCCAATGGAGTTCAGCCTTAAGAGCTGCGCTCTAAAAGAGAACAGACTGCTCGTCAAGGTCCTCTTCTCATCAAAGATGCCCTACGGCTACAATTACTATTACCTAGCACAACGCCAACGCGACACCGTCGAGAACCTTAACAAGGGAGCGATACGGCCGATCACCGGCCTTCCTAAGCATACCTGCCTCCCGGGCCTATGCGCTCACGTAAATCTCAACAGACTCGAATATGTAGCTGGACAACTCAAATCTACCCAGCCCACTCGGCTGTTGGGTACCAAGGCAGGCCCGGCAATTCTCCAAGAAATCGGCCGTCTACCATCGTCCGCACCACAACCTCCGCCGCTCCCATCACCACCGCGGGAAAGGCACGTCACCTTAACAGCTGACGGTCCCTTACCCCGATGTATGGACGCCGATTATCCAGAGCGACGAGCCTATCATGCCACGGAGCAAGAACGGCACATTGCCGCCCTGAACCCTCAGCGTCACGACGTTTACTACACGCTGCTGGTGGTCCCGTTTCTACCCAGGGAGGGCTGTATAACACGAGAGGTCAGGACACAAGAGCGCCGACGGGAAAGCGCACGACAGCAGAGCGCCGCGACACCAGCGCGCACGGCAGGAAAGCGCCGTGACATGAGAGCGTGTGTCATTAGAGAGAGCGTCACGAGGGAGAATGCGCGCGCCTTGGAAATGATTTATATTGTGGCCTTCAATCACATGTTTTCAGGGAGCTGAAATTTCAACATCAAAGGGAGTCGCATTTTGAACGCTTAATGTCATTTAATTGACTGATTACGCATACCTGTGGGAAGAAAAAAAGAAATACAATTATCTGAACCTTGAAATAAAGAAGCAAGATGGAGTTTTGGGTATATAGTTGTTGATTGATCACCGTTCCATAATATCAAAACGCATTCAAAGACTGAATAACTGTGGAACACCGCAGATGTGGTCTAGCATGCACTTTGGTCGTATATAGGTGGAAAGAAAATCGGTTTGGCGATGAGCTTTTTTCCGGGAATAAACATCTTAGTTTTTATTGGGAGTAAAGCTACAAGAGCCTACCGTGCGCGCTGGTACTACATCATTATCATATTTAATTCTGGCAAACGTCGGGAAGACGTCGAATTCGGAACCCGCTGGAAATCTATCAGTCCGTTCCTTTGTTCGGCAGCAGTGCGCATTGACGACTGTTCTCCGCAGATGACAATCGCCTATTTTTGTATAAATCCACTTAATTGTTCGTGCACTGCTGCCTAACACAGCATCCTTCACTGGTATTGTTGTTACTGCTGCATTAAAAGTGTCAAAGCAGTGGTCATGTTCTGTCCCCTGCCTTCACGGTCAATATGAGTAAAGAAAACCAAGACATTACGAAAGCGATCGACAACCTTACACGCGAGCTGAGGGCTGAGCTGAGAATGTTGAAAGACAGTGTTAAGAACTGCAACGACACCTGTGATGGTGTGAACGAAATTTAAACCGAGATGAAAGAACTCTGGAAAAAGATTCATGCCAAGAAGGAGCAAAGAACTAGCTGCTGAGAACAGCAGATTGAGCGCTAAAGTTGAAGAGCTTGAACAATATCAGAGGTCTAACAACCTAAAAATAAAAAGGGTACCCGACGCTGGAGACGTATACGACGTTGTCAAACGTGTTGGGCCCTCCTAGACGAATCGATATTGATTTCCTACATTGATGTATGTTACCGTGTCCCCACTTTTAAGCCGTCAGAAAAGAACATAATTGTCCACTTCGTGCAACGCCGTAAAGAAATAAAATCCTTTAGAAACTATAAAAGAAGAGGTTCACAACTGAAGATCTCAACTACAGTGGGCAAGCCAGGCCTGCGTATGTAAGCGATCATTCGACCAGCTCAAACAAAAGACTTCTGGGTGTTGCAATTGCACGGAAGAAAACTGTTGTTGGATAGAAGTTTGTGGGGGCATCTCGCGGGAAAATATATGCACAAAGGAATGAAGCTGCAGATAATTTGAAAATCGCTAACATGGCCAATGTTGAAAAAATAAGAAATTAGATACGATGACTCAAACGCTGAGGTATTGTCGATACTGCCATTATGAATACTGTAAACGACTTAATTTTCGCAAAGACATATCGCAGCGCGCGTTGGGGAGGGAGTGTGTATGTTTATAAAAGATGATATAGACTGTGAGATGGTATCTTAAGGTTTACGTGCAAAACCCAAGATTACGAAGTACTAACTCTACGTACCAAGAGCACTCTTTACTCTGTTGTTTATCGACCTCCCAGGAAAATACAGGCTGTTCTTAGATTTTCTGAGGGTATTTATAGCTTATGTGAATTATAGCAAATACAACGTGATATGTGGCGGAGATTTTAATATCGATATGTTAGGTGATACAGACATGATACGAGAAATCGATGTAGTTATAAAAACAAGCGGATACCTCAATCTAAAAATTGAACCCCCACGAATTACCGCATCTACCCAAACATTGATTTATCTTTTAGAGCCCAGCTCTTAGGGGCCCGTTTCCGGCTTGAGCGGGGCGTCGCCGTCGCCGTCGGCGTAACCGCGCGCTGCATGCAACCCAGGTTGCATGCACTCCAGGTTGCATGCAACCGGCGTTGCTTGCAACCCACCAACATCAATGTATCCGCGCGTTGCATGCAATCCAAGTTGCATGCGACCCGCGTTGCATGCAACTTGCGCTGCATGCGACCCAGGTTGCATGCAAAAGGCATTGCATGCAACCCACCAACATCAATGTAACCGCGCGTTGCACGCAACCCAAGTTGCATGCGGCCTACGTTGCATGCAACCCGGTGACGCCCCCGAGGTCACGTGACCCCCCCCCCCCCCCCCCGAGGTCACATGACCCCCCCTCAATACGCTTCACTCCTCCTCAAGAGCTGTGCTCTAATTCGGCGTTACAGGGAGCTGTAAACGGCTTTCATTTTTTTTACAAATTTAAGATACTGAAAACACCGAAACCGGGATTATATGTTCCAAGATAATCGACCACCTTCCAGTCTTTTTTTTGTTCTGTAGCGGGTAGGTACGATATCAAAGGTGATTGCAACCGAAATCGCTCTTTCCGAGACATTTCCACACAACGTTCAGACTCATTTAGGCAAGAAATATCCGTCATTATTTGGGATTGTTTATTTCATTTAAAAGATGCTAATGAAGCGAACGATGACTTTTTGGGGGAATTTAAGCGTTTGTATGCCCATCACTTTACTTATGAGACTTTGAGATTATCCAAAAATTACGTAAGTCATGAATAACCCCAGAAATCGCAAAAAAAATCGTATAAAAAGCGTCCTATATAAACAATTTCTAAAATCTCGAGACATAAATAACTTTAAAGCTTTCAAGTCTTTTCGCAACAAATAAAAAAATACTGCGCTATGCAAAAGCACAGTGTTTCGAAATTTAATTTTTTCCCCTTTCGGATAACAGTGAAATTACTTGGAAAAAATAATTTAGTAATAAATTGGAATCTATAGTGCTAAAACCAATTGAAACGTTTACAAAGGATGATCGTCCACTTAGTGGCTTAGAACTAGCCAACGAATTCAAAGACTTATTCGTGCCTATTTCTGATAACATTTTCCAGAGCGTGTGAAAAAACCTCTTGGCCTTTCAAGCCCGTAAAGAGTAACTCAGTTTTCCTTAGCCCTATGGATGATGCTGAGGTAATCTCGAAGTACAGGCAATTAAAAATAGCTGCAGTACGAACTATGATAACATTCAGGTTCTCCTTATCAAACGCGTAATAGATCTGGTAGATCCTTGTTTTTCACATATCTTCAACCTTTGCTTAGAAACGGGAGTGTTCCCGAAACGTGAGCAAGTCGCTAAAGTGTCTGCTATACGAAAAAAGTAAAAAAAAAAAAAAATCTTGGTGACTGTAGGCCTATTTCTATTCTACCTATCTTTTCAAAAGCGTTGGAAAAGCTATTGCTTGATCGTTTCACAGTATTCCTTAATAAACACGATGCGCTCGTTCCCAGTCAACTCGGCTTCCGTAAACATCCTTCTACTGCATCTGCGTTACTTACTCAAAAATAATTCATTTTTCAGAACCTTGAAGAGAAAAAACTTTTACTCGGGGCCTTCATCGATTTCACAAATGCTTTTGATCTAATAAACCAAAAAATACTACTTCATAAACTCGAGCGCTACGGTGTGCGAGGACACGTTCTATCTTTGCTCAGTTCCTATTTACAGTACATACATCAACACGTTAACATAAATGGATGCTGCTCAAAAATAAAACCTATTCTCTCGGGTGTTCCGCAAGGAAGTATACTTGGCCACATTCTTTTTAATATGTATATTATTAATATAAGCAGCATTACTTTGAACGCAAAGTTTGTTATATACGCATATGATACTAGACTGTTTTTCCCTGGTGAACAGCCCGATGATATTATGACTATAGTAAATCATACTTTGTTGAAACTGCACGAATGGGCGTGGAGAACTTCTTGCAAATTAATACTACAAAAACCGAAGCAGTCCTGTTTTGCTCGAAAAATAAAGTAACCAATATTTCGAAACAAGTTCTATACAACTCATGCACTATTGAATTAACAAACTCGTTTAAAACCATTTGAGTGTTGTTTACAGAGGAAATTACTTGGAATAAGCAGAGAGACTCTGTTACATCTAAAGTAGCGCAGACAGTCGGTCTAGTACGTCGTTAAAGCTCCATTCTTCCTACAAAAGTTAAATTATTACTGTGCAACTCCTTGTTTTACTCGCATATTAGTTCTTCCTACCTTGTGTGAGGCACAACCACGATTACCAACCTAAAAAGAATTCATGTAATGCAGAAAAAAATGTTGCGGTCTATTGTAATGCCTCTTACTATTGCCATGTTTCGCGGTTGTTTGAGAGACTTTCAATTATAAACATTCTTATTTGCATACCTAGAGGTTAAGTCAGAGCTTTCGATCAAAATTAAAACGTAATATGCGAAATCGAGAATCACTGGCTTCATTAACTAGAAACGATCCCGCTTACTCAACCCGTCATAGTGAATACTGGAAGGTGGATAAATGTAGAAATAATTACGGAACCCAAATACTGAAATACTTGCTTCCCAAAACTCTGACTGCACTAAAAACTTTATTGAACCTAAAATATAATAAACATTGAGCAGAGTTGACCTTCAAGAGCAGCTCAAATCATGATAGTACATGGTAAATAAGTACCCAAACACTGGAACTGACTTACAGTTGGGGTCTGCGGGTGGCGCTATTCCAAACCAATACAGGCTTTTTTTTTTCACTCGAGTGAAGCATGAAACGTTGAACTCACCCGGCTCTCACTGTCACAGAGTCACTTTTTGTAATTACCTGAAGGGTATTTTTGAAGGCCCCGATTCTACCGCGTAATATACGAGGCAACACCACTGAAGGTCAGATGCCAGAAGACCTGCGCCTGGGCATGTGAATGATTACCTTGTTATACACAGAAGACTGACCCGTACTTCTTCAGGCAAAGGAGAGCTGCTGCCGGCATCCAGGTACGAGTGCGTTAACAATGAGATCGTGCTGCTTGTCTTGTGCAGCAGGTGGGCCGCTTTAAACAATGGAGTCTACATCGGAGTTTGCCAATTGAGGTTCCGCTAGCTTCGAGATCAACAAATATGATATATACCTCGATGCACCTCACGTCTGAGCGCAGCCGACGCTGCAAGCCGAAGTGGGACAAATCCAAAAGCGTCAAAAACGCCACGTCATGGCGTTTGTTATCTTATTATACGTGTTATATTGTTTTATAATTCATTCGAGCACCGTGAACGCACGGTGACTCGTGCTTTTAGTATGTTTGACAGCGTTTGCACGTGTTCGAACCTTGACTTGGCTCTAAATTATGATGAGACAAAGTATAGTGCACCTGATAGTACAGTGATCGACGATTATAGCGGGTGTAAGCGTGCTCTGTAAAAAAAAAAAAAAAAAAAAAACGAGATAAATACGGAAAATTAAAAAAAAAAAGTTTATTAACCCCGATGTGGATAAGCCTAGTGCCTTTCTTGGGTGAAACTTTCTCCTCTCCCTTTAGTCTCGGGCGAATCTACAGCGAGATCATGATGACATTCCGCGTTTATGGCACGTTTGATGTCACGGTACAACTGGTTCGTTTTTTTTTCAGTTGTTTATAAGCGCGGTAAATTAGTATTATTGCTACGTGCGTAGGCATTTTATAATTGTGGCTGTAGGGAGGTGTCAGCGGGAGATGTCGGTGGAAGTAGTACATATTCTTCTGGACGTCCCAACTGCAGCAACAATCGTCGCAGCTTGCCTTTCATCCAGAGGCGAAGTTCGTCGAAGGAAACAATAGCGCCTCTAAGCCTTTGCGGTCAAATGACTAAAGTGACTGTCCCAGCGAGGTCCACTGGTTAAGAACATTTCCAGGTGCTTGAAAATCCATCACCCGCTTTCTACTATATATTCGTCAACACCCCGAGAAACGCAGGGCGTGGTGAGTCCCGTGCATCTCATTATCGCAGCACAGCCAATCACATTGCGGCATTAGCCGATAAGAACGCCAAGGAACCAATCACGAAGGAAGAAGCGTGATTATAATAATCAACCCCGCCCTGTGTTTTTAAAAGCTCTTAATGAGAATTAAAAAAAAAAACGAAAACAAAAGAATGCTGCAGTGGGGTTGGAACGCGGTTAGTACTGAACAGCATACTAGATTGTTCAGAATTATTCTTCATTTTTTCTGTCGTCCAATGACATGCGGCGTTAAAAGGGCTCTTTTAAATGTGCTCCAATCTTAAGTATGGGTAATTCTAGTACCTAAAACGAAATACGCTACAAAACGTCTGGAGTCACATGAATCGAGAAAATCGATTCTTCGACAGAGAAAGAGAAAGCAAAGGAACTTCTGATGTCATTGGGGTGAAGGAAAATCCTGATAATAAACAAGGACGTACATGTGAGTCCAAGGAGATAAGATATTTCTATCCTTTTGAAAACCTCGTCATTGATGTGGAAAAACTGAATCCTCCTAGTTAATCGAAATTGTGGAAACAGTATCAAAGCATTTCGAGAAATTAGGAAAAGTTGAATGAGTGTCACTTTTAGAATGTCATTTTTCGCAAGCGTACCTTGTGAACCAAAGAGAAGGTGACAATCAGGAAAGAGGCCGTCGTAAGGAGTGCTGGCGAATATGATTAATTGCTTAAAATTAGCTCATTTCATTTTAGTACGGGGGTAATAAACTTGATTTGTAAAGTGATAACTACACCTAAAACTGCATTTCTAGTGAGAAAATAACGCATTTAAAAGTTCTTCAACATCTCTTCAGTCAGCTGGCATGGCCGTGGATTTAGAAAAGAGTCCATCGATAATAAAACGGAATATACTCTTTTTTGTTTGGTTACGTGGTTTTACAACAATAATAATAGTAATAGTAATAATAATATATATAATTTTATTTTACATGTATTAGAACACATAACAAATACGGGTCCGTCCAAGCCACAGGAGGCTTGTGGGACAGGACCCAGCAAGTCGAAACGGTGAAAGTATACAAAGAATAAGGTCAACTTAAATAAGAGAAGAACTATGCAGAAGATAAGTAAAAACAGAACAACGAAGGGTTACTACAAGCTTAAATTGGTCAGCATAATACTTATAATAATAATAATAATAATAATAATTTCTTAAAAAATGTTGGGATCTCCAAGTTGATTTTCGAGTGAGGTCAAAGCCAGTAGGGGCTTGCGGGACCTGACGAAGCATTAAAACTAAAACAGGTCTAAAATCGCACCCTCACCCGCAAAAAAAAAAAAAAAAATCACTTCACACAAGTCGAAATGTACAAAAAATATATATATTTCAAGCAGGTAGAAATCTGGAGTTTCACGTGCACAATAAAAAAAAAATGCATCGCATATGCCAAAATTTGCACAGTATTACCTACTAAGGAAAGTTTTCACACTGGACTAACTTTGGAGTATTGAGTTGAAAATAAAACAAGACTGGAGTTATTAGCCCACAGGGTACAATGCAAAAAAATTGCGTCGGTTCTTTAATCGACCACTAGCATTTTAAAATAAGTCATATAAAATCGCTTTCAGCAGCAATAATAATAATAGTAATAGGGAATTGTAGTAGACCGTTTTTCTCCTCCACTACGGTAGGTATCCGTGAAGAAAACGCCGCAGCTGCGCATGCGCGCCGCCAGCCTTATCTGCATAGTTCAAGGTCTTGTGGCGGATTACGGAGCGCTATCCGGGTGCTTAGCGGGCTGCGGAAACGGTCTACTACAATTCCCCATTAATAATAATCAAGAATAATTTTTATTGGGTGTCCAGGAACGACCATGCGGTCTTAGTACTGGCACACCGAAACTTACACACTACAATAAAAGTTAAAAAAATTAAAGAAACAAAAACAATAAGCACTGACTAAAATACATGATACATATCACGCATGCTGATTGAAAGATACGACCTACGCAACAAGCAAAGAGCGAAACACGGGGTCCAAACGCAGGGTAGAAGACGGCCTCAAAAACAAATATACCTTATTAAAATTATATATAATAAAATCACAATCACGACAGGTTCAATGAGAATCATACAAGACTTTGAGAGATCCGACAAATTCAGTCACACAAAAAATATCAAGATGACTCGCAATGCCATTATATGTCCTGCAAATACGAAACATGGGGTCCAAGATATTTAACGTCCGAGGAGAGTAAAAAAACACGTTGTCAAACGGGTCGCTGTCCGAGGAACTAGTACAATAATAATAAAAATAACCGTTTATTAGGGAGTTTTAGAATAGCGCACGCTAAAGCTTTGCGTAAGCAAAGAATAGCGTCGTCACCACTGCGCATGCTCCGAACGCAAACCAGGTTTTGCGCTTTGCGTGCGCAATTTTAGCGTGCGCTTTTTCTCGGAAATAGCGTGCGTACGCAAAGGGCCTTTGCGCTCCTCTAAGGAGGATTCCTGATGAGAAGTTGGCTAAAGCCAAGACGAGCACAGTTAAAAAAAATGGCGGCCCCCAAGACCATGGCTGCGGTCGCTTTGGCGGCGTCGTGAGCGCGACGTCGGCGCCATCCTTGCGACTGCGATTTTCAATACGGGACCACGGAACGACATTGCACTCGGTTTGGAAAACCCAGTAGGGTGGGCAACGATTACCGGCAAGTTGATGCTTGCGACGAGCGAACATTTATCGGCGAAGGTCAGTACACTCTTGCCGAGGCGACGCATGCGGCGGACACGACCGGTCGACCGCTCGCGTCGCACTCTCACGTTTAAACAAATGTAAAATTGTTACTCCGGACCAAAAATCTTGTTTTTTCTCAAGTTACAGCATTTCGTGTGTGAAATAAAAACTGTGACTGTATCTTGGTGGCGTTGCAAACGCGAGATGCTTGGGTATTTGCGTCGCGGTGGAGAAACGCTATTCTAAAACTCTCTTGCGTCGCGTGCGCTAACGCAAGTGCTAAATTTAGCGCTAGGGTGCGCTAAAATTTCGTACGTTATTCTAAAACTCTCTGTTACAAATTAGAATTTTGTACATTAAAGAAACGTGCCCATGGAAGCCTTTAAAGGCTTGTGGGACTTGGCCCTACAAAGTGCAACAGGAAACTAACTTAAGACACACGACGTAGAAAACTAACAAAATTATGTTTATTGTTGAAGGTAGAAATGTATTTAATAAAAATCTCTAACAAATTGTGAGGCAGTTAACACAATACTAGTAACATAAAAACTACGCAGAGAACTACATACACAAGAGAAAAGAAAACGAAAGTTAGGGTTGCCGCCACAGGGCCCTTTTAAACTTACTCCTGGGAGTTACTTCGAACTTAGAGTCAGGTAACTTGTTAAAATGTAAGGTACATTGAAATAAAGCGTGTGTTTTTCGTATATATTCTACACACAAAGTGTCTAAAAATGAGCCGATAATCTCAAAGAACACTCAAATGTTGCTGCAACCTTGTAAAGGTTACTCCTATAATGCCTGAGGACACCAGTCTCCCTGACATCAAATATGCTTATGTCCTCAGGCAATGCGATACCATAAGCGACACTTTTATGTATGGCTTCTAAAACACTATCGATTTTAGTGTACCAGCTTTTGGAACAATTCGCAAAAACTGTAATGCCGTATACCAGGGTGCAATATCCAAGAAAATTCATCAACAGCTTTCTGGACGAAAAGGCAGATGTGCTTTATGGCTGCAAAACAGAGAAGCAACACTTTGTAATTTCTTAGTTACATGCGTCAGGTGAGTATTCTATGTTAAGTCACTATCAAGAACGTAAAAGAAAGAAGCCCAGTTCGTGGATAACGCGTGAAATTTTACCTCTGAAACGAAAGATAAATCAAAAGAAAGATTCTATACAACTTGAGATACTTTGCTTACTCCTCTCCGACATCAATTACGTGCCCTGGTGCGCATCTCCAAATATAATTATACTTCAATATTAAAATGCACAGCTTCCTCAAAGAAAATCCCACAAAGTTTTGGGCGCATTTCACAAGAAAGAGTGTAACAAGTAAAGAGATTATTCGTAAAGGACTGACGCTTGCCGATGGAATGTGCGTCGCTAGAGAGTTTAATAATTTCTTTTTATCTGTGAACACTCTCGATAACTCTGTCTAGCCATCATTAACTTATGACAGTTTGGGAATCACCGACTTAGTAGTCACTACAAAAGGAATCTTCGATAGCCTTCTACGGTTAAACATTAGAAAGTCGTGTGGACAGGATGGAATTCCTAACGCTTTTCTTAAAAAGTACGCCGAATGGCAGTTCTGGCAGTTTGAGAACGGGTCAAGTGCCACAAGATTGGAAAGTAGCCAAAGTAGTACCTATATATAAGAGTGCTGAGAAAATAAGCGTTTTTAACTATAGACCTGTATCGTTGTTGAGTACATGTAGTAAGGTTCTTGAACATTTCATTTTCAAGCACATCATAACTTTTCAAGAATTCACATCGTTACTAATAGACGAACAACACGGGTTTCGTAGAGGGCGCTCGACTGTAATACAACTTCTTCACACGGTCCATAATTTTGGTACAGTAATCGATAACGATGTTCAAGTTGATGCTATTTTGTTAGATTTCGTAAAGGCATTCGACAGGGTTTCCCATCGCAAGTTACTACATAAGCTGAAACAGATACTAGATAATAACAACCTCTTGGCATGGTTAGGCTCTTACCTTACCAGCCGTAAAAAGTTTGTGTCTGTGGGCAATGCAGAATCTATTGAATTATCTGTGCTATCCGGAGTGTCCCAGGGATCGGTACTTGGTTCATTGCTGCTTTTAGTTTTTATCAACGATCTGATCGTAGATAAACCCTCAATACAGTGTCGTTGTTTTTGCAGATGACTGTATATTGTTTTCCAAAATAGATTGCGTTCCTGACCAAACATGTTTAAATGATAGCCTTAAATTATTTCTTTGTGGTGTCAAAAATGGCAAAGGGACTTGAACGTTAAGAAATGTGTGCAAATGACACTAACGCTGAAGAAGGTACCGCTCGTTTCCCCTATACTATCAACTCCAGTGCGTGTCACAATTACCTCTAACTTAAGCTGGCCCCTTCACATTGGGCAGGTTGTTGCCAAAGCGTCTAGAAAGCTGTGGTCACTGCGGAGGACTATGATTACTGCACTCTTGAAAACGAAGCTAACAGCGTATAAAACTCTAATTCGTCCTTTACTAGAATTTGCTGACATATTATGGGACCCGCATTCACCATCGTATAAAAACCAGTTGGAGGGGGCTCAAAGAAAGTCTCTTAGGTTCATCTATAATTCATATGGCCAAGAATCACACGTTTCACCGTTGTACACTGCGTCTGGACTGCCCGAGTTGCCATGTCGAAGGAAAGTAAATCGCCTAAAATTTCTACATCACATTAAACAAAACAAAACTTGTTTAAAGTTTGACGTCCATCTTCAGTTTAACTTGAGCCATGACGCCAGACAGGAGCAAGAGGAACTAATTCGTGAGTTTTGTTGCAGAATAGATGTTTAAAAATAATATTTTTTTTCACGTACTTTTTGCGAGTGGTACGAGTTGCTTCGCAGTGTGCTGGACATTGTCTCCTTCGCTTCATTCTCTAGTGCCATTGATGAACGTTTCTTTGTTTGAAAGAACTGTACGGACTAAGTTGCTTACGCATTTTACTGTATGTTAATATAACTACATATTGGATTTGCTCTCCTTTTTTTTTCGTCCACTCTATGCCTTGGCCCTGAAAAGTTGGCCGGTAGTTTCTTTAAAATAAATAAATAAATAAATACCAAAACACTTGTACATTCAGGTAAAAGTGATATTTAAAGGTATAGATTTTAGCGAGTTCTGAAAGCATGTAATTTTTTTTTTTTCTACACAGATATTGATAATGTTTTGAGCGAACCAACCCATAACTTGCGTCAAATCTAACTGCAACTGCTGTACAGTTGTACCGTAACTTCAACAATCAGAACCTAAAACAGTGTCGTTAGAGTACTCGTACACTTCAGCACTCCAAATTGAGAGCGAAATGTCATTAAAGGGGCGGGAGAACGATGTTTGTTCTTTGCGTAAACACCACTTAGAATGATTCCCTGGTGTTTATAAGTTATAACCTATGAAGCACGCGTTAGTGTTACGCCCTGTGCAGTTACAGTCAAAACAAACAAAAAAAAAAAACGAGCAGCCTTTTCTTTTTTATTTTGCAGCCAGAACTGGCTGCCACGTGATCTGGAGAGCAAGGGGTAGCGTTGGCCGAGTAGGCTAACGCGTCTCAGCGTGGAACGAACGCTTGCGCTGCAGGACCTCCTGGGATCGATCTTCACCCCCTTCGCGTTTCGATCTCGATAAGCTTCGTACCGGCACGCGTTCGTGTAATCACTACTGCGTGGTGCACGTTAAAAATCCCAGGTTAGCAATTGTACTGCACTGGCGAAATTTCTCATCTACACTCGATGAAATGCTTGCGCGTCTACTTACCCGCAAATCACTCAA
The DNA here is from genome assembly GCA_013358835.2 of Ixodes persulcatus. Lineage (NCBI taxonomy): Eukaryota > Metazoa > Arthropoda > Arachnida > Ixodida > Ixodidae > Ixodes > Ixodes persulcatus. Next base: position 268,447 of record JABSTQ010011411.1, on the reverse strand, counting down.
ACACCAAATCTCTGCGATCTACGAAATCAGCTCGGCGAATGATGAGGCGGAACATCTGTTTAGACCCAAAAATGAAGTTTGCGCTGTGGCATTACGCAATGCAAATCGTCATGCCTGCATTCCGTAATGCCACAGCGCGGACTTAATTTTAAGGTCTAAACAGGTGTTCCGCCTTATCATTCGCTGAGCTGATTTCGTAAATCGCAGAGGTTGGCTCTTCGAGTGTTTTGCGGGTAAGTAGACACGCAGGCATTACTTATAGTGTACAGCTAAAACACAATTCAACCGTTGAGGCTTACTAACTTCAAGGCTATCTAAACATACAAGCAACACAATTATTGACCTGGAGCCGATTATACGCCATCAATGTTCATGATAGCTACGCGGTGGGGATGGCAAAACACAGAACGAACGCTGAGTTCCAGGCATTGTTAGGGTTCGGACATTGTCGTCATTGAAGCGATTGGGTACGAGCTACATACCCAAATGCTGGTCGAGCTAATGATTATAGCGAGCCCAAATCGAGCAATCAAGCATTGCTCGGGTTTAATCTGTAAACCGCATTCAAAGATAATCACTGGGGGGCCTATATATATCGTCACTGGAGGATACTGCGACCTCTAAGATACGTCATCAAGTTTTGCGAAAAATAGCTGGAATGAAAACGCTCGTTTTTACTTTCAAAATTATGCGGCAGCCGAGGTTTCTTGGTCTATGGCGTCGCGTGCGAGTATACTTGGGTTCCACTAGTGCCAGTAAGCTCGAGTACAGTGGAAAACATTCCATCTGAATATCGTTGCACCGCCTCTTTAGTATGTATGTTAAATATAAATGATGACTACACAAAACTCCGCAGCACTTCCAATTTCAAGATCACCTGAGGATCACAGCACCACAGCACGACAACATTTGTGATCTGTTGGTTATGAAATTATTTAATATTCCAAACAACGGCCCGCGGAAGCCAGCATCAAATAACTTTCTAAAAACGTAGAGAAAGAGGTCGCACGCGAAGTGATCTGTTTTGCAAGAGGTATGCAGAGCGCCCGAGAACTCCTCCAGCATCGATTGCGCCCCCCTCTCTGATATGATGTCATGTTGCTTGAGGGGTATAATATTAAATATATCCAGAGAGCCACGCATTGCGTGGTGGATATCTTGCTCTAACACCAGCGCGAGTGCGGGAGGCAGAGATATTAGTCTCTAACTTTCAATTCGATGTTTTGCCGTCTAAAGGGGTCCTAAAACTCCTAGTTTTAACTGATTAGGAATTTTACCTGTTATCAGAAAATCATTCATTATAAAACGAAGAACCTGACTAAGGACACTAAAGGTACGCTGCATTTTACTTGTATTTTTTGAACACACGCTGATCTCCTTGGATTGAAACTTAATAAGATAACATTTAAATCAAATTTACTCGTAAGAGGTAGATTTGCGGAGCCCTTGTTTGAGGAATATAGGTTTATCGGCACAACAGTGCTATTCCTAGTAGTACCCGTTAACCTGCGGCGAAATATGCGTTGAATTTGTTTCTGATACTTGGAATGAAGAGCGTGCTGGTAGGGGTAAAATATAAAGAAGGGAAGGACATAAAAGACGAGGACGGACACGACCTCGTCTTTTATGTCCTTCCCTTATTTATATTTTGTTTATGACTTCGGATATGTAGGAGGCAATTTTGTTTTTATTAACTCGTCAATTGATTTTTATTCCGAGCAACTACGGAATTCACTAAGCAAGGACCTTGATATCGCTATATAATTTTTACATATGACACATTTATTTAAAACGCAACTCCGCCTTGCAGTTCCTATAGTAGCATTCACCTCATTCTTTTCACAGTCGTGCTCATCCCTAAAAAAAAATGTTATTCGGGCTCTGACAACAGCGTTTCCACAGTTTTTTAAGTTTTATAGCAACAAGAACATTCGATCTTAGCCAGCTTTCATTGTTCTTGCTAACAATTTATTTACTACTCTTACTCCTAAACATTGTCCTAAACTCAACAAACTGAGTGTAAACATGGAATACATTCACTGACTCAAGAAAATAACACCAGTCGTGGAATTTTGCATAATTGTCAAACATCGTAACGTCGTTGATCTCAACCACCTTGGTCCCATTATGTTTGCCCGCCTCTCCTTCTGTTAAAAGCCAACCGGCGAGCAACAAAATAGTGATCATTTTGCTTCTGACTTATCAGAGCGGTATTAACACTAGTATCCGGAGCTCTGATATGTGCATGGTTTAAGCAAGAGGATACCATCTTCCTATTCAAAACCTCTTCTTTAGTGGGGGTTTGAACAGCACAATATAGTCCAGTCTCCGACAGAATAATCAAGTAATCACAGACATCAGTTTTAGCTGGTTTCATTACATCGATATTTATGTCTCCTCTAACAGAAATCCGATTCGGTGCACCTGTGTCGATCATGGTAGATACTAGCTCTTTTATAAAATTCAAAATATTTTCAGACGATGGCTTATAGTAAATGTTATTGCATATACGCAGACCCATACACTCTGCGTACGAAAATAAACCTTTCAAATCGGAACAGTACAGACAACCGTAGTGGAGCAGGCCGGTCATATTGATTGTCTACGAGCGGACATTAACAAGGCAGAACAGTACGGCCGCCTGGCTAATCTGGAGATCCAAGGCCACTACTTCAGATGGATGGGAGTTCTTGATGCCAAGTTTAGAGCTGACTCGAGTCAACATCACAACTTTCAACCTTATGTAAAAAACTAAGAATAACTTCTTAGTTTTTATATTATGATTTTATATTATGCAGCCGTTCCCCAAGGCGATAGTGGGCTCCTGCGTCGCTTTCGGCTGCGTAAATCGCGTGAAAACGCCAGGAATTACTTTTCATGTGTAAGTATCCAGCAAGCACGTTGCAACAAATCTCGTTCGCTCACTATAGCTTGCTATTGCATGTCAGCATGCTTACGGAAGAAAGCTCGATGATTATGTGCATTTGAACGGGTAAATAGAGCAGTAAACATGTTTGCACGTCGCAGGTTTCCCAAAGACAACACTCGGCGTGCTGCGTGGGAGCGAACTGTTCGGCCGGGGGATGGTTGGTCGCCTAAGAATACTGGCTCTCTGCTTTCGGTATACTTCGAAGATGACTGCTTTGACACAAGCGGTCAAACGAGAAGACTTTGACCGGGTAGCATTTCAACTGTGTTTCCTGCATTTCTAGCATACCTGTGGAAAGCAGTGAGTATCGCGGCGACTGTGAACGCTTATTTTGTTTTTAAGTTAGTTGCAATTAAAACTCGAGACGGTGCGCTTATAACAGCCGTGAATCTGCAAAAGGAGTTCTATGAACGACTTTATTTTCGCCAGCTTAATATTTCTCTAACTTCTCAAAGGGCTGGTGTTGGTGATAGTTTACGTGCACGGGTTTTCGTGATCGTGAAAGGTATGGTATGTCTTCACTACTAAAACACTAAAAAGGCTAAATAAAACCGGATAACTAGTTGCTGTGAAGGAAAAGTAGTTTAAATTGAGTCATTTGAGAGTTTAATCACTGTTTTGTGGGAATATTTAATATTTTTTCACTGATTTTGCCTCTATCAGCAGCCTGTCGGGTAGCAATGGCTCTTTCAACTTCTTTAGTTAATTTACTGCATTCACTTCATCATCGTGAGTGCTATGTTTATTGCAAGTACTGTAAATAAATCAACAGGGTAAAAAAATATATATGAGTTTATGTTTACAATTATATTAAAAAAGGAAACATCTCTTGATTCTTCCACTCTGCTATAGATGCTTCTCTAATATTTCTGAGGTAACTTCAAAGTTATAATAAGATATCCGAGAAAATGGCATCCAACGTGTCTTAAGCGGCCTTCGAGTCCTTTAAAAGAAAAAAAAACGTTTCGGTAGCGCAAGCAGAGCACTGCTAGCGCCCCTTCCAGCGCCGCCTCTATTTCGCCCGGAGTAAGATGGCCGCCGACCGGCCAAACTGGCTTCACCCGGTCGCATGGAAGGTTGTGGGAGACCGCCACTCCAGAAGTCTTATATAACCTCCTTGACAGTGACGCGCGAGGCTTGTAGTAACTTGATGCGTTCACAGCGTTCGATTGGCTAGAGACGGCTCGTAAAGCGTCCCTTTTTGTCCATCGTAAAGTGAAACAGGGTATAACGACATGAATCTTGAACTCAGTTAACAACGACATGAATTTGGCGAATTGTCGAGAGAAGATGGATCCCGTGAAGGCCAAGCAAGATCTCATTGAACTTGGGTGACCAGGGGATTAAGGTTGGACACTAGGAGAGAAAGTCGGCGAAATTGCCGACCGCCGCGAAAGATTAGAGCCCGCTGCAATTGGTCAGCGCCAGTGTCAAGTGGTGCGCTGGCCAATCGCTGATGGTCGGTGATCTCGTTGACTTTCTCGCCCAGTGTCTAATTTAGAGCCCCAGGGTGACGAATGACGGTGATGATGAATGTCAAATGTGTTTTCAAGCTTCCAACAGCAAACTCGACATCCTAGTAGAAAGGTATCGAGACATTTAAGAAAAGAAACCTGGCCGCTACTTGATGAATAGCTGATTAGCTTGATCTTGCCAAAAGAGCTCCAAGTGGAATTTACTACTGTGAGTGCGTAACAGCGATCGTCCCGTGAGAACTCGCATCAAGATAACGATAAAGATTGCCATAAAACGGCAAACATTTTCCACCGCCTATATACAAAATCCACCAACGAAGGTCGCTGGTTCAATCTAGAACTTATCCACCGAACCACACGTGGTGTGGGCGTGCCACAGCCTAAACTGGAACTGACACATCGATGGGGCTATAGCCAACTGGCAAGCCTTTTTATCACTGACCGAGAAAACAGTATACATCAGTGCAGCCTTCCATGGTGATGGAGAACAAGTTCACCTACCTTCTTTCGTCTGCAAGAAGGCCGACAACCATCGTCAAACACCTGCGTGTAAAAAAAGAACGCAAATACAGGTTATGCTTTTAGCAGCAAGAAATGCGTTCACTCAATTTTTTTTTCTTTCTGCGGTGCTTGGTACACAGGGCACTCAGAGTGCTTCCTTAATGACCGGTTGCAGGAACACGCATTAAGAAAACGCAACCATCAACAGTGCGGAAAGAGTGTACCATCCCATTGCAAAACACAATTCGGAATGTGGCTCTCGTTCTGTAGACTTCCTCTCTACCACCAGAAACGGCGGCCTCATGTTCGTTTAAGAATGAACGGGAATGTGCGCGTGCTCTTTCTTTGTAATATATGTGCCTTTCTTTTGTCTTGTCTTGGGTCGCAATATTTTAATTGTTTGTTTTTATTAGGACGTTTTTTATGCAGTGCTGTGAAGACAGACATCGGTGGTCCATCTATCGGTTTATAAAAAATTAAGATCAAATTCTACCAGCCCAAATAAATTGAGAACATGTATAACTTAAGTTGTGTTTATTTTTGCATATTTTGTTATTAATTATGTAGTACTATTGTATTGTTCGAAACATTGCCGCCCTCCCTATTATGTTATGCCCTAAAGGGGCCTTTAAGGGTAGAAATAAAGGAAATGAAATAAAATTTCAAGTTTCAAAGAATGACGTGATCAGTATAGCCTGTATGGTTAATTCGCCTTACACGAGTCCCCTAACCTTCTTACACTTCCTTCTTTGCTTCTTGCTGTATAGTGCACGTTTCGGGTTCGTTCAATGTTGCTGCTAGTTGGAAGTGTGTCTCTGCGTATCTTTTTTGTTGACTTCGATGTCCGACACTTCATTAGCTTCGCCCTATGTATGCAAGTGAAGTCATGCAGAGTGATGAAAAAACAAGGTCAGCCAATAGGCACGCTACAGCCATCAGTCGTTATACAACTGAAGCATATTGTCACGAATGACAGAGAGAGAGAGAGGTTGTTAATGCAGTAGAAAAATAAGCGATGCATAGGGTGAGCCTGTGCCTTGAACAGAACCGGAGGTACAGGCGTCGTCGCGGGCGTCGAAGGCGGCGTGGCAGCTGGATCGAACGGTGGCGAGTCCGCCCCTCTCCAGCCTCGGGCGGGTCTTTCATCGCCAGAGTAGCGCGTACATTGCGTACCACTCAAAAAGTACTAGAATAACACTATGCCCAGGTGGTGACTTTTTGCTAAACCCGTTCTAGAAAGTAACGAAAAAAAAATGGTTCGCGGCTGGGATTCGAACCCGTCACTGCCGCGCGATATCCGGGCATGCTATAGCCACTGCGCTACTTTCGGTTCTTTTTTTTTTTTTTTCAGCAATGCAGTCGGCGAAATTTCTTTAAATTTAAAATTGCACTGCAAAACATTCCGGCACGCGTTAAAGTCCTCGCATTTCATGGAGAGTGCAACACGCGCTCAGCCACTCGGGCTTGGGCTTGCGGTCCGAAAGAACACTTTCAACACGCCTTACGAAGCTGAAAAAATACAACCGTACTTCTTTTGCATTGGCGTCGGCATGTCTCACGGCCATGCGCAATATCCATATACTAAAAAAGAAAACAAATGTCATATGGCACCCCGTCAAGGTCGTTACCACCGAAAAACTCACGCCTGTTAGGCTAATTGAGACTTGTTCCTTAGCGTACGTTAGAGGACATCCCCGAAAAAATGAAGCGTCCCAACAGGAAATAAAGACATGTTCAATGCTCTCAAGATGCTTGTGAAACAAGACAGTAAAAAAAACAGGGCAGATGCACGCGCTTTTCTCTAAGCCACAACTTCTCAGGTAAAAAACGTTGCTTTATAATTTAAAAAAAAGCATTTGCCGAAAGATGGAAGCACGTACGCTTCATTCTCTTCAACGCATCCTGGGCCCAGCTGCAAACAACAGAACGATACACCGGGATGACAACCAAACTGGTCAGCATGTCACGCTGGAGCGTTTTCTTGCTTACAACAGAGGGGTACTCCAAAAAAATTGTGAAGACAGAAAAAGAACTGTGTCGACCACCCCTCCCCTAGATCCCCACGCCTCTCGTTAACTCGCCGTCACACGACGATACAAAAAAAAAAAAAAAAAAGAAAAATCATACGACAGATTTACTCGGATAAATATGTACGTATAAATAGCCCTTTTCATGGCAAACGCCACCAGGCGGTGCTCCAGTCTTCGACGTCCCAGAGAACTTCCGGTTCACAAAAAGAATCAACAAAGCCCACCTTAACACCGCTGCGTGAAATTTCAAGGAGTCGTTTAACGTACCAATTCTCCAGGTGAACGCCAAAAGAACAAGGAAGCGCGAGATCTGTTTAATATCTATTTTTAATATTCTTCTAAACTAACTTGCCTCGTCCAAGACGTTAAATTGTACAGCCAGAGACCCCCGTTAAATCTCCAACTTTGTTGTCCGTGTAGCATTTACGCTTTCTAGCACTGGTGACATAAGCAAGATTGACAGGCTTGCAAAGACGAAATGACCGGAAGTCGCTTGGGACGCAAACGGCAGTTTATGTTTGTAAACAAAAAAATGTATCTTATAAAAAGGTATTAGTGAACGCGCAAGAAAAAATAAAGCGGACACAAGTTGCCTGACCAACAAATGCGACAACCCCAAACCAACATCGCGCGCACGGTGAAACAAATTGTCACGTGTCATCGGTCCCCAGCACGAGTTCCAGATGAACGTCGCAAAAAATCGATGAAACCTCTGTACGTTTACACGCGCACAATGAATGGCTTGCATGACATACCACACTTTGGAAGTAAGAAAAACGTTACAGACCGTCGCTTTAGCAAACATCGACAGGTCGCGCCTCTTCCGGCGAGAGGCGCGCCTGTGAGGTCGGTAGCGACACCCGACCAAAAGTGGTTGTTCTTTCGATAGCAATTGAAAGGCACGCCAAGGCCTACGTTGGGTACGGTGTCCCACACCACGCCTTCGAACACCGAAGGCGTTGTGGCCCACGTCCCATGCTAAAAGCCTCGGAACTTTAACCTGTTTTCACCCGCCCCTGTGGCCTTACAAATCAAATTAGTCAAAAAAAAAAAAAAAAAAAAAACGCAGCACTCACGCTCTTCTTATCGCAAAAAAATCAGAAACATCCTCAGCCTAGCTCATAACTTTCATTTCTACGTTTCCCAACCGGTAACCGCTATGGATTTCACTGTTCAGGACGCTCAAACAAAAACGTTTCAAGTACAAATTGAAAAATAAAGGTGACAAATGGCATCCTTGTCGTACAGAGGATTCAACGTTCATCGGATCGGTTAACTCCTTGTTAACGATGAGCCGCGTTGCAAAATCTGTGTACGCCGTTCTGGCCCCCTCCAAAATGACTGAGCCAGCATTGCCTCTCCCTAAAACTTCAAAACGAACATTGCGCTGAACGCGATCGAAAGCGTTATCAAAACCTATCTGAAGCATAGCGACTTGGTCTCCGCCATTATCACACGCCTCCAAAACACTGCGGTCAACGTGAACGTTCATTGTGATGGAGCGAGCAGGTCTGATGTTCCTCGATAAGTGGGCGGGAAACGTCCAGAAAACGACGCGCTAAGACGTTCGTGAAAATCTTATAGTCGGCGTTGCACAGCGTTATCGGCCGATATGCTGTGACTTTACGAAGTTTATTATTATCGTCACTTTTCGGGATTATCAAGGTGCACGGTCGCGCCCAAAAGAATGCGGCAACGTTTTACGTTTGTGCACCTCAGAAAAAACAAAACACTTAGCAAAGCAGTGACTACAATGCCTTTAAAGTTTGAAAAAAAAAAAACCTCGGTTTATAAGCCATCTGGCCTCAGCGTCTTCGCATTGGGCAAATCGTTGTTTGCCCAATGCGAAGTCCCTTTTTATCCTCGCAGAATCAATGGTCCTCACTGCCTCCTATACGAAGATGGTCTCCTCGATCCTTTCCTGCTCCTCTTGGTCAAGCTGGGGAAAAGAATCTAGTAATCTTTCGCACGAGGGGTCTTTCCTTCCTACGGCTTGGCTATCAAAAAGCTGTCCGTTGTGATCGACGAACGCCTTCTCGATTATACTCGGGTTCGTGCTATTCACCCCCTACATACTATTTTTTCTATTTCATTGAGGAGCGCGTACCTCTTCTCCTCTGCCAAGGCACGTCTAGTCGGTTGCTCGCCTAGTAAGAAATTCCCCGAACGAGCTCGCACTACGCCTTACCGGAAACGCTCGTGGTGCAACTTGTCTAGGCGTTCTTTCACCCCCTTTATATCTTTAAGTCCTGTACCAGGATTCTCACACTCGGCTCGTCATAGGATTGCTAAATCTGCAATTAAGCCGTCCCCAGCGCAACGAGCCTCTAAAACTAAAATAGAAGACCGTTCCATCGCAATCATATTTATCTCCTGCTTAAGGAGCTCCCATGCCTCAAAAATGTCCACCCCTCGATTCTTTAAAATAGCTCCCGGTAGCTTCCTCTGCCGCCTTTAAAACGACTTCATTACTGACCGGCTTTGCATTGAACTTCCAGAGCTTCCAGTTAAATGGTTTTGGTGACACCTTATCTGCTATATTCGTCAACATAAAAACAGTGGTCCAAAAAATAAACAGGCTTGACGTGGTACCTTCTTAACATGGCAGCAACAGAAGCCCATACCTAAACATGGTCTAATCGCACGTGCGAGGATACCTGCAGATGTGTGAAACGAGACTCTGATGTTTCCTTTTTTACAGTTCCGACATTCACCAAATCAGTATCCTCGAGCAAATCACGTAAAACCGCAACTCTCCTCTCGGTGTGCTGCCGAGAAGACAAACTATCTACCGCTCACACAGCTCAATTAAAATCACCACACAAAACGACTCTTCGATCACAGTGTACAAACCGGCGTGGGCCAGAAAAACAAAAAAAAAACGGTCTTTCACCGTACTAGGGGCATATTTAAAAATAAGCCGCCCGTGAACTGCTGAAAATAAAAGTTGCACAAAATAAAACGCCCTTCGGTGTCGGTGGTGACGGCCGACTCCGACAAAGGCAATGACTTCTTCAATAACAAAAAACAGCCACCCGAAAATTCGACAGCGTTCGTGACACAAACTTCAGACGATGCTAAAAATTACTTTAGTGCCTTCGCTAGTCGCACCTCCTCGACCATCTTGGTCTCCTGTAACGCCAAGAAATCGGGTCTTTCCTTAATTAGCAGCCGCTGTACCTGATACTGTTTTTGCGCGCGTCGAGACCTCAAACATTTAGCGGTGCGACCTTGAGGGCTGTGTAGGGCGTTGAAATCATGCATGGTGGGCGTGATACAGCGCTTGCCTTAGCGTCGGCAAGAGCTCCTTGGTACTAGGCGTTGCAGCCTTACTTGCTGTCGCGGCGTCGCCGGTCGTTCGGGTGTATGTTTCGTATGGCCTTGTACCGGCTGCGCTTGCTCAGTTTTTCCATCCGAGGGATGAAGGCGGGAGGCCTACCCACCGTGTTCGTCGCCTCTCCGAGGAACTTTTTCACGGAGTCTATGTTGTCGTTCATGCCTCCTGGGAACTTGGAGGGCGCCTTGTTGCTCTACCTGGGACATGGGGTTGGCGGGGTCGCTGTGCCGTCGGGGGATGGCGACTGCCCGCTTGTCCTGGACGTCTGCTGCAGAGTCTTGCACTGGACCTCCGTCTCCGACGGCTTTCACCTGTTGGCTCAAAAGCGTCTGGGCGGCGCGTTCCAATCCGCTGGCAGCCAGCTCTTTTTCGTTCACTTCCCTGGTCAACGGCTAGATGTCGTCCACTGCAGCTCCGCCGCTGACGCCAGAGTACGTCTCGGCGTACTTCTCCTGGTCATGGCCGAAGCGGTAGCACTTGGTGCACTTAGTTGCACGGCAATCGCCTCGAGTGTAGCCAGCTCGTCTGCAGCGCAAACAAACCGGCGCCCTGCCCGGAATCACGACGCGGGGGTTGGCACCACGAAGCCGAAAATGGTGCGTGACAGCTTCAGGGGTGACGCCGGTCTTCAGTGTCATGCGGACATAGAGGGTTGTCGACTTGATGCCTTCGAATTCTTCGACTCTCTACTTTTACCAGTCGACCTCGTTAACCTTCCCACACACCTTTAAAAGTTCGTGCACCGCGTCGTCCGAGACGTGAAAAGCACCCTGTGTTGGTGGACACGAACCTCGGTCCAGCTGGGGTTGACGACGACGCACTTGAGGTTCTTGACCTGAAGCTCCTTGTGGGCTAAAAGTCGGTCTTTAACCTCTGGCATCCGAAGCGTTGCGAACCAAACGTGGTTTATTTGGAACGACCCCAACATCGCGACGTTCGGCGACAAAGCGAGGCGCTTCAACTCCTGCATTAAATTCTCGATCCTGTACGAACGTCCTTGAGGTTGCAATGGAGCAGGACGGAGTTCAGACACGCCGACCCGGTCGGCACCGGTGATATCAGAACGTTTTACTCGTAGGCCGAAGCCGCGAGTACAGAACCACGGCCGGCGAGGGCCGTTATCGCCGCTCCGGAAGAGCTCGTCATCCTGCGACCGTTGGGTGCGAGCGCGGAAGCAGAATCCCCACCACTCTCGTCGCTTGTATCGCAGAATGCCGCAGTATAATGAAACAATTATAACAATCCGATGTCCGGTCCGGCTCGGGCTTTTTCTGTCGTAGTTCTGACTGCTTTCTTCGAAATACACCAATAAAGCACGCACAGCACATGCGAGAAACATGTGAGACAAAAGAGCGCCGTTGTTTAGCACGTCGTAACCTTTCCAGTGTGCTCTATAACTTTACTTAAGATATGCCTATATTTTGCAGCTATCAGACGAGGACGCGAACGAATATTGCGAGCCGCACTTTGGAGCGCCATAATTACGTGATGATCCCAAGTGCGAGTTGAGGCGCTACTATTTTCCGAAAATACTAGTGCTATGCTACATAGACTATATATGTGGGTAGAAACTTAGAGTGAAATATGAGGAGACAAGAGCACGAGTGGACATCAGGACACCGAGCTTCGGTTGGTATTATTAGTGGGTGGGGGCCAAGCTAGCTATAGTAAAGTAGTAATTTGAACTAGGTGGTACTTCAACATGATAAAACATTGCACAGAACACGGAGGAAGAGAAAAGGACAGCAAGAATGAAAGAGCGCTGTTGTGTTTTACACTTCCTTTTCTTTTCCTCTGTGCTTTGTGCGCTGTTTTATCATGTCAAATCTTGGTACTTTTGTCTCTATAGTCACTCTTCGAACTGATTCTAAGGCCGAACGAAGTTCTGCGCATGCGCAGTGCGTCGCCCCACTCTGATCGGGAGATCCAAAGCATTGGTGCTGGTGATAGCAAACGAACAAAGACGACCAGCGCAGTGACGAAGCACTTTTGTTACAAGCTGATTGACTCTGTCGGATAGGACATTTGGCTGCGCTCGGACCCCAATAGCGCTACTTCAAACATCGGCTTCAAACATTCAAAATTTGCTATTTCTCACAACGTTTACGTGAATGTGGCGGAGCGGCTATGTCGACAGATCAAACGGGTATTATTATATCTATAATGGGCATGCTTTGGGCTTTCTATAGACCTAAAGAACAAAAATTCGCCTTAAGTGCATACAAAGTAAGGACCTGTCAAAATTGACCAAAAATCGACCTGAACGACGAGTCTGACATTTGTTTTAGAAAAAAAAATAAAATTCCAAAAAAATATTTTAATACATCAAGTTATCTTTATAGTACATATTAAATGAGGAGAAAAAGTTAAGATGATGGCGGAAAAACAGTAGCGGCAGCAGAGAGAGAGAGAGAGTAAACTTTATTGTGGAAATGGAGTTTTCCATATCCCAGAAGTGTCAAACACGCGACCTGCAACGGCAGGCAAAAATAAGAGTTTCTGCCACAGCGGCTTCTATGCTTCGTAACTCGAGAACAAAAAATCTGGGCAACATTCGGTTTGCGCCCTTCTTCATTTCAGAAATACTCTCAACACATATATTGTTTTCGTCAAAATTAAAAATGAGACCCTTTTAGCGTGCCCAATTTTAAATGAAACCGCCTATTTAGAAAGGGGGAGCAGTAGTTTTCTTTTTTTTTTTTTCTTCTGCTTTGAAGGGGAACGGAAGCGAAATTATAGCGCCTACCTCTTCGTGTCGACGGCAGCTCACGAACAGCGCTCTTTCGTCCGTAAACGCAAGAAAAGCCAATTTAAAACCAATAAAACGATTTCCCAAGACCACCGGGTAGTTGCGGTCCGAGCTTCGTTGGAATGTCTCACGTCACGGGCCCATCAGGAGCTACGCCACGGTGCTGCGTGTCTGATGGAGGCGTGCGAGAGCGAGCGGCACTTGGCGTACCTCTCAGGGGCCCTTATCTGGACACTTGGCTAAAAAGACGGCGAGAAATCCTGTGGCTTTGATTGGCCGGCGCCGAGGTCAAGTGCGGCGTTGGCCAATCACGGCCGCCAGATTTTTCGCCGTCTTTTTCGCCAAGTGTCCAGATTAGGGCCCCTGGTCTAGTACACTATACATCGGGCATTCCTACTTGGCAGAATAGTAACGCGCTGACGATAAACCTGGCGCCACCTAGTAACGATGATCGTAATTACTGTACTCTTGGCTGTTTATGAGCCCGTGGCGTTCCGAGCGCGACGTCACGGGCAAATATCCCGAAATGCATCGCGCCGACTCGATGGCTGATTTTGAAGCACTCGCCAGAATCCGTCGGTTGGAACGAAAAACATAGCCATCCGCTGAAAATACAAGCGTGTGATTATCGGTTACGGATATCGTGGATCGTATTTCACCCATTTCGAAGTGGTCCGGGAATTTTTCAAGTTTTGATTTTGTACCCCCTTAATGTCTTTCTTGAGGTTTTGTTGAAAAAAAAAAAAATAAGGAAAGGAGAATCTAATAACTGGCTTTTACTAGTTTGTTACGTTGTCATGGACACTATTTGTGCTATTATGAGCGCAAGCTCGAGCCTGAGCTCACGCCTCTTTCGCCATTCTTGCTCTTCAGTTCTGATGTTCTGCTCTATAATTAATTAAACCTAAACCTAGAAGTCAATCACCTCTGCTTTGTCGCCGGTAGGGTTTGCGCTGACTGTGAACCCTGGCCACTTCTCGTCTCTCATCAGGGCACCCCATAACCTGGCCGCTCTACTGGCCCTTTTTGAATGTCTCCTGCTTCCAAGAAGCAGCCCGATCATTGAACTACCGAACCACCAACATTGTTCACTCTTAGAAAAAAGGGGACCAAAAGGAGGTAACAGACCGCCTTTACCACCCTCCTACCGCCCAGGGGTAAAGCGCTCCGCTTTTTACCTCCTCAAGCGCAGCAAACACGAAGAATGCGGTGCTACCAGGTGAAGTTCGCCGCGAAGGGGCCCCAAGGCGGCATGTATTACCTCCCAGAGGGTGCACCTGTTTTGCACTGCCAAAGCCTGGGCGCTGCGATTGGCTGTGGAAAGGCGCAAACGAGTTCGCTAATTGGTCTCCTCGTATGACACGTGATTATTCGCGCATGCGTGGGAGAGCGCCTGCCCGGCCGAAGAGTGTCCGCGCCTTCGCCGCCAACCTGCCCGGTCATGACGGCATAACGGTGTTTCTTCTCGAACGTTCGACGGAGGCGTCCCGGTGCAGGAACGTTCTTTATTGTTCTGTTCGGTTCAGTCTCTTCTTACGAGGTCACCAAGAGCGCTGCATTGACTTCAGTCGAAGATCCAAGTCGTGTGCTCCGTATGCAGGTAAGGAAATGTTCTGCGCGGTCGGCAGTTGGCGTCGGTTATGACCGCCCGGGAAGGCGACCCCCGTCTTCCTTAGACAAAGGGTTGGCGGACATGTTGGCACGTTTGAAGGCGTCGAGCGTTCGATAAAATTAGTGTGTGGCGCGAACGCAGACACGGTTTAGACCATCGAAGTTCATAAAGAGCAAGAACAGGAATAACTGTCGCTTGCACTAGCGCACATTTAGAAGGTTGACATACGCTAACCAGTGGCTTAGCCAGCAGCTTTTCCCGGTGTATGTGTGTGCGGGTGGACGAAGGGGGAGAGCGGCGGTTCGGCGAGCCGGGCAGCAAGACGCCTTTTCAATCGGGTGTCGCCTACGTTTAAGGCGTGAGGGGGTAGGAGGTTTTCTCTTTTTGGGGCCGTTGGTGTGTCGCGTCGGACGTTAAATTGAGGATCTGATCAGATATTTGAAAATCTCATAAGGTGGTTGTTTTTTGTTTTATTTTGTTTTTTCCCCGCAGAGCAGTAGTCGATCAGGCATTCATTGGCGGCACCGGCCAACCGGCGCGATTTATTCTCAATGTCGGTGATATGTGTAAAAATCAGTGTTAAACACTGATTTTTAATATCAACGTTTTTTTGTTTTTTTTTTAATTTAACGAGGTTTAATAAATAGTTTGGTAAAATGTCACGTTACCTTGAAATACCGAACAGAAATGTCTGAGCTAATTATTCGTGCGCTTCGCAAACATTGATAGTATTATATTACGGAATCAGGTCATGAAGTTGTTACAGGCAGCGGGTTAGCAATTATATTGTCTTGCATTTTCTTTGCGTGTGATCAGGCATTTCTAAAACTCTGATCATTCAGTAGGCGAGTTAGATATAACTCAAGTTTGCATGATTTGAAGTTGATTGAATATATTTCTTTCGTCCTGCCGCAACGTTGTAGTGTGATTTCGTCGAGGGTACTGGATGCCTGCTACCTTGGACTCATCTCGTGACAGTTCTTAACACTGCTTACTGCAGGTAAGCGGAGTCCGATATTTTATTTTGATTTTCTTGTTCCAGTTTGTGCACTTAAAATGGGGCTCTTGATTTTTATGTTGATTTTGTGTGTGTGCTGTTCGTTCATTTCCGAGAGAAAAGTGAGGGTATACTTCGAGTAAATGAATTAGAGCAAGACACACAAGGCGCTTGAGTGTGTCTTTTTTTTTTTTTTTTTTTTGTGTGTGTTTTCGTCCTTG
This sequence comes from Ixodes persulcatus, assembly GCA_013358835.2. Taxonomy (NCBI): domain Eukaryota; kingdom Metazoa; phylum Arthropoda; class Arachnida; order Ixodida; family Ixodidae; genus Ixodes; species Ixodes persulcatus. The sequence goes on along the minus strand of JABSTQ010011411.1, from coordinate 252,596 downwards.
TGTGCTGTTCTTCTCATGTCTAAATAAGACATACATTCAATTTTAATCTGGTAAATTACTTCGGCAAGTATATTTACATATTTGCCGAAGTTCGACATTCGGCAGTTAGAAATTATTCGTGCGCTTCGCAAACATTAAAAGTAGTATATTACGGAATAAGGTCATTAAGTTGTTGCCGGCAGAGAGACTAGCAATTATAGTGTTGTCTTGGCTTTTTTTTTTTTTTTGCGTGTGATCAGGTTTTTTTAGAAGTAATCATTCAGTAGGCGAGTTAGATATGGCTCAAGTTTGCATTATTTGAAGTTGATTGAATATATTTCTTTCGTCCTGCGGCAACGTTGCAGGGTGATTTCGTCAAGGGTACTGGATGCCTGCTACTTTGGACGCATCTCGTGACAGTTCTTAACACTGTTTACTGCAGGTAAGCGTAGTGCAATATTTTATTTTGATTTTCTTGTTCCCATTTGTGCACTTGAAATGGGGCTCTTGATCTTTATGTTTATTTTGTGTGTGTGCTGTTTCTTCATTTCCGAGAGAAAATTGAGTGTATACTTCGAGTAAATAAATAAAGTAAGACCCACAAGGCGCTTGAGTGTGTCTTTTTCGGTGTTATTTTTTGTGTTTTCGTGCTTGTGTACTGTTCTTCTCATGTCTAAATAAAACATAGATTCAATTTTAAATTTTAATCTGGCAAATTACTTCGGCAAAAATTTTTACATATTTGCCGAAGTTCGACATTCGGCAGTTAGACATTATTCGTGCGCTTCGCAAACATTAATAGTAGTATATTACTGAATAAGGTCATTACGTTATTGCCGGCAGAGAGACTAGCAAGTATATCGTCTTGGCATTTCTTTTTCTGCGTGTGAGCAGGCATTTTTAAAAGCTGATCATGCAATAGGCGAGTCAGATGGCTAAGTTTGCATTATTTGAAGTTGATTGAATATATTTCTTTCCTACTGCGTCAACTTTGTAGGGTGATTTCGTCGAGGGTACTGGATGCCTGCTACCTTGGACGCAACTGCAGGTAAGCGTAGTCAGATATATTATTTTGATGTTCTTGTTCGCATTTGGGCAATTGAAATGAGGTTCTTGATTTTTTAATTTTATTTGTGTGTGTGGTGTTCGTTCATTTTCCAGAGAAAATTGAGGGTATACTTCGAGTAAATAAATTAGAGTAAGACACACAAGGCGCTTGAGTGTGTCTTTTTCGGCGTGGTCTTTTTATGTTTTCTCGTCCTTGTGTGCTGTTCTTCTCATGTCTGAATAAAACAAATTCAATTTTCATCTGGCAGAGCACTTCGGCAAAAATATTTGCATATTTTCCGAAGTTCGGCACTTAGGGTTGGCGGTCATAGGGATCTGCTGTGGTGCTGAGTAGCTAATGTGGTGAAGCGCTCTGTGGTGTATGTTCTTCCTCAGTCCTTGTCTTAAAGCGCAATCATGTTTTTTTCACGTACAATACCAACTCTCCCAACAATCAGCACTTGTATATACTAACCTGCTACAGTAGTTGTACACCTTTGACTAAGATTTGTTAGTCACCTAAGTAAATCGGGGTGACAAATTTAAACATGACCGGTGAATACAAAGTGCTTACTAATCTATGATTACCACCCGGCATGTGATAATTTTAGTCAGTGGTAGTTAGTCAACAGTTAAACTGGTCACGTCCGGTAAGTATGGTCGATGCTTTATAATGCTGGAATCAGTGGCCCATCAAATTCTCCAAATGCGTCTTAGAAAAATCTAATATTTCTTCACAGTTTCTTCAAATTGGGGATGATATGTTTCAACTTCATATCACATGATTTCCACATTTTTTTGGTTCCAGGCAGGCAGTGCAATCTACCCGGTGGCTGTCAGCTCAAGCCTAATTAATCCTGAGGCGCCCAGCTATGCGGCAATGGAGGGAGATCTCGAAGCCGCGTCGCCTGCTGAGGCAGTCCTGGTTGCATTCTACCTCTAGTTCATCTTTAGCTACGACTAGAGCCCCGAAAGCGTTGTTCCAGATGCCTTTATTGCGTTTAGAGGTTTAATCTTAGAAGTTTTATAAGATGTCTAGTCATGCCATTGATTTTTATACCATTTTGTTTGTGACAGCCACAATAAAACATTGTCATGTGATTCCAAAGTGATTCCATCAAGTGTGCATTTAACCTGTAATAAGGTGGTGAACTGGGCCAGTTGGTTGCTGTTATACATGATGGGGAAAACAGCTCGGAAAGCCCGGACTACGAAGAACAAACATGACAGGACAGCACTTTTCTGTCGTGTTTGTTCTTCGTAGTTCGCGATTTCTGAGCTGTTTTCCTCATCGTGTGCATTCAACCCCAAAGTGAATCATAGTTCCCTCCAAAAGGAGGTAAAAGCAGCGCCCTCAATTACGTCGTCTGACCTCTCAAAAGGGTTGAAATTCCCCCCTAAAGGAGGTAAAGGCAGACCCATAAAGGATGCACTTTTAACACCAAAAGGAACTAAGGTTACCTCCAAAAGGAGGCAATGTTGCACCCTAACCCAGGGGGTAAGTTTGCACCCTCGATGCAGGGGGTAACGATACCTCCAAAAGGGGTTGCCCTGTGTGCAAGTCAGTTACCCCCTTAAGGAGGATACTACAGTACCCTTTTTTTTAAGAGTGTTTTTGCCTCTCCATCAAAAAATTACAACAAGCAGGCTAGTCCACTTGTGGGGAAGCCGAGTCCAGAGCGGATCCGCATGCTGTTGGTACTATCCTCTTCGGGTGCCTACTGTTGTCATTTATATATCATCAAGTGAGCAGACAACTTCTGGAATCCACTATAGGCCGAAACTGCGTGCCTACACAGTCTATCCCGCACCAAAAGGATGGTTGCCTCCTTCGTGCGGAGACGAGTCCAAATACATATAGACCAACATTAGTCTGGGATCAGATGTGGTAACCGAATAACAATTAGAAGGAGTGCTTCCTTTTTTTTTGAGGTTCTGCATCAGCGGAACTTCAACAACAATGGGGAAGTGCTTGCAAGCCTGGTTCCAAGACTGCGAGTCTTTACCTCATGAATGCCCCCCATTGACTCCACATATCACATGCTTGGCTAACCCGATGAACTGCGGGTGATACAAAGTGGTGGTGGGGTGCTGTACATGACCGCTCTATAAACTGTTTGAAAACAGTACTATTAATCTGGGTCCGTTGTCAAACACAAGTGTCCTTGACTGTCCAAATCGACCAAAGATGTCGCACTGGGCTTCCAGTGTGGTCTCGGCCGATGCTTCTATCCGCTTTGTGTCTGAGAGGACCACGATCAGCATTACGCAACTCTCCAGCAGTACGGCATAATATAAGCCGTTTTCAGCGTTGCTTTATATCCATCCAGCTGACCCGAACCTGCACCAGAGGCATTTAATAGGACTGGGCGCATGTTTTGCACCTTCTTATATGGTCTTAAATGTCTTTGTCAACGCCGAGGTACCAAAATATGGTGTTTGTCAAGCTCTTTATGACTGACCTGCCTGGATAGGTGTCATGGAGCATAGCATTTTGTATACTGATAATGCCTGCATAATTTCTGGTTGCCAGCTATCACCACAAGAGTGCGTCACTTCCCTATACAAGGCAGAAAATTTAAACGACGTGCGTTCTTGTATTCTTCATGCTGTTTTTAGCATTTGTCGTGGTACCTGTGGGCAAAAACGTGCCGGGGCTGTCATTTCACAAGACCCCAAGCAACACCCGGGATCATGGAAAGTGACTGAAGCTCATTTTGAGAAAGGACTGCGTCCCAAATTTTACCTCTATATATTTTCAATTGTGTGCGGTACGCACCTTTTTGTGACGGACATTAAAGAAGGCCTGTCTGGTCCCCCTTCGTGCATTCTGCTGAGGTTTCACTCAAAGCCCAGCTTGGCTCAGGTCTCTCTGGTTTCAAAGCTGGATGAGCCCATGTACCGTTCCAGGTCCTCTTTTAGTGCTGCTTGACTGGCTCTCACTGCTTACCTACCCACATCTTTCTCGCACTGCTCAAGGTATATAGTGGTGGGCGCCTGACAACAGGAACAGTGCGTCATTACGAAACGTGAGCCCCGGCACAGCTAACACTTTCAACACTGCTTACGTGACTTCGTAGCGGTTGTTACCCCAGAGGACCCTGGCCGTTGCAATTCCTTTTCATATTGTGAACGTTGAAGCCAAACCAATTATGCAGAAAAACCAAAGCGTGCAGTACCTTTCAGCATTTTAGCACCGCTTCTCAGCAGCAGTAGCAGCCAGGCGGTGGAATGGATTTTCAATCCTTTGATGAGGCGTGCTTGTTGGTTTCGACCGTAAACCTTCCAAAATTATGTTTGTCTTGCAATGTCAAAATATTGAAAAAAACATTTCGTGTCAAAACAGCCTAAAACATCTGTTTGCTACAGTGTTACAGGCCTGTTTCTTTTTTTTTTCTTCAGTGATTTAGAACTGCTGTGTGCAACACCAGAGACCTCCGCCGAGTGCAGCACCTGAAACGGCAAGCACTAGGAAAAAGACACGAAAGAGGTTTAGCAGACAAGGCTCATCATGTAATCGATGCCACCAGCCCGACAGTCCTCAAGACCACATATTGTATGCCATAAACCAGTTGTCGTCGTTAGCCTGTCTCGACCACGACATGGTGGCAGCGGTGGGATAAAGTGTTGCTCATGACAAAAAAATGAAAGCCGTTTACAACTCCCTGTAACGCCGAATTAGAGCGCAGCTCTTGAGGAGGGGGGGAAGGCGCGGAGGGGGGGGTCACGTGACCTCGGGGGGGGGGGGGGGGGCAGGGCCACGTGACCTGGGGGGCCACGTGACCTGGGTGGTCACGTGACCTCGGGGGGGGGGGGGGTCACGTGACCGAAGGGCCACGTGACCAGGGGGGCCACGTGACCTGGGGGGGGTCACGTGACCTGGGGGACCTTGCGGTTACGCCGACGGCGATGCCGACGCCGACGCCGCTCAAGCCGGAAACGGGCGCCTAAGAGCTGCGCTCTAAAACAAAGTCTATATAAAAATGATAGGAGACGACTGAACATTGCGGTATGCGCTTCTGCCATTTGTTTTGAAGCCACCGACAGCTTGTCAGCTACCCTTGAATTGA